>JAMLFY010000011.1:7985660-8585660 GCA_030441495.1 Dalbergia oliveri
TTTTTTATTTTATTTTTATTATTTTTTGTAAAACAAAATGCAATGGGCTGGAATGGATTGGATTTTTTTCATTCATTTTTTATGCACATGAACAAGAAATGGAAAATCATGGTAAAATGAAATAAAAAAAAAAAAAAATAAATCTAAACTGAATTAGAATTACACACAACAAAGAACTATAGACAAGACTTGAAACGGTTTGCAATTTCACTAATCAAAATAAATTACCAACATGAGTCTATAAATGAGCAACACTCTAAAGTATGCTAGCAAAATTTTTATTTTGTTTTATGGGTCAGACAAAATCGAGTGTAAGATTTCCATGCCTTTTTTCCATTAAGGGTATGTAAAGGAAATAAAGCATAGCCAAAATCCTCTTCAAAGAATTTTACGTTTCATGTATCACAATGCCCTCTCTCTTAACATATGCTCCATGGTACCCATGTGGCTTACACATGATGACCAACCGCTTATTGGAGTTAAATTTATTATCATCACTACCTTTTGCAACTCCTACCTGATTGAGCTTGTTTAATCATAAATTGGATTGACCAATAGATTATTAAAATGTTAAAACCTTATGTAAGCTATCTAAATATTTAACCATTGAGGATGATTGGTAATAGATTAATTTTAGATTTGATGTTTTTAAATATTTCAAAAAGTTTAAAAATTGTTAGCTTTTTGTTATAAATAAAATAAAATAATATGACCACCAACCCAAGATCATATCGGTAAGGTCAACAAAACAAAAAATGAACATTAAAAAGTCAGTTTCTGGATATTAAGAAAGAGAAATAGAGTGATAGAAATGGAGAATAATTTAACCTAATGCTAGACTTTCAAGTAGAGATGCGCTCTTGTTACATGTTGTAACCCCCTAACGTATAACAAGGTATGCTTGAGTCGTATTTGTATTAACGTTAAAAGATCACTCATTGGATCCTTAGCTTAACCTTGAATATTCGGAATACTTAGCGAAAATAGTGGCCATTTTTTTTTTTTAAATTTACTTTCAAAGATAGAAGTTGTGTGCAAATAGTATCCTGACCCTAAACCACATATATATAAGCAAACATATAGCATAAAATTATCATCTAAGCACCAAGACAACCTCAAGCCCATCACATAAATTACCTCGATATATATATATATATATATATATATATATATATATATATATATATATATATATATATATATATATATAATTGCACAGAGCCTCAACAGCTCAATATATTGAATATATAATATTGTGCCACAGGACACAACCACCTAACTATCTACTAAAGTCGAAATACATCGCAATAAAGAGTGTAATAAATAAGCATGTCAAATGGCCACATGGGTCCAAGGATACAGTAATCCAAACCAAAATGATAGTCATATGTCAAGAGATATAAGTAGGGTAAATATCTAATAATCCTAACAATGTCTCCAGGCATACCTATCTCTTATTAATCCGCAAGCTCAAACATCAGCTGCCGGCACTCCCCTCTCAGCGTACATGGAAATTTAAATGTGGTGAGAATCCTAATGAATCTCAGGAATATAAAACATACATGGTGTCATCATCGTCATCTTCGCCCACTTGGTTTATTATATAAAAGGTGTACATGCCACAATGCCGTCCAATTTTAGAGTTTTCACAAACATTATTATCAAGTTGACATTTCCTTTTATATGGTTCTTAATTCATCAAGTTGATCAAGTTGATATTCATATGCATGAGAAAAGCTTCACTTTAGAATATACTTTCATAAGGGCATACATGCATGAAAAGAACAAACATATCACTTAGGCCATATGCATGCATGAAATAATGAATCATAATTTTGTAAGTACATGCATACATGAAAAGGCGAACATAATCCTGCACATGTGCATGCATGCATGAAAGAAGCGAACATATAGTGAGCAGACACAAGACTTTCAACTTTCTTGAACATAGTTCACTTTCACTTATTCATTAACCTCTAGGGACCCTAGACTATAAGCTCATACCTAAAATATATAATGCGATCAGCCTTTAAACCTTTACCAGGATCTAACCTCGACTAGTCATGGATAATATTCATTATTATGATAAATAAATGCGATTCAGCGTCATTGAACCTCGATCGTACTAAACCCAGTGTAAGGGTGTGAGTTCTTTTTAGACATATAGACATTCATACTTACATTCTCCATGGTTCGTACCATGATGTAACACTAGTACATAACAACCCTTACTTGCTCCACTTTCCTTACTTTGTAGGGGCTGGTAAATGCACTATGTGGTACACCATAACATGTCCCAAGCTCATGATTTCCTTTATCAATGTCTTAATGCATACTAGCTCTCAACACATTCCGTTAATGAGACTTATTCAAGAATAATCATGCACAGTGCTTAAAATAAATGCATATATAACTAGCCTAGCCAACAATATTAGCATGTTACAATTAATATCATATATCAATGTAACTCAGTCAGGTATGTCATAACAGTTATACATAATCAAATCAAGTATGACAATCAACTGAATGAATAACCATATTTCATCCAATAGATATTAACAATCATTAGTGAATTTAAAATCACAATTATAAATCTCATGATCTTTTAGTTTGATGATAAGAGTATTTTGAGACACATTTCCCCCTTCCTAAGATATGTAATTACCATGACCCACCTTCCTTTATGTTACAAATTCTAAAAATCTACTTTTTAAAGATTTTACAACTTCTAGTTTTTACAATTTAGCCCTAAACTTTATAAAATTTACAAAATAGCCCATAACTTAATTTTTCATCCAAAAACATATTTTCCACGCCAATTCTACTAAAATTACTATCTTGCACTTGCAATTTCAGAATTTGTACAAAGAACCAAAACTTTTAAGAAATTGTATTTTGACCCTTAACTTTATCAAAATTGCAAAACAATCCCAAAACTCATTTTTCCCTCTAAACACAAACTTTATTGTTTCATAACCCATTTTTATAGCTTTACACCCAAAAACTCAGTTTTGCATAACAACTCCTAAATTTGTAAATTACACTCTGACCCTTAAACTTTGCTTAAATTGCAAAACAACCCTAAAACTTATTTTTTTCTTCCAAACTCATACATCACTGTTCCAAGTTTATAGTATTACACACTAAAAATTCAGTTTTCACATAAAAACCCCTTAACTTTGTAAAATTACATTTTTAGCCCAAAATCTCTACATAATCATAAAAATACCCAAATCACACGTACCTACTCCATTTTTCATGTAGATTCTAAATATGTGATTAGTTTTGAAAACAAAAATTTCCTTGTAGGTGAATATGCCTTGGCTGAACCTATGTATTCTAAAATCCAAATTTTACAAAACTTTGAAACATAATATTATGCTGTCCAAAATTTCAGTCTAAAAAAATGTGATTAAATTGCTAAACATCATAAAGCGAAAATCATTTTTCAAAGATAATTCCATATGTCCATGAGACCTTGAAAATTTTAAGCATAAAAGATATCTGGCTATATTAACAAAATTATATAATTTCGGGGTCCAAAACCATCTGTTTTCAAATACCAGGAATTTGTTCCCTATCAATTTAAAAAATTCTATAAAAATTTATTATTGAACTTCAAGACATCCATAACATCCTGCAAAAATTTCAAGTCATAATTCGTTTATTTGATATAGTAACAAAATTATACAAATTCATTGCTTTGAAATAACTAAGGTAAAACTTAACCTTCTTGATTTTTGAATTTTTAAAAATAGAAAAAGTTATCTAGACACCTCCAAAAAACATTGAAGATACTTTCATATGTTAGCTTCATCATATAAAAATTTTAGCTACAATAATGTCTCCATCTATGTGAATAAAAACTAAGTTGTTTGCTTAAATCCGAGAGTTCTAGCAACACAACTTATAACTTCTTTTGATCTTTCAAGCATAATCACTCATGAAAACTCAAACCCTTTTAGAAAATGAGGAAACAAAATAATTATACAAGTTTGAACAAAAACCCTACCCCAAAAGAGGGTCTTTGTTGGAGGTCAAGATAGCCCCAAGCTCCTTGAAGTTCAAGCTCTCAAGAAAGGAAGCAAATTTCTTCCTTTTCCTCAACACACATTCAGCCACTGTGAAACAAGTAGGAGACTTTTTCTTGAAAAATAATGGTGGATTTGGGTTTATTGAGTGGAAGAGCTATGGAAAAGTGCTTTGTTTGTTAGATTTGGTGGAGAAATGAAGAAGTTGTGAGGTTGGAGGTGATGGAGGTAAATGTTAAGAATTGGAATAAGAGTAGAAAGTGCTTGAAAAAAAATGTGTATGATCAGATTGAGGGAGGAGGTGGCAGCTAAGAGGAGAAAAGGGAGTGGCTTGGGCTAGGGTTAAGGGTATTTTAGGGATTAGACAAAAATGTGGGGCGGTAGCTTAGGTAGAAAGTGTAGTAGTGACATCATCATATCTCTTCTTTGTCTTTAAGAGTAGATTAAGCTTCCTTTATCATTCTTGGGCCTCAATTAACTCAAAATAATTATTTTGACTCAAGATTAATTAATAAGAATAATTTATCTTTAATTAGAACCTAATATTGCCTATATATCCCTAATTACTTTAATTAATCTTAATTAGCACTCACTAGAAAAATGGTAAAAAAATCTCCACTCACCCAAACATCAAATATCCCGTCATAGAACATATCCAACTCCTTGATGAGTTCGTCATCACTTAATCTCGCATTAAATTATTCTCAAGGGCATTTTGGTAATTTTGTATAGGAAAATCAGGAATTGCAAATTTCATATTGATAGCTATCTAAAACACATATAGTCCACTTCAAACATTAAACTAACCCACTGGTGGGACCATCATCCTCAATTCTCATGCAAAATGATCTCTTGGCATTTTGATCATTTTGCACAGAAAGTTAAAAATGGGCATTACACATGGCGAAGACTCAATGGCATTGTTTAGATCTAATGAAGCAAACCTTCACTTATCAGACTTCTTCAACAATGCTTCAATCTTGATCTTGTATCTTTACATTCCAAATTTATGCACAAGGAAAAACCAAAAGTGAGCTGAATTAAGTAATTCAGGGATTGAAAAGGATTCAGAAAAGCCTTTTCAATTGATACCTTTGAGTGTTAGAATGCCAATGATTAATTGCCAAATGCCAATGAGAGAGGAGCACGGTTCAACTACTATGCTAATCAATTTGATTAGCGTAAGTGTGGACCGTTAAGGGCGGTGCTTGGTAGAGGCAATGAGTGGGTTGAGCCTAGAGGTGCAAAGATGGTAGCAAAAATGCATCATAGGGACCGATGAGCCACCATTGAATATACAAAGAAACATACCTCCAAAGGATCAATTTCCAACCAAAAGCCTATATGGATAGGATACACATCTAAGTTTCCATGATGAAAGTTCCAAAACATAAGTCATGAAGAGTTAAAATAGATGAAAAAAAGTTAGATTGCAACAAATGAAACCAAATCAAAGATATAAGAATGGCTACTTCTTCTTTGGTGTCCACTCCCTCAATTTCGACTAAGAGATGTGTTTGGGTATTGGTTTGATTTCTGATTTGAAAAATACCAACAAAGACAACATTATAATCTATACAAACCCACACTAAACGCACCAATGCTACAATAGTGTCATGATCTAACTTGGATGCACATGAGGAATCACATTCTACGTAAGCCTCATGATCACTTAGTCATATTATATGCATATTTTATCCAGAAATCAATTTCAAGTCATAATCAAATTTTGTATCTAATTTGTAATAAACCTGAATAATTTTTTCTATAAATAAAATATGAAACTTGGAGCTATTATAAATCACATGAGTTGCCGTTTACAAAAGAATGAATACTATGTCATATTAAACACAAAAGAAATCATGATCAATCAAAATGCAAAATGTGTAAACATGTGGTCTAAGACCCTGCCACTATCACTTGGAGCACTCTACATAAAACTCGAGCTCTTCACGATGACATGAAGCTCACTTATTGAAGTATGCTATTGCTGGAGAGGAGGAGGTGGAATCCAAAGCTAATATTGTATCTATAAGAAAAAGAAAGAGAGAGATGGTGAATTTTATCATAAAACTAGTGAGTGAATTCACTCTTAATCCCTTTCATGGGACGACAACCATGATGCATAAAAATCATGATAATAACAATAACAATAATAATAATAACAATAATAATAAAACAAGCTCTAAAACAATTCCAAGCATATATATATATATGTGTGTGTGTGTGTGTGTGTGTGTGTGTGTTAAAACAAAACCCTAAACTTCTTTGCATAATTAACAGGACCCTTAACTTGATAAACATATATGTGTGTATATATATAAGAATGATCATAACTCCGTAATTATCTTTGTTCTCTATGGGTACCTCACTAGGTCCTGACATCTTTCAAAAGCTGGCCTCCAAGGCCTATTAAGGAGTTACCTAAGGGATTGCCTCCATCATTGTTTAAGGGATAAAATCGACAATAAACTCATAGTACTTTGAGAGCTCTTGAATCCATGTTACTCTAATAGTTTGGCTATAGTATAACTTGCTATGAAATCATGTCCAGGGAATCACCCATTTATAGAGATTGTGATTTCCAAAGCCTATAGAGTATGTAGTCACCAACTATCATGAATCATATGAAGATTCGTACTCTAAAACTTTTATGGTTGAATTTCTAATCATTTCTCAAGCTATCATATTTTTCATAAACTATATAATTGTGATATTATGAATACACACCTTTTTATGAAACTAAATCATACTCTATTAAATCATTATCCAATTTGACTTAATTTAATAGTTCAAGCAAATAAGTTCTTGGTATCCTAAGTCTTAAAGCATGACAATATCATAAATAATAAGTTTCGCTATCTTAATATAACGTGTAAAATCATATTCTATACATATTTTCATCTCCAACTTCATGCTCTGCAATCGTCATACATAATTATACTTATAATGACGAAATAGTTAGCTCACTGCGCTTTTTCTATGGCTACAATCTAGTCTCTAAATCATGAAAACCATTCCTTTTTCTCTAAAACTCTATTTTGGGTTTAAGCATTTATCATATGTAACTACTCTACTCTTGAAATCATCATGGTAATTCATAAAATCTCTAGATAGCATCATATTCATAATCTAACTCTTTATCAAAACTCATTTTAGTAACAATTGATCCTATGAGTCTCTTAAAACATATAATTCATGCTCTTTGAAGATCATAATCTTGTAAACTTGACAAAACCAATGATAACTTCTAATTTCTTTAGAATAGTCTCTAAAATCATGCAATAATGCCAAAATGTAGGGAAAATAGCTCTAATGACCAAAATAAAAGTCATAGGATTGAACCCACTCACTTGGAAAGGAGACTTGAAGAGCCAACATCAGGAACTTCTGGAGGAGGAATGGGACCAATGTCTTCTATAACAACCACAAAACTCATAAGAAATCTATGGGTACCTCTAGATTACTCTAGATAAACTCTAACAATATTGGAGAAACACTCCCACTTGACAATAATGAGAAATAACAACATCCATATTGAGAACTTAAAAGGATGGAAAGGATGAAGACATAAATCAATAACATTTACATACCTTTAAAACATATGGATGATGGATTTGGGTAGATTTGAGAGAAATAAAGAAAATGAAGGTTGGAGAGGGTAAGGGTTTCGTTTAAATAAAACCGAAAGGGGAGCGGTTTTATAAAGGGGTTTAGATCATTTCAAAACTGTTGTTTCCGGCATTTTGCCGTCACGAGGTGCTCACTGGAGCCACGGAGTGAGCCCGCAGCTGACTCTTACTTGTTGTAACAAGAGCCTATATGCCAAAATAAGGACAGAAAAGGCTTGCTTTTCGCCCAGGAAAGACACTCACTACCACAAACCTGTTCTGCATAATTCTGGAGAACCTAGAGCTACAACATGGTTCTAAAATCCAGGCCTTCCTGGCTACTCAGGTAGGTCCTAGGGGCCCCTAGGGCCATACAAAACTTGTCTAAGGACACGTGCACCTAGGATATTGCAAATATCCATAGACATGGACCAAGACCACAAAACAAACAGGCTTGGCCTCTTAGACGTCACCATTAGATCACAGGAGCAACAAAAGCACAAAATCTACTTTGTTCTAATTTTTCAGCAATAAAAAATAAAAATATAAACTGAACATAAACCACATGATTTGATATGGCTATCAAAATGCGAATGAGAAGCTTCAATTACCATTTTAAATTATTTTAAATCTCGCAAGTAATAAAAGAATCGAATGAAAAATAAAGAAGAAGAAGAGAACCTGCTGATAGTTTCGTGGTCGTACTTGCAAGAACTAGCTTGAATTATGCTGTTGTAGCATCGCCATCTCTATTTCTAACTATATTTCTCAATACATTAATAAAAATGCAATAGAAAAATAATGAAAACAACATTGGTAGCACATTTAAACCAAACCAAAAGGCTGCCTATTATTTCAAATTCCATTCAACTAAAAGGACCAATTTTCTTTGCTGGTCAATAGAAACGAAACCAACACTTAGGAGTGCATTTGTTGCCTTCTTTTTTTTTTTCCCTTGATGGATGATCCATATTTTTCTTTTCATTTTTTTTCCTATGAGCTAGTGTTACATTGTTTTATACACCATTTACTTTTTATGTATGATGACACTCATTATTTTTCAATTCATTTTTTCCTCCAAGTTCAATTTGGATTCATTTCTTGTTTCTATTTGAAAAAGAGGATATTGTGATCAAAATCACAATAGGGCGATTCTCATGCAAACACAAACACAAATTAAATCTAGTATGAATGTGTTATAGTGAACTTGTCATTTTGTGACTTGGATTTGAGTGGAATAGTCAGCTATAGCAAATGGAACATTGGGTATCACATGTCTAGCCATACAATCCTTTGGACCTTTCCTCAAAGGTAACATCACAAATGCCTATTGCCATAAGTAGTATCCTTTTCCTTAACTCCAAGTATATCCTATTATGATTGGAATGCAAAGACTCTTCATCAACAAACCTCTCCAATGACCACCAAAATTTAATATATAAATCAATAAATTAAAGACAATAAAAAGAAAAAGACATTTCACCCATACTTACTATTCTGTGATAATTACATGCATGATTTCGCTAGGGTATTCATTCAAATCCTGTGCGGCCACATGACTCTTCCTTTATTTGCTCTTGTAACACAAGTAATTTGATATTAGCTAATGCCAAAAATAACTTTTTAATGTTATTGTTCCTTTTTCATTTGTTAAAAATCGCCAAGTATCACATAATGAACATACCTTGGGGCTCATAAATCAAAAGAGGATGGTGTAGTTGGCGGGAAATGAGAGGTTGAGAGCACGAAGGTAGATATGGAGTAGTTAGAGGCGTTAGGGTGAGGAAGGGGTGAAAGTGGAAAACGGTGGGGCAAGTAGAGGCCTCCTATGAGGGGTCAGAGGCGATGGAGAATTGAAAGCCCTTATCTTTGTGATCCTCTTGATAAGTAGTGTGGTGTGACCAGGAAAATGGTGCAAGTGCTCTAATGTGAAAGATGGATTTTTTCCCAAAAGACGCGCTGTTGAATTGGTCAAATTTAGCTCCAAATTTTTTTCTACTCCATTGATTCATAAGAAAGGAAATTCTAGAGAAAAGTTAATAGTCGACACCATACACAATATTTGAGTACACGTGTCCCTAGCAGGTTTAGACGACCTTACGGTCCCTAAGACCCACCCGTATTGGGAAGGCCCCAGATTCAAGAATGACCTTTCAGCAGTTGACTGGTATATCTGATATCGCTATAGTAGTCATGGACTGCTATAGTGGTCATGAGCATAAGGGGCAATTCTGACAATATGCTAATCGCTATGGCAGTCCTTAACCGCTAGCGGTCGCATGTTGGTCAGTTGGTTTCATTACCCATTGACCACTATAGCGGTGTCCCGAAGCATGAATAGTGCTAAAATGATGTCATTTCACTTAGTCAGCCTAACCCCTTAAAAACCCCATCCAGCTTCGGGTTTGCCTCATTCCAATTGAAACCCTCATTCCCAAATACTTTCTTCCACCCGTCACTCTCAACCCCACTCAAATCTACCTCCTCAAGCTTCAAGGTATGTAATTATTGATAAATTATGTCTTCTTTCTCTCCATTCTTCTATGTTCTTAGGTGTGGGGTGTTTATATTCTTAGTTATTGTCAAGTGGAGGTGTGTAATACCTGGTGTACATGTGTCAGGAGGCAAGTTCCGCATAGCCCTAGGGTACCCCAGGATCCACCCATGTTGTCCGGAAGGCCCCTGATACGTAAAAAGCTAAGAATGCAGTTTGGGTGCCCGTTCAGAACTCTGGAGATAGCCTCGCTGACAGCGATCTATGTTCACTACAACTAGCGGATCGATGTCACATAGTGGAAAATGATGGTTTTGTTTAGTAAGCCCTCCAACCTTTTAAAACACCCTATACTCGGGATTTCACTCCCAAAATCAAAACCCTCCCTTCTCCAACTCTCTTCTACCGTTCTCACTTCTAACCCCATTCCAATCTTCCTCCTCCAAGATCAAAGGTAAGAATTTTTGTTGATTTTGTTATCTCCTTCCTCTCTATTTCATGTTCTAAGGTTTGAGTTGTTATTGTTCTCTATTGCTCTTAAGTGAGGGTGCTCTTCCAATATTATTATAGTGGATCTAGAGCTAACTAGAAAATATTAGAGTTTAATATAGAGTTTATGGTTGTTATGGAGACGTTGGTGCTATCCCTCCTTCCAGAGCTCCGTTGGTATTGATACCATCATTTCCTCCCCTCTAGGTGAGTGGGTTCAAATCCATGATTCTTATATTGATCATTATAGCTATTTTCTTTATAATGTATCATGATTTGATAATTTAGAGAATATTTCAAGAGATTAGAGATTATGAATGGTTTTACCAAGTTACAAAATTTATGATTTTCAACGGGCATGAAATAGTTGTTTAAAATATAAACTCATGGGACCATTGTTGTTAGAATAATTTTATAAGGAGTTAGAATACAATTATGAGATTTTATGAATTATCATGATGATTTTCAGAGTAGAGTATTTATGTATGTTATATTTTTATACCAGAGGGAAGCTCATAGTAGAGTTTTAGAGAAAACAAATATTTCTATGATTTAAAGACTATACGGTAGCTATAGAAAATAGACAGTGATTTAATAGCTGAAAACGGTCATTAACCTTGGTACCAAGTTGTCCTTATGGGCAATCTTAGAGCAAAAAACAAAACCTAGTTAAGTGTCCAGTTAGATCCTAGAGGGATTATAGAGAAACTTTGTTATGCCATGGTCAACATGCAGAACCAGAAATCCCTTTTCTCTAGTAGAGTACTGTTGTTTATGTTTTCTAGAGAATCTAAATTCTGGAGCCATTGTGTTTATATATTTGAATATGATTTTAGAATTATTGTATTAACCAGTTTGATGATTATATATGTATGTATATTTTTGTCGTTATCCCATGAGAGGATTATGGGTGAAGACCTACTCACTGAGTTTTAGATGAAACTCACCCCTCTCCCTTTTTCCATTACAGTACACTAGTTGCTGTAAGGTTCTCCACTTCCTCTCCGGAGGAGAAATATCCAGCTTGTAAGTTTCACTTTGGAGTGAAGTGCCTTTTTGCATTTTGGATAGCGATAAAATGCTCTAGTGTCATTACGGGCATGGTCCCTGACCATAGAGATAGAATTGCATTATTCATTGTGATTATAGTTCTCATGGTTGTTTGTATACAACAACTCATTATATTTGTAATACAGAGATAGATTTAGAGTTTGATTATAAAAGTATTTATGAGAAATTTGATATCAAAGAGCTAAAGATTTATATTAGAGATGAAATAATGTTTTAAGGATGAATTTTATTATTATTATGTGCATATAGAGATACTTAGAGGTCATGCGGCTTACGTAAAGATGAAATTCCTCACGTGCTTGGTCATGTTCCCAAGTTTGGATCGTGACAGGGTGCTCTACCAATGTTGTTAGGATTGATTTAGAGTTATCTAGAGCCACCCATAGATCATTCATGAGTTTTATAGTTGTTATGGAAAATATTGATGCAAGCCTTTCCCAAGAGCTTCCTTGGTATTGGTCCTTCGCATTTCACCCCTCCAGGTGAGTGGATTTGATTCAATGGTCTTATTTTGGTCTATATATATATATATATATATATATATATATATATATATATATATATATATATTTGCATTCTTGAGTATTCATGAAAAATTATAACTTGAGTTTTTATATGATATGGAGCTATATGCATTTTATTTGAGAACTAGAAAATATGTTTGAAAGCTCTCCGGAAATTATTATTACGAGAAATGCATAGGACCATCTTTGGATTCAAATTATTATTATTACAAGATTTAGTTCATGATCTTAAACTTGACTATGATGATGGAAATTAGTTATGTTTGATGAAAAGTAAATGTGAAGCTTTATGTTTATTTATAAGAATTGAGAAATGTTGAAATTAGAGTTATAAAGCTCCCTTTTTATGACTATAGTATGGGTTATTTAGAATATGGAATTACCGAGAAGAACGAGCTATGAGTTAATGAGGTAAATCGTTAATTTTGGTATACTAAGTCCCCACCTAGGGCAAATTATCCTTATTATGATTAGTCCGCGAAGGACGTGGTTCGTGAGGGACCGTTAAGATCTCAAATAAGTGCTCTCATTTGTGAGGGACTAAGCACCACCCTACATTTTATGGAAAATTTGTCTCTTCTATAATCCTTGAGAAATAAAGATGATTTTATGGTTCTTATGAATTGGTTTTTCTTCAACTACTAGATATTGTAAATTGAAATGGTTTTAAATGTTGCATTATTATTTATGTACCTTCTTTTGTCCCATGTATGGTTATGGCGAGGATCCACTCATTGAGTTTTAAGATAAAATTGCCCTTCTTTCCCTTTTTCCTCATTGATAGAGGCTTATTTTGGATCCTCAACCTCCTCCCCCTCCGAGTATATCTCTAGTTTGGGTAAGCTTCACCTTGGCATGAAGTAGCTATTATTTTGTAGAGTGTTTCTGGAGTAATGCAGATAGGGTTCCACACCATATAGACATATTTTATGCATTTTGAATTCCATAATTCTTTTGTACTTAAAACGAAATAGTTTTCATGGTCCTTGTACTAGAGTAACTAGTTTATTTTGAAATACAGCTACAATTTTATAGATAGTTTATGAAATGGTTTATTCAAAATTATTCTTATCGTTTGGAATTATGAGTTAAAGTATATTTAAAAATGGACTTATATAATTAGATTATGCATATAGTACGACTTCGATCACGAGACTTATGTGGAGATGAGATCCATCACTTGTTGATTGTCACGATACTTGGGAACGTGACTTGCACGTAAGGAATCTCATCCACATAAGCCTCCTAACCTTTGAGTTTCTCTATATGCATAAAATAACATACTTTTTATTCTGAAATATAATATTGTCTACATCTTTATTTAAAACTTTATATCTGGAATCATAAAACTAAAATACTTGATATATAAAGCTCTGAAAAAAAGCATTTTAATTATACCCTGAAAATTAATTTAACACTTAAATTGAATATAAATTCATCTCTAGCTTGTTACATAAACTGTAATCAAACTCTACAAATCTTAAATCCTTACTTGTAAACTGAAATCATATACATAATCATTTCTATACTGAAATTGGATACATAATCTAAATAATGCATGGCTCCTATCTGTCTACACATCTACTAGAGCACTCTACTCTAACAAGACTCTAAACTAAGCTTTACTCCAAAGTAAGACTCACCACTGAAGAACAACTCATCAACTGAAGCGTTGATGAAATGGTAACCATACCTGCAACTATGAGAGAAAGGGAGAGGGGTGAGTCAACAGACTCTATGAGTGAGTTCTCACCCATCATCCACATACAATATATATATATATATATATATATGTATGTATGTATGTATGTATGTATGTATGTATGTATAGCAAGCATAAATCATTTGATATTTACATATGTAGCTAGCTAAGAAAAAGATTTTCATTCAACAGATTTATAAATAAGCATTTCTAAACTCATAATCAAGCATGAAATCAGTTTAGTTAAGGTGCGAGAGTCTAGGGAAACAGTATTTGTTGAGCTTAATAAATAATATATAATAACAAAAGTTATAAAATCAAACAGCCCTTGTTGGACAAGTGTGGGTACCTAACCAGGTCCCTTTTTGTGTATCTGAGGGCGATATTGTCCTCTGACGGACAACTTGGTACCAAGGTTAATGATCTCATAACAACCGTTAAGTAACTATCTTTCCTGATCTCTCCATCTAAATTAGTTTGACAAAAGAAAACTATAGCTAAAAGTGGGTACTCTTTGTCGAAGAGAGCCCTAAAATTATTAGTACGCTGAGAGTTTTGGATTCATATAACTTTAACAATCTGACTTTAGCATAACTATAACGTGAAAATCGTGCCCAAGGGATCACCCATTGTAGGCATTTCAATTTTAGCCACAGACTATGTATGTGTCATTGCTATAAATCATCTAATTTCGTACCTCTTGATACCCTAAAATTGAAATTCTGAATTTATATCTTAAGCTAACATATTTTTATATATTTGATAATTCTAAAATCATAGCTCAAAACACTGGGGTTCACAATCATAAAACTTGGAAATCACGTAACATCTTTATTTGTAAGTTGGGTCATACTATTGTTTCACATTTCTCTAACATATATAAATATCTTAACTGAATATTAAAAAACATAGTGTGAAATCTAAATCTTGAAAACATAGTTGTGTCATAAATCTATAAGAACATATTTTTCGAATTTGCATCTTGCTAAATCATACATTTTACAATAAATCTCTTCATAAACATATAAAACATTTTCATAATATGCATCGGTCTAATTTATGGTCCCATGATTTTTTAAAAATATATTTTTCATGCTATATTCAAAATTATAATATTTACTAACTTTACCATAACTTGTAAAATCATAGCCCATATATAATTTCATCTCCAACTTCATATATATAACAACATAATGCATACAATATAGTTATAATGATGAAACTAAGGTCATGAGTTTGAACTCACTCACCATTTGAAGCCGAGAGTATGTAGGTACCGTCAACTTGACCTTGAGAGCTTGGAATGACACCAACCACTGCTATAGAGCAACAAAGACTTATGATCAAACTCTAATTACTTCTAGATAACTTTAAAACAACTCTAACAACATTAAGGGAACACCCCTACTTGACAACATTAGGAGAAAACAATAACCCAAATCATAGGACATGAAAGGAAGGAGATAAAGGAAGCATAAACTAACAACCAAACTCACATTGAAGCTTGGAAGAGGTGGATTTGATGGAGGATGAGAGTGGAGGAGTAGAGGGAGGTTTAGGAAGCAAGGGTTTTGGAAGAGGGGAAATTCCAGTTGGGGTATAAAAGGGGTGGAGGAGTTCATTAAGTGAAACGACGTTGTTTGATCCGTTTCTGCCCACTCAGACCACTATAACGATCAAGCACGCTCGCGCTCCCCTCAACACACTTATGACTCATAGCGTGACATTCACCCAAAACAGCAGGCAAAAGGTCTTTCACACATCTGGTTGTCTTAATACTCATTTATTTACATTTCTTTCTTAATTTTAAGTTAATGTCCTCATTTATTTTATACTCCATTAACTTTAAAACATAAATGTAGATAAGGAAATACCCCTCATTTGGATTCAAATAAAATATCACAAAAATCAAAATCTCAACTAATCAAAATCCAAATTTTGGGTTTTAGTTCAAATTCAAGAAATCTTCAAGATTTTCTAAACTTGTGAGCTAAAAATAGAAACGTTTAAAGATTTCACAAAATTCATTAAAAAATGCTCTTTAACTTATTTTTCTCTTGGAAACAATTACCAGGACTTTTGGTCCTAAAAAGTGGCTCTAACATATAGCCCTCCAAGGAGGTATAGGATCAAACTGGTGAAATTCAAGTCCGACAATAATGGGTGGGTTCTGGAGGTCCCTGAGGCTATACAGAATTTGTCTACTACACGTGTACATAGGTATTATACGGTCATGTTCCCAAATCACGTGACACCATATGTGTGTTTGGTCTTGCATTTGCAAAATTGATTCTAGGTAGAATTGATGTTAGTTATAATTGATTTTGAAGTAAAATGATTTATATTTGATAGTTTGATATGAGAATTGATTTTAACAAAAAAAAAGAACATAGAGTATAATTACCAAAAAGGACGTAAAGTTCATGTTACCTTATCAAAGTTATTTTTTTATTTCATTATTTTTAGAGTAAATCCCTATTTTGGTCACCCAAAATATATAGGAATCAAAATGAGTATTTAATCTTATTTTTAAGCGGGAGTTTTGATTAGCATTTGTAAACTTATTTTCATGAAATTAGTTACATAAAGTTGATTTTAAATGAACTTTTACTTTTAATGTTGTTATTAAATTAAACGTTCTGATAATGTATGTAATTTTGTTTTACAATGGCATCTAATCAAATTTTTAATTTCATGAGCATTCAAGTTGTAAGTATGATAGTGAATCATATTTGTTGAAGTGAAGGACATAATTAGATAACACTTAATACATGGATTAATTAAACTTTAAATTAAATGCAAAGAAATACATTATATAATATTATTGAATAAAAAATAAATACACAGTAATTTATGTAAAAATTATTGTAATATAAGTATCACTTTTCTAATATCCACCATATTGTCCTATTTCAATTTGATTATACATATTGGAATTAAAAAAATTAAAGTTTAAGTGATATTCATTTTTCATTCAAAGACATAATTAAAATATCTTTTGGATGTGCCTTCAACGTCAAAATGTGGACGTTGGCATAGCTATTCAACGCCAGGGAAAATCATCAATGCTACACTTAGGGAAGATCTTATTCTCTCTCATCCACGTATATAGCCCCTCCTTCCTTATAACCCCATATTGAATTTGTGTATTTTTTATTTTTTTTATTTTTCTCTTCTGTTAGTGGGCCCAAAGAGCACCCAACATTCATGCTAAATGGATTTCCACTATTGCAAGATGCACAACATTTGGTGAAAGCCACGTGGATAGCCTCAATGAAACTTACATTCTCTTTTCCATTATAATTCGAAAACCCAACATTCATTTTAGCATTTCTAATGTATATTAAGTGGTGTTCAGCCACCCACAATGACACACTATCCTTCCAAGCATTCAAATATATGCCAACTATTCACTTTTCTCTAGAATTTCCTTTTTTATGAATCATTGGAGTAGAAAAAATTTGCAGCAAAGTTTGACTAAAGTTTGACTAATTCAAGCAACATGTTTTGGAAAATTTTTGGTCTTTAGGATCAGAGCATCTAAACAATTTTCTGGCCACAACACATCAATGATAAAGAGGATCACAAAGATAAGGGTTTTCGGTTTCATTCACATAGAAAGGGGAAGAAAGAGATGGTCAATCGTTCCCTTTCCATTGACTCTTAGAATTTATAAGCACCTCCGGACCATTACCGCTTTCCACTCCCTCTCACTTCCCAGGCGGTGATGGTGGAATGGGATTCTCCACAGTCCAAATTCTAAACTCTTAATCTCAATTACACTAGAGTTAAAGGGGCCATTTTTCCCTTAACTGTAAACCACGATCACCACAACATCACCACCTCAAAATAAGGTAAATTTACTTAAACTAGTCAATCTTAATTAAGTTAATTAATTAGTAAATGACTTAATTTTTTTACTCAAACATCATAATAAGATTATTAGAGATATAATACAAGTATTCACAAAATTTATATAATTTTCTATAATTATTTATATTTTATTTGGTATTTTACACTATTGCGAGTTTTATTAAGAATTAATTATTAATTAACTAATAATTTATTTAACTATTTATAAATTATTTTTTTCCTTCTTTGGTAGCCTATAGGTTTGAATAACATCTCTAATAGAGTTATAGAGGGTGGCGAGTTGTCTTGAATGATTAATATATAAAAATGATAAATTTTGCATATTTATCTTAAAGTTATATATACTAAATAATTCATAAAATAATCATAAAAAGTAATTTTCCTTAATCCATTTTTAAGAACATTTTTTTACCTTATTTATAAGTTATCTATAATTTTCATGAATTTTTTCCTATAATTTTTAGTATTGTTGATATATTTTTAACTTAATTAGGTATATTTTGAGCTAATTAAAATAATTAATTATCTATAAATAAAATATATAAATTTTCTATAGCAGCCCATGTGAATTTTGAGCTACCTAACATGATAAGGAGACAAGCTCATCTTTGTTGAAATTTTTAGTCAAAGTTTGATTGGTTTTTGAATAATTATGATATGAAAGTTTGACCATTTAATTTTATTTTTAAAATATATTTTTTTCTTCCATGTGCTTGATCTATGTGTTAATTAATTGATTTAATATTATCAAGATAAATCAAGGTTTAGGAAAATTTATCTTAAAGTTTAAGTGATTATTTAGGTAATTTAAGCTTTAATTATGTCACGACCCGACTTGAGAACATGAACCTACGTAAGGAATCTCATCTTCACGTAAGCCTCGTGACCTCTTAAGTCTCTCTATATGCATATTTTAATATTAAATCTGTTTATAAAATATAATTTCATTTCTAATAAACCTTTGGCTCTTTGAAAACATAATCATCATCAATAGCATATCATAATTCTCTAACATAGTTCTCTAAAATTAGAAGACAAATCATTTCTCAAGCTTTGAACATATCTTCGTGACTCAAAATATATGAGTTTCTCTCTATGCAAAATATACATGAAAACTGGAATCATGTAAATACAAAATAATCATGATAAATTAATGTACTCTAACTCTATGGTCCAGGACCCTACCGTCATGTATACTGGAGCACTCTATCTTTAAACAATATACCACAAGATACTTCACTAGCTGGAACACTCTACTGTTGGGAAGGACGTGGATGAGAAAGACCCGTAACAACTAACATATTTAATGGAAAGGGAGAGGGGTAGTTTTATCTAAAACTTAGTGAACAGGCCTCTACCCATAACCCTCTCATGGGACAATCAAGAAAATAAATAATCATATATAATCATCTAATGTTAATGCAAAATCTCTAAAATTATATTCATAAAAAAATATCTCTAAATTCTTACTCTATCGAGAAAATCATTTTCTGGACATATACATAACGCTTAAATCAAATATTCTCTAAAAACATAAACAATAGGAAGTTAGAGAAACATAGATTTCCAATTATGCAAAACACATCTTATAGGTTAAGGACCAGCTTCAACTCCCCCATAGATATTGTTTCTTTGGGCACCATAGCCACAACAGGATTTCCCTTCAAGAATTTGTTCCTTCCCCCAACAGCTAAGGGAAGAACCCGTTTTTTTTACTTTATGAGATTGCCCCATAGGACAATTTGGTACCAAGGTTAACAATTGTTTTTCCCAGCGTTAACCCACTGTTTGTTTCTTTAGTTACTGTTTGCTCAATAAGAAATCTAAATTTTTTCTCAAAGTCTTCTACCTCGAGTTCACAAGCTCTAGTATATAAAACTAATAGTTTTGGAATTCACATAATCATTACAACATCTCTAATCATTTCTCTTAAAACTCTATCTCTTAAATCATAAAATCTCTAATATAAATAAAATCATTTAAATATAAAAACTCTTGAAACTCTAAAGCTTGGTCTCATATAATCCTAACAATCTCAACTTTAGCATATCTGACTATAAAATCATGTCCAAGGGATCACCTCTTTGCAGGCATTTTATTTCAAGTCCATATGCTCTGGGAGGTTGTTACGAATCATACTGAATTCCATACTTCTAGTATCATTGAATTTCCAAAATCTCATTTCTCAAGCTAACATCTTTCATAATTTAATAACTCTAATATCATCATAAAATTTCATCAATCTCTAAATATAATCATATTCATACTCTTGCTTTTTAATAAAAATCACTTTAACAATAATGGCCCGATGAGTTTCAAGAAAAACATATATTTCATGCTATAATTGAATGAGATTAACTCTAATGATCAACATAAGAATTATGGGATTGAACCCACTCACCTTAGGAGAGTATGTGGGCCCTATCAACTTGAGAACTTGAAATGGCACCAACAACTGCCATAGAGCAATTATAACTCTAGATTAAACTCTAATAATCTCTAAGGGCTCTATTCTAACTCTAACAAAATTGAAGACCCCCACTTAATAAAAATGAGAAGAAATAATCAGTCCAAATCTAAGATTATGAAGAAATAAAGACATAATCTAACAACATATACTCACCTTGAAGCTTGGAAATGATGGATTTGAGTGGATTTGAGAGAAAGAGAGATAGGAAGAAACATCGATGTTTTATCTCTCGCCAATTTGGGGGTTTTAAAGAGGATCTGGGTCTCATTGACACGCTGGAGGTTAACCACGTCTTATGGTCCCGCAAACTCACTTATGACCACCAAAACTCTGAAAATGTCTTCATGTGACCGTTATAGCCCACATCAAATTCCAACTTCTGCATTGTTGCTGTCACTAGGCATATGGGTCATCTCAATACTCGCTTATTTACATCCTCATTTATTTTACTCTCCATTAACTTTAAAATATAAATGTAAATAAAGAAATAGTCCCCATTTAGATTCAAATAAAATATCCAAAATATCAAAATCCCAACATTTCAAATCCAAATTTTGGGTTTTAGTTCAAATCAGAAATTTATGAGATTTTCTAAACTTGTGGGCTAAAAACGAAATGCTTAAAGGTTTCATAAAATTCATTAAAAATCCTTCTTCAACTTATTTTCCCTCTAGGAACCATTACTAGGACTTTTAATTCCAAGAATATGGTTCTATCATATAGCCCTCCAAGTAGGTATAGGATCCATACTTAGCAAAATTCAAGACCTTACCTAGGTCAGTGAAACTCTGAGGCTAGAAACCTAGCTACCACCAGGATACCTGGATCTGGTATAAATTAAGTCAAAATTAATTAATTGAAAATTAATATGTTTTTTAACACTATCCATGGTCTAATGGAGAGGCCCATTTCATGGTCCTCTTTGTCTAATATCATAACTTAGTTAAAAAAATTTTAACAAGACTTAGATTAATTTTCTAGGATTTTTTGGAGTTTATTTTACACCCCATGATAGGTTATTTTTGTGCAATTATGCTAATATTATACAAATTTACTTAATATTGATATTTATGATCAAAGTTATGTTTAAGGTATATTTATAATTTTTCTATTTTTTTAATAATTTAATGACACTTTCTAAGTTTTTCTAATGCTTCTGTTGCTTTTTTTAGCTAATTATGTTATAAGTTTATTTTCTATCCTCTAGTGGCATTTTTGTAATTTTAATAAAATCCAAGGGAATAATTAAAATTTTATATTTTGATACTAAGTTCAGATTGTACAACTATTAAGTTTTGTAATATTTTAATTAGATATTTTTTTCAATGATTATCCCTAATATTTCTTGCCTAAATAAAATCCTCATACTTTCTAAATAGAAAACTATAATAAAGCAACACTATATTAAGAAAAATTGGGGATGTCACATTTCTCCCCTCCTTTAAGAAATTTCATCCTCAAAATTTGATTACCTTAATTAAAAATCTTTGGATAGTCTTCCTGAAGATCTTTTTTCTTTTCCCACGTTGCCTCTTCTGAGTCAATCCTTCCCATAGGACTTTCGCCAAAGAAATAGTCTTACCACCTCTAAGTTCGTTTATGCTTTTATCAAAAATCTTAACAGATTTAACCTCATAGGTTAAATCATCTCTTAATTGAACAGAATCATTCTGGAGTATATGTGAAGGATCAGGAGAATATTTCTTTAATTGAGATGCATGAAAGACATCATGAAGGTTTGAGAGGTTTGGGGTAGAGCAAGGCGATAGGTAACAAAACTAATTCGGTTCAAAATTTGATATGGACCAAGAAAACGAGGACTCAACTTCCTAGCTTTCAAAGCTCTCCTAGCCCGTTGTAGGAGAAACCCTTAGAAATAGGTGTTCACCCTCTTGGAATTCTAGAGGCTTCATTCTTCTATCACATAACTCTTTTGCCGACTTTGTGCTCAGGATTTATCCCTGATAAGCTTAATCTGTCTGGTCCTTTGAACAATTTTAGGTCTTAGCATTTCTCTCACCAGCTTCATACCAACATAATGGGGATCTACACTTCCTACCATATAAAGCCTCATATGGTGTTCCCAATACTGGAATGATAACTGTTATTATATGAAAACTCTACTAATGGTAGGTAGCGACCCTAATTTCCTTGTTGTTCCAGACACAGGCTCTCAACATATCCTCTAAGGTCTGCATAGTTCTCTCAGATTACCATCAGCTCTAAGGGTGATAAGCAGGACTAGACTTAACCTAGTACCAAAGGCTCTTTGTAATGTTTCCCAAAACCTAGAGCTGAACCTGGGATCTTTGTCAGAGACAATACTAGTGGGTACACTATGGAGTTGAACAATCTCATTAATATATAATTGGGCTAGCTTATCTAGTGAATAGCTGGCTCTAATGGCTAAGAATGAGTAGATTTAGTCAATCAATCCACTATAACCTAAACTCCATCATGTCCCAAGGATGTCCTAGGTAATCCCATCACAAAATCTATGGCTATGTTATCCCACTTCCATTCAGGGATTTCTAAAGGTTAAAGTAACCCTTAGAGTTTCTATGCTCAATCTTGACTTTCTAACAAACCAAGCATATTGCCACAAACTCTGCTATATCCTCTTCATTCTTGGCCACCAAAAGAATTGTTTAATTTCCTTACATTTTGGTGGCTTCAGGGTGTATGGTATACTTATTGTTATGTACTTCATCTAAGATTAATTTCCTTAGATTTCCCACACTAGGTACATATAACCTGTCATGATATAACAGTGCTCATCTCCAGCAATGCAAAAGTCCTTTTGTTCACCCTTAACTACTAACTCTTTGTAGGTTTGCAAAAGTTGATCCTTCTGACCTTCAATAATCTGTTTCCTAAGGTTATTTTCTATTCTCAAATGATTCAAAATGAAATGGTCAACCTCTATGGTTACTTCAAGATTTAAGTCTCTAAATTTTTCTAATAATTCCCATTCTTTGACCATCAAACTTTCCACATGTAGAGATTTTCTACTAAGTGCATTGGCAACTACATTGGCTTTACCTGGGTGATATTTAACTTCAAAATCATAATCCTTTAAAAATTCTAACCACCTTCTTTATCTCAAATTCAACTCTTTTTGGTCAAACAAATACTTCAAACTCTTATGATTAGTGAAAGCTTCAAACTTAACACCATATAGGTAATGTCTCCATATCCTAAGAGCAAAAACTATAGCCTAATTCCAAGTCATGGGTAGGATAGTTCTCCTCATGTGTTCTCAACTGCCTAGAAGCATAAGCTATTACTTTTCCTTCTTGCATGAAGACACACCCTAAACCTTTTTTGGAGGCATCACTATACACTACAAAATCTTTTTCCAATTAGGGATAACTAATAGGAGCAGATGTGAGCCTATGTTTTAACTCTAGAAAACTAGTTTCACACTCAGGTGTCCACACAAATGGTTTTCCTTTCGGTCAACCTAGTCAAAGGCAAAGCTAATTGTGAGAATTCTTGGATAAACTTCCTGTAATATCCTACAAGTTCTAAGAAACTCATAATCTCATTATCGTCTTAGGTTTCTCCTAAGACAATATAGCTTCTACCTTACTACTGTCCATAGACACACCATCCATATTAATCACATGGCCTAAGAATTTTACTTCTTTTATCCAGAAATCACACTTCTCTAATTTTGCATACAATTGTTTTTCCTTTAATATTAGCAAAACTATCCTCAAATGCTCCTTATGTTCCTCCTAGTTTTAGAATAAATCAAAATATCATCAATAAACACCACAAATTTGTCTAAGAAAGGTCTAAAAATCCTATTCATATAATCCATGAAAACAGCTAGAGCATTAGTCAATCCAAAAGGCATTACCAAAAACTCATAATGTTCATACCTAGTCCTAAAAGTAGTCTTAGGTATATCTTCTTCCTTAATTCTAATTTGGTGATATCTTGTGTAACACCCTAATATTTAACCCAAACACAGGGCTAGGACGCGTTAAGATTAATTATTAGATATTACTTCCTTTTAAACTTATTTGCGAAATTACTTAGCGGAAAATACGGGTAAATTTTTTTTTTGAAATACATGTGCGTAAAACAAAATGCGAACCTTTGCGTATAATGTAAATGAAACGTAAAGTGGAAGAACAACTAAATCATGCAAGGTAAGGTAAACGCATCACACAAGACAAAAAGCAATAAGGAACATCTTGATCATAAAACATTCATCATAATATTAATCATAATTAGTTTAGTACATAACTGAAAAGATAATATAGAGTCATACCCATACTAGTGGGCAGAGCTTGGACATAGAAAGGAAATACATAAACGGAAAGGAAAATAAAAGCAAGTACATGGTAAATCCCCAAAAGATAAGACTCCTAACTATCGCTCCCCTCACCCTCCACGCCTACTGATGACGTTGATCCTCGGACGGGAGATGTAGCCCGGCTGACGGAGCTCCTCGGATGTAACCCAACGAGCGGAGATCTAGGCATGGGAATCGAGGGACGGCGTGGCCTCCACGACGTGGTCGCCTCTCGGCTATCGAACACGCCTCGCATGCCTCGGCTGACTGTGTCCTCGCTACCTCCACCGAGATCCATAGGGAACGAAGGGAAGAGCCTTACGAAGGATCGACCTCCGATCGAGAATGGGGAATATACTCTGGGTATCCGTATGCCACCGATGAGAGACGGCACGACGGTCTGCTTGTCTCGGGTCACGTCCTCTCAAAGATAAGGTCGTCGCCAAAAGGTGAAGTTGGATCGAAGCGATAGCTGAGACGGGGAAAGCAACGGCGTTCACGTACACAAAAACGCGCACCTCACAATGACCCTGGAAGTGGTAAGACTGATGCTCTGGGTCATAGTGCACCTCCCAGTGGGCAGGTCAATGAAGATCATGAATGATGCCATCGATGTCTGAAGACGTAACGAAAAGAGAAATAGAGAGAGGGGTGAGAATCTTGTTAAAGAATCTCAGAGGGAAACCTCTATCCTAGTGTCATCGTTTACGCCCAAGAACCTTGGGTTTATTATGAAAAGGTTAAGCATGCATAGGTTTATTATGAGATTTTCATAAAAGTATTTATCCAAGGTCCATGTCTTTTATAATGAATCTTAATGCATGTATGCAGCATAGTAGAATGTGACAATACTTTAGGCAAATCGAACAATAATTAATCATCATATAAGTGGCATGTAACTTTTCTTGAACATCGTTCCTTTTCTCATACTTGTGACACTAACATCATAATAGTAACCGCACCCTAAAACTAGGCTATGACCTCATACCTTAACTAGTCATCACTAGTTCTTACTTATCCTCTTGATAAGCAAATCATAAACATAATCATAATCATCATCATCCCGACTCCTAGAGTATGGGTAGGGGGCCTAAGGATCACCCATCATGAGACTTTTTCCTTCTTCGAAACGCATCGACGGTTAAGCCAACGACTTTGTCCGCTTTGGCAAGCTAATGTCGATGCCCTCACAATTTCCCTTCTCCTCACCTAAGGGGAGAAGTACGTCTCGTTGTGTCACATTAAACATCTTATTTCTTAAAACTTTCTTAAGTCTCTCAAATTTGACAGAAATTTGGTAGCATAACAACTGCGCTTCGAATTTCCTCAAATTTGAGTCATGCCACATAACTCACATAATACATGTTGTCTCTTAAATTCCTTAATCAAATAAACCTTTCAATCATAAAACGTACTTCTCTTATTCATTTGTATTACATAGTCTCATGCATTATGCCCACAATATACCAAAATCATCATCACAACACACCATGAATCCTCATGTAATCAAACTCATGTCATTAACACATTCACACATAACACAAGCACACTCGCTTGGTCTCATTCTCACATCACACTTCCTACCTCATGGTGTCTTATGCTTTTGGCCCTTACGGGTCTTAAACTTGTGATTCAATTATCCTAACCTTTGTTATGGATTCTATAACACCTAAGGGATCATTACCTATAATTCTTTTTAACATTTATGTCCACTAACTCATCCAATCAGCATTGTATAGATTAAACATCATGATCAGTACTCAACTATGGGGGATTCTAGGATCTACACCTTAGGCTCTTTTCTAAGTTTTGTCTTTGCCTAAGATCCTAGGTTTGACTTCTAGGCATAAACATTAATTATGGGCCATCTTCCTTAAGCTCAATTATGCTTGAAACAAAAGTTATTATTATTCTCGTGTCTAAAGGTGTTAAGATTTTAGTTCTCAAACCTTTCTATTCACTTAGTCCTTTCTAACCGTCAAATCGTTCCTCACTTTACTCAAACATAATCTTACGCATTCTACCTCCTGAAACAGAATTCATACAGTGGCCAACAAGATAGAAAACCAAAGTATGTATCACGAACAATCACATAAAATCATGTTATAAGTGCATACGAGTTATAGTCTTTCTCTTGGAGTAATTTTCATGAGCAAAAGGGTGTTCTGGTAATCGATTACATGTGCCTGGTAATCGATTACTTAGGGACTAAATTTCATTTGGGTTTAAAACAATAGGGTAATCGATTACATATTATGGTAATCGATTACTTAGGTTAAATGTTTTCCGAAAAATGAAGAACATTTGAGTAATCGATTACAAATAGGTAATCGATTACATGGCTTAAGGACCGGTTTGGGCATGAAGAATAGCTTTGGTAACGATTACATTGATGGTAATCGATTACCAGAACCAAAGCCCTTCAAAACCATTTGGTAATCGATTGCATAAGCTAGTAATCGATTACAAAACCCAAATTTGAGAAAACATGATTTTTGACACATTCCAAACTATTTAAACACCTTGAGACCTCATAAAATAGTTTCCAACATTTTCCTGAAATCATCCTTACATTTTACAAAATCAAACCATCATTGAACCATACTAAAACACATCCATTTCTTTTTTATTAAAGTTTCCCTTTGAGGATACTTAGGGCAAGTCTTTGAGCTCTAGGATATTTGGGTGATAACATAAACTTAAACATGAAATGCACTTATTTTACTATTTTATAAAATAAAGTGAGTGCATAAAATAAATATGAGATGCAACCTCATTATTATCTTTAAGTTTAAGTGATGACTTGAAATGTAAACATGAAATGCAAGCTTGGGAAATAAACATGACAATGCAAGTTCACTTAGTTGTTCTTGAGAGTTTAGTGATGGCATTAAAATAAACATGCTATGCAAGGCATAAACTTAAACATGAATGCAACTTGTTTTATCTTTACTAGAGCTCTTGCAAGACTTTTAGAGGGACATCACTAGCCTAACCCAACATGTATCTTGAACAAATGGGGAATGAGCTTTAGAGTTCTTAGCACCAAATCTTCAAAGAAGACTTTGGATTGAACTTCATCATCAAGCTCATGAGTGTGGACTTAAGACGAAAATACCAACACTCAACAACACTTCATAAAACTACTCATATTCTTTATTTTATTGCTCATGGGCTTCAATCTAGAGTAAACTCTTAGAACGGCCGACCAACTTTAAGGTTGGCAAGGGTAAGCTTAGAGCTCTTTGAAATCTTAGGATTAATTTTTCTTAACAAAACTTTTGTGATCTACTTTACATTTTTAGCAAACTTTGTCCAAACCAAGGCAAAAGAAACCGAAATCCTTCAAAGGAAAAGGAAAAGTAAACCGAAAATTAAGCAAGGAAAAGAAAGAAACACAAGCATGTATGGTCCAAGACCAAGTTGTTTCAAGCTTTAGAGGTTTCTCACATGACAACAACAAGTCATTATCTTGAAACCTCATCATCAAGCTCATGTTCTCTTTATAAAAAGGCCTCTTGGCCGAAAGAGAAAAGGAAGAGGAAAAAAGTTTGAAACCAAGAGAAAACTAGAACTTTTTTTAAGAACACAAGCAAAAACATTAAAACAAAACCCCTACCTAAGGAAGTCTTGAAAGAAAGATGAAAGGAAGCTTTGTTTTCTTGATGAAATGAGTAGGAAATCCTCTTGAAACTTGGAGGAAGAATTCGGCCAAAGTGAGGGAGTTTGAGAGGAAATGAGAGAATTTTGCAAGAAGTGTAAACTTAACAAATGAACCAAAGTGTGACAAGGTTCATCAAGGCTTGGTATTTATAGAAATTTTCAACAATGAGGCTTCTAAGGGAGAGGAATCGGTCACTTGGGGAGGAAGGAGAGAAGAAATATCTCTTACAAAGGTATGGTTGTAAGTATGGTTGAAGGCATGGTGAGGCATGGCTTAAGGCATGGTGAAGGCATGGCCTTTGGAGTGTGAATGAGTCAACACATGATGGGCAAAGGGGAGGAGTGGCCAGCCACTTAAGGCCAAGAGAGAGAGAAAATTAGTTCATCTAATTGTGGGTTAGTTATGTGTTTAAGTGTTTCTTTGATTAAGGTTTTGGTTAGGAGTTGTAAGAAAGTGTTTAGGTGAAGGAATTGACTAATTAGGAGTGTCAAGACTTGATTAGGAGTGGTCATACTAGATTAACAAATTAAATTCATTTTCTTAGTCAAATGAAGTATGGCACAATTCCTTAATTTAAGAATTGGAAGAGAAAACACTATTCAAGATTCCATGACTAGGAATCTTGAATTAAAGAATACAATTAGAGTTTAACTAAGCTTAGGTCCTAATTAACCTTAATAAATTATTTTGACTCTAGATTAATTATCGAAATAAATTAATCTTCATTAGAGCCTAATATTGCTTAGGTTTGCTTAATTGCGTCATTAGGCTCATGTACATTGTTCTAGGGGCAAAATGGTAATTTTGCACTAAACCCTGGGACCTTCTGTCAGAACTAAACATCAAACGTTACTTAAAAACATCATTCTAAACTTCCTGGAAGAATTTGGTTCAAACGACACCTTTTACCTGTAGAACACGGGGGGTATTGGTCATTTTGAGTAGAAAGTTTAGAAAATGAGATTTTCACCTGAATATCAAATAATAATACAATCCCCTTCAAACATTGAGTTGACCCATTAGAACAGAGTCGATCCCTGAATTAAGAAAATACCTTAGGACATTTTCATTTGTACTCAAAACAAAAAATTGGGGCATTACATCCTGACCTTAAATCTATCTTAGAGAACATTGTGGCTCCTCTTATTTGATCAAAAAAGTCATCAATCCTAGGAAGATGATACTTATTCTTAATGGTAACTTTTTTCAATTGACGGTAATCTATGCACAACCTTAAGCTACCATCCTTTTTCTTTACAAAAGGTGCTTCCTAAGGTGAGGCACTAGGTCTAATGAATCCTTTCCCTAATAGATCCTCTATCTGTTTCTTCAATTCACTCAACTCAAGAAGTGACATTCTATAGGGTGCTATGGATATGGGACCAGGACGGGCAAGGGTCAATAGAAAACTCTATTTCTCTCTTAGGTAAACTTCAATATCAAGTGGAATATCTCAGGAAATTCTTTCATCACATAAATATCTTCAATCTTCGCTGATCACTCCCTCTGATTCCAATGAGCATAGTAAAACACTTCCTAGGGTTTATTTGATTAACATCTCCTATTTGATTGGCCAAATATTCATCGTTTCTTGGTAAGGAGGTTGCAATGGTATTTTGGATAGTGAAATATATGGTTTTCTTACGGCAATTTAGAAAGACATCGTTATCGATAACCAATTCATACCTAGAATAATATCAATATTATCCACAAGTAAACAAATAAGGTCAACAATGGAACAATGAGTACCAATCTGAATATGACAGTCAGAACAAATAGAAGAAGTCAAAATTCTACTCCAAGTGGCGTAGAAACAATCAAGTCATGTGGTAGGGTAGACATGGGTAATTCAAGTTCATTTGCACAAGTTGGAGAAATAAAAGAATGAGTAACTCCAAAATCAAACAGTGCAATTAATTTTTTATTATTTAAAATACACGTACCCTGTTTCAATTTAGGATTCTGAGCCTTTTCTTGTATACTAGGAGTGAAGACTCTTCCTTTGGCTTGAGGCCAATGGTTGGAAATTCTCCCTTATGCTGATTCTAAGGACATTCACGTGAGTAATGTCCCTGTTTTTCTGCATGTGAAACAAACACCCATTCCTTTTAAACATGGCTTATTTCCATGATTTTTCCCACAATTTCCATTAACAAGGGTTGGGGGGGTGTAGGGGCTGGTCTGCATGGTGGCAAAGACATTTTTCCTCTCAGGTTCCCCTCGCTGAATTGTTTGGTTCCAACTTCGGTTCCTGTTCTTTAGAAATTGTGATGGGATGAATCTACTTTTATCTTCCTCTCTTTTTCTTTTAAACATATTTGATGCTTAGCCGCCAAATCCTTAATATTTTGTTCAACAATCCTATGTTTATTTACCAATAGAGGAAAATTTTTTATTTCCATAGTACTTACAAGCATTCTTTAGTTCTGGATTAAGGCCAGCCTCAAATTTCATTGCTTTCCAAGCTTCATCTGGATTGAATTTTAAATAAGATGAGAACTGGCCAATTCTTCAAATTTTGATACATATTGTCCAATAGTCATATTTCCATTGCTTCAAGTTTAGGAATTCAATTCTTTCTGGTTCTTTACACTTAAAAAATATTTTTCTAAAAAGGTAGCTTTGAATTGTTCCCATGTGAGAGGAACTTCTTGTGCCTCTAATAGAAACTTTGTGCCCTCCACCAATGTTCAGCTTCACCAACAAGCATATAGGTGGCATAAGTCACCTTCTGTTCATTGGTGCACACCATAGCCTCAAATAACTTTTCTATGTTCATCAACCAATTTTCAACTATGGTTGGGTTATATTCTTCTTTGAAGGATGGAGGTTGCATCTTTTTAAATTTAGTTAGCCCATAGAATTGAGGGTGCAAACTAGGTGTATCTCCATTAGCAATTCCTTGACCATTGCCATTCCCATTTCTAGCACCATTCTCGTCCATCCTTTGCAGCATCTTATTAGTCAACATCACTTATTCCCTAATCGCTCCAGCCATATTCTCCAGGGTATTTCTATCTTCTTCTCCACCATTAAGAGGAACAAATCTCTCTTGGTCGCATGTTGTTTCCGCATACATAGTTAGTTATGTATTGAGGTGATAAAGCTCAATACTCCTACCTAGGGCTAGAAACAATTGCCACACAAAACAAACTTATATGAAGAAAACCCTATATGGAGAAATATGACATACATGAATTCTACCTAATGATAGTTATCTTACTCAGGAAACCTCTGATACCATTAATGTAACACCTTACTAAGCTCTAATTCTTCCACTTTAATTTTTAATATTATTATTAATTTAAACAATAATTAGTTAACATAATATTATTAACCTATAATCTAAAATTTTACAACTTTTTCTTAACCCTATGATTTTCTCATTCATAGTCCTATCCTGAAATAATGTATACCAATTGTAAATCATGCATCTGGTAGATTCCCGAAAATAAAGGTGGGTCACAATGGACACGCTTAAATACCAAGTCTTTCCTAGCCAGAACCTTTCCAAATCACACTTTCACGGAATACACTTTCTTCCAACCCAATGTAACTTTTAAATGACAAAGAATATTCTTTTCTAACATATTACTACTATTTGTTAATCAATAATTCCACAAGTTTAGACAATCATCGTCTATAGAAACATACTTCACTACTAACATCAATGCATAGTATATAATACATATTACACATTCAAGATACATTAAGGAAAACTTTTAATATAACAATATAACATAACCAAAGTCTGGTAACAGATAGTAAATATTCTATCTAGCACACATGATAGAATTTGATTATTTAGAAACTAAGTCCAAGGCTACATCTTTAACTGCTAATGACGATCCATGCTATCTGGAAACATCAAAGAAAAGGGGTGAGAAGTCTTAGGTGGGTGATGTTTCTAAGGAGTTCACTTCATCCAAAAATACTAAAAATAATGCGAAGTGTAGTAAGATGCAATTCTTATATATTTATTCAAATTATATTTTACTAATGTCAAGAAAAATGAAAGTGCATAATATCAATCATAATAAAAGTGCATTAAAAGAAATGTAATAAATAATCATGAGTATGACTCCCTTTTATAATATCTTGTTCCATTCTAATGGTTATAGTCTGCAAGGTTTGTTTTATATTGGATTTGTGAGAGCTCTTATTGCTAGGACGTCCCCTAGTCAAATAACGAATACCAAGTCCTTGTCGCTAGCATAGCGAGGCCCAAGGTATCACTATAACGTACACCAAGTCCTAATCTACTACAAAGCGAGCCGATGTGTCGTTTAGCAACTACAAGACTAAGTGTACACCAAGTCCTTATTCGCTATGCAGAGCCTGAGGTGTCACTTATTTATGTATCCATTTCACATAGTGCATCCAGTATACATAAAAAATGAAAATTACATAAAGTTTCCATGATTTCTTCATATTTACATATAGACGACAAGATTTTTCATATTTGCAAATAAAGTACAAACAACATAGGATTCCTAAAATACTTATAAAACCCATATTCTTGTAATTATCATTGAAGCACCAAATCACACTATTATTATAAATTCATTTCCTTTGTAGTAAAATATGCATAACTTAGTTTTTAATCATATAATAATTTAATTTCAAGTAATAATATGTTACTAATTCCATAAGCCTAAATACACCCAAAATTATTTCAAATCTATCTTTAGAAAATATGTAGGTAAATTACCTTTACATGTTCAACATAAGTACAAAAATGTTTTTATCTATTTAAAGATATAATCATAGGGTAAATAAAAGAACAATGAAATCTTTCAAGAAATATTTAAAAAGAAATAATCAAAATTATACCCAAATTTTAGGAAATCACTTCAAGCAAAAAACTAGTTAGTTTATATGTTATGTTCCTAATGGGACATTAATTTAAATCTTTGTAAATGATATTTTTTAATGTTAATAAATTTATATTCAAGTCAAATATTTATAGTCCAAGGTCTATAGTCCAGGGGTCATAATTCAAGGTTTATGGTTTGAATCCAAATATTATGATCATAACTTGTCTCAATCAAGTCCAAGTGAGTCTTAACTCATAATCGTCTAAATAATGTCTATGAATTCATAAGTTCATAATGAAGGCCATGATTAATTAATACAAATAGATTTTATTGGCTTTTCATATCTTATTAAGTCTTAATGGTCCCATGATAAACATAACACATGAATCAAGCTAAATATTACACGCTCAAAGGTTTAAAATCCATTCATTATAATGAATTACATAGCACTTTTTATGAACCAAAAATGTTTTATGATCAAATACATAATGACGTCAAAACCAAGCTATATCACCTTAAAATTTCAAAACTTGTGCACAAAGCTTTATTAAATGAAAATACATGATTCAACAAATTTATACAATATTGAAATATTTGAAGAAAGCACAATCAAAATTTAAAATGATCTTTAATCATAATTTTTAATCATATAAGTAGACAAATAAACATGCATCATATACACATAGATTAAGTATTTTATGTCACAATCTTTAAATCATTCAAAGATAGTAAAACCATAAACACAAACTTTGAGCATCATAACAACATCATACATGAAAATTATGCATGAAGCTTATTAGTGAAAAAAAACCCTACTTGTTCTTGGAGCTTTAGAAACTTAGCAACACCCACGCTAGACCAGCAACTTCTTCAACTTTTCTAAACCTTCTCTAAGGACTAAAATTCATGTATAAAGGCTGGAAGTGTTGATGTTAGATGGTGATCAGAAGAGGTGATAATTTGCTAAAAATTTGTAAATATGTTTGTATGAAAATGAAGAAAATGAAAAGAGAAATGATGACTATAATTTTTTATAGAAATGTTTTGCATGTAGCTTTTTCTCCTTCAACACCTCTAAAACCATCCTTAGATGACTTTCATGCTCCTCGTGAGTCTTTGAATAGATGAGTATATCATCCATGAAAACGACCACGAACTTGTCCAAATAGGGTCTAAAGATCTTATTCATGTAGTCCATGAACACTGCATGAGCATTTGTCAATCCAAAAGACATTACGGTGAACTCAAAGTGTCCGTACCATGTTCTAAAGGCGGTTTTAGATATATCCTCATCTCTCACCCTAATTTGGTGGTATCCCGACCTTAAATCAATCTTAGAGAATACCATCGCTCCTTTTAATTGGTCTATAAGATCATCAATCCTAGGCAAAGGGTATTTGTTTTTCACCGTCACTTTATTCAATTGCTTATAATCTATACACAACCTTATGCTCCCATCCCTCTTTTTAACAAACAATCCTGGGGCTCCCCATGGTGAAGCACTAGGTCTTATGAAATTTTTCTCTAACAGCTCTTCCAATTGGGTCTTTAACTCTTTCAACTCCATGGGTGACATTATATAAGGGGCTATTGAGATAGGTCTCGTCCCCAAACCAATTCAATGGAGAACTCCACCTCTCTCGGGAGGGAACTGGTATCTCCTTCAAAAATACCTCGAGATACTCTCTCACTACCTGGAATATCATCTATGTTATGCGCAAAGTCTACCTCATTAGCGGCTAGAAGGACATATCCCTTAGTTTTCTCCCCACTACAGAAGACATCTACGGAATTTACATAGAGTTTCAAGGTTTGACTAGTTTTGCTAGGGGGATGATGAAAGATAAGATTTGGTGTAACAATCTAACAATACATGGTTAGTGTAAAGCCAATCCATGCCAAGAATCACTCCTATGTCTTTCAAAGGTAAAAAAATCAAATCTATGATAAAGGACCTATTATCAATAGTAAGATGACAATTTAAACAACAGTTAGGTATGTACAGAACGGTTTGTAGGAGTAGAAACAATAAAGTCAACAAGAAGCTTAGAAACTTTCAAGTTCAAAGACTTGACAATAGCATGTGAAATAAAAGAATGAGTAGCACCAGAGTCATATAATACAGTTAAGGTTCTACCATTTACTTCGCACTTACCTTTGATGAGGTCGTTGGATCTTACACGTCTTCCGCATTGAGGGTGAAGACCCCTCCTTGGTGTTGCCTGCCTGGGGTTTTGACTTGACGATCCACCGCTTCTACAATCCTTGGCATAGTGGCCGGCTTGCTACATGGAAGCATACTCCTTGTCCCGCATTGCAAGCAAGATTGCCGTGACTTCTTCCGCATCGGGGGCACGTCACGGGCGTGGGTCGGGGAAGCAGAGGGGCTCCTTGGGGTGCCTTGTTCTTGTTCCTATTGGGCCCTCCTTGTTGGTTGTTGATGCGAGGACTGCCCGCTCCTCCTTGATTATTACGATTCCCTTCGGGCTTGTGGCTGAACGGTGGCCTCAGGTGTTGACGGAACGGTTGGTTGTTGGGTCCTCTTTGGTGTTGTTGTTGTTGCTTGAACTGATTGGATTGATAGGGATAATAGTGGTTCCTTGACTGATTGTGGTGTTGTGGTTTGAACCTTGGGGCTTGAGGTCCCAAACAACGAGGACGATCCGCCCTCGCGGCACTCAGTTTCTTGTGCCCTTCCTCGATATTCGGCACTTATTGACTAGGGTGGGGAAGTCCCTAATCTTCATGTGTGCTACAACCACGTTAAGCTCGGCCCTCAACCCAGCCTGAACTTAACGCACTTTCGTATCTCATCGGGATTCCCTTGGAATCCAGAGAACTTGATCAATTCTTCAAACTTTGCCGTGTATTGGGCGACACGACGATCTACCTTGGACCAATTGCATGAACTCAATGTCCTTCGCGTTCCTCACTGACTGGGAAATACTTCTCATAGAAGTAAGTCTTGAACAGCTCCCAATTGATAGTGCCTGTAGCTTCAAGCAGCCTCTTGGTGCCGATCCACCAAAACTCCACGTCAGACTCCATCATGTAGGCAGCAAAAGTAACCTTCTCTCTTCCAGTAGGCAACTATGAGTAGATCTTCTCCATGTTTTTGATCCACTCATCCGCCTTGTCGGGTTCAAGGATCCACGGAAGGTTAGGGGATTGGCCTTGCAGAACTCCTGAAACGGGCTTGTTCCACGGCCTCAGGGCGGGAACCTTAGCAGCATCCCTCGGTAGATTCATGCGATCGAACATACACTCCATTGCTCTTGCCATCTCGCGTCCAGTCACTGGTCTCATTCCCTTGTTCACCTTCGTTCGCGTTCCTATTTTGTCTGAGGTGCTATTGGTCCCTAAACACACAAGTCAACAAATCCTGAGGTGATCAATTCAATATTCTGAACTAGATGAGCTAGTTACCATGGCACAAGCAGCAGATAGGGTCATGTTTTCTATCCTATAGCTTATCTCTAATAGGTAAGCACTATACATGACATACTATCGTAACATGCCTATAAAGCATGGTCAGTCCAATCCTAAGGCTCATGAAATCGCTGCTCCTATACCATAATGTAACACCCTAATATTTAACCCAACACGCCTAGGACGTATTAAGATTAATTATTAGTTATTACTTCCTTTAAAACTCGTTTGTAAAATTACTTAGCCAAAAATACGGGAAATTTTTTTTTTTAAATGGAATATATGTAAAACAAAGTGCAAGCCATCGTGTGCATTATGAGCGGAACGTAAAGTGGAAAAGAAGAATAAATCATGCAATATAAAGCAAGTAAGAACACTCCAACCATCATAACATTAGATATCATAGTTTAATACATCAACTGAAAAATATAATAAGCATAAAGTCTTACCCATATAAGTGGGCAGAGCTTAGTCCAGGAAATATAAAGTCAGGAAAACATAAATAGGAAACATAAATAGCATACAATCCCGACTATGACTACCCCTCCCTGAACTACGAATAACGCTCCTCCTCGTCCCTCGATGGTATATACCAATGAACTGTGCAAGCTCCACGGGTGTGTGTAGACGGAAAGGTGGACGACCTGACCTCCTCGACGCGGGCGCATCTCGGGCGTCGAGCTAAGCCGCTGCGTCACTCTATCCTCGCTGCCCCTCCCAATGTCCATGGGGACTGGAGCAAACCCCTTCGAAAAGGATGGGTAAGGGATCCTCTAACGGATCGGTCTCGGAATGCCTCGGAGGAACGTACTCGGGGTAACCACGCACGCTGAAGATGAAGGACGGCACAGTGGTTCTCTGTCACGAGGTCGCGTCCTCTCGAAGATCATGTCATCGCCGTAGGGAGAGGTCGGGTGAAACGGAAAATGAGAAGGGAATGCAAATGGATGACCCATGTATGCAAAAATCCGCACAGTCAACGACCCTCGAAATGATAGGACTGATGATTTGGATCGTAGTGCAACTCCACACGGGTGCGTCAATAAAAATCATGAACGACGCCATCATCTGAAGACGTAACAAAAAGAAGATAGAGAGGGGTGAGAATCTTGCTAAAGAATCTCGTGAAACCTCCTATCCTAGTGTCATCGCTTACGTCCCAGGAACCTTGGGTTTATTATAAAAAGGTTAAGCATGCAAAGGTTCATTATGAGGTTTTCTAAAAAAAATAATTATCCAAGGTCTGTGTCTTTTATGATGAATCTTAATACATGTATGCAACATAGCAGAACATGAATGCATGGCAATACTTAGCAACAATAAAACATATCATCCACAATTAAATCACATATATGTGGCATGTAACTTCTCATGATCAACCTTCACTTTCATAAGCAAGATACTTCTCATCTTTTCTCATCTATCAAACTTGTGACATCATGATCTTTAAAACAATAGTAACCGACCAGATACTAGGCTATGAGCTCATACCTTAACTAGTCGTCACTAGTTCTTACTTATCTTCTTGATAAGCGAATCATAATCATAAAAATAACAACCCGACTCCAGAGTACGGGCGGGGACCTAAGGAATCACCCATCATGGGACTTTCTTCCTTCTGAAACGCATCAACTAGTTAAGACTAGTGACTTTGTCTGCTTTGGAGGCTGATGTCGAATGCCCTCACGGTTTTACCTTCTCCTCATCGTAGCAGGAGAAGTACATCTCATTACGAAACGCATCATGGTTAAGACTAGTGACATTGTCCGCTTTGGTATGGCCCACGACCATACCCTCCACGGTTTCCTTTCTCCTCACCATAGCAGGAGAAATTCGTCTCGGCATGTCACATATAAAATCTTTCTTTTCAAAACCTTTCTCAAGTTCTTCAAATTTGATGGAAATTCGCAGCATAACAACTATACTCAAATTTCCCCAAATTGAGTCATGCCACATAACTCAATCACACATATCATTCTCATGGAACTTTCTTAATTAAATGAATCTCTAATTTACGGAGCATACTCTCTTAACTCATTCATATTCTCATTCTCATGCATCTCAAACATAGCATACCACATCATCACAACATGCCACAAATATACATATAGTCTCATGTTCATTAATATATTCATATCATTATGAGTATACCCACTCGGTCTCATGCTCACATCATACCTCCTATCTCATGGTGTCTTATGCTTTGGCCCTTACGGGTCTTAAACTTGTGTTCCAATTATCCTAACCTTCATTATGGATTTTTATAACACCTAAGGGATCATTACCTATGATTTCTTCTAATGTTTATGATTTATAACATAACCAAACAGCACTAGTTATTTTGGGTAGAATTTTGCTTTATGATTACGGGGTCCTAGAATCTCCGTCTTTGACTCTTTCTAAGTTCCGTCTTTGCCTAAGGCTCTATAATTAACTCCTAAACCAATTATGAGGGGTTCCTACACATATCCACTAATTATAAACCATTTTTCTTAAGTTCAATTATGCTGAAACAGAATTACAAATTTGTGCATCTAAGTGTTCTAGATTTCATATTTTAAATCCTTTTTAATTACTTGTTCTTTCCTAACTTCCCTAAATCGTTCCTTGCTTCACTCAAACATAATTTTACACATTTTAACACCATAAAACAGAATTTATATAGTGGCCAATTGCACAAGGCAGAACCAAAACATAAGCATCAAATAATCACATAATCTCATGATTTAAAAGCATATAAGTTGCTAGTTTCTCTTGGAATCAATTTAGGAACTCAAAACTCTTTTAGAAACCAATTAATCTCATTGAAATCACATAAATATGTGCTAGGTCAGTAGCTAAATTATTTAGCTCAAGGAATAGATTTAAAACATAAAACCTTGTTCATATAGTTCCTTGAGTACACCTAAGCTTAGAAAAATTCCAAGACTTAGACTATGGGCACTTATGATTAGATGAACTCATCCAAGTCCATCATCATCATCACAAGGCCGAAATGGCATCCTTGAAATGCCTCCATTTTCTAAAACTTTATGTAAGATACTTGGGCAAGTCTTTAAGCTCTAGGAGGTTTAAGTGATGGCATAAACTTAAACATGATATGCACTTATTTTATTCTTCATTAGAAAGTAAAGTGAGAGCATAAAATAAATATGAGATGCAACCTTATTATTATCTTTAAAGATTAAGTGATGACTTGAAATATAAACATGAAATGCAAGCTTGAAATTTAAACATGATAATGCAAGTCCATTTAGTTATTCTTGAGAGTTTAGTGATGACATCAAAATAAACATGCTATGCAAGGCATAAACATAAACATGTGTGCAACTCATTTTATCTTAGCTAGAGCTCTTACAAGACTTTAAAGGAACATCACAACCTTAACCCAAATATGTATCTTAACAACATAAAGTGAGCTTTAGAGTTCTTAGCACCAAGACTTCAAAGAAGTCTTTGGTTTTGAACTTCATCATCAAGCTCAAGAAAATAGACACAAAGTTCAACACTTTGTCTAAACAAAATACAAAGAACTAAGTCATATTCTTTATTTTATTGCTCATGGGCTTCAATCTAGAGTAAAACTCTTAGAACGGCCGACCAACTTTAAGGTTGGCAAGGGTAAGCTTAGAGCTCTTTGAAAACATAGGATTAATTTTCTTTAACAAAACTTTTGTGATCTACTTAACATTTTTAGCAAACTTTGTTCAAACAAAGGAAAAGGAAACCGAAATCATGAAGGGAAAGGAAAAGGAAACCAAAAACTTTGAAGGAAAAGGAAGGAAAAACTGAAAACATAAGCAAGAAAAGGAAAGAAAAACACAAGCATGTATGGTCCAAGACCAAGTTGTTTCAAGCTTTAGAGGTTTCTCACATGACATCAACAAGTCATTATCTTGAAACCTCATCATCAAGCCAAAGTTCTTCTCATAAAAAGGCCTCATGGCCGAAAAGAAAAGGAAGAGAAAAAGAGTTTTGAAACCAAGAGAAAACTAGAACTTTTCTTGAAGAAAACAAGTAAAAACTTTAAAACAAAACCCCTACCTAAGGAAGTCTTGGAAGAAATGAAGGAAAGCTTGAGTTCTTGAAGGATTGAGAAGACAAAATCTTCTCTTGAATGTGGATGTGTGTTCGGCCAAGAAGGAAGCTCAAGGAAGATGATTTTTCCTTGAGAATAAGCTTGGGAATGGAAAGATTAAGTGTTTGAGAGGTGGTTTGAGGTGAGGAAGTGGTGGTTTATGGTTGTTTGTGGTGGTGGAGAGTTATCTTTGAAGGAAGAAGAAGAAGAGGAAGAGAAAAGCTCTTAAAACTTTAAGAAAGGAATTCTTTGAAGCTTTGAACAAATGAGCAAAACATCACAAGTTTTCCTTGATACCTATATATAGAAATTTTGCAACACATGGAGGTGCATCCAAGGGGAGTGGCCTGTGGCCTTGTTGGCAAGGAAAAGAGAAAATATCTCTTACAAGGCATGGCTTTGAGTATGGGTTCAAGCATGGGTGAGTATGGGCATAGGTATGGGCAAGGCATGGCCTAAGCATGGTCTTTGGAGTGAAGAAAAATCAACATGTGATGGAATTTGGGGGTAAGGTTTCGGCCAGCTTTTCAGCCAAGGGGGAAGAGATTTTGTTCATGTAATTGTGGTTTAGTGATGTGTTTAGGTGTTTCTTTGATTAAGGTTTTGATTAGGAGTTGTAAGAAAGTGTTTAGGTGAGGTAATTGGCTAATTAAGGTTGTCAAGACTTGATTAGGAGGGTGATCTTGCTAGATTAACAATTTAAAATCATTCTTTTGGTCAAATGAGGTATGGCACAATTCCTTAATTTAAGGAATTGAAGAGAAAATACTATTCAAGATTTCATGACTAGGAATCTTGAATAAAGAATGCAATTAGAGTTTAACTAAGCAATCTTAGGTCTAATTAACCTTAATAAATTATTTTGACTCTAGATTAATTATCAAAATAAATTAATCTTCGATTAGAGCCTAATATTGCTTAGGTTTGCTAAATTACATCATTAGGCTCACTGTACACTGTTCTAGGGGCAAAATGGTAATTTTGCACTAAAACTACGGGACCTCCCGAGCCTGACTAGACATCAAATATCACTCATAAACATCATTCCAAACTTCCTAAAAAAGTTCAGGGCTCAAACGGCACATTTACCCGTGTAGAACACACGGGTATTTTGGTCATTTTGAGCCGAAAGTTTAGAAAATGAGATTTTCACCTCAGATATCAAATGTAACAGATATAATCCCCTTCAAACATTGAGTTGACCCATAAACTCGGTCAAATGTCCTGGAATTCGGGTAAAAATGACCTCAAGGGCATTTTGGTCATTTGTACTCGAACGAAAAAATCGAGGCGTTACACTTGGTCGAAACCATTAAGCCACCAAGAGAAGATTTTTGTCTTCTCATTTCAAGCAAGAACCAAGCTTTCTTTCCTTCTTGCAAGAAAAACCATTTTTGGTAGGGAGTTGTTTTAAAAAGTTTGCTTTTTTTTCCCTTGTTTTAAGGTGTTAAAATCTTGAAATCTTCATTTAATATTTTAGTTTCTTCCTCCCCTTTTCTTTTCCTTTGATTTCGGCCTTGTGGCCTATATGATGAAGGAACCATGGCTTCATGATGAGGATCTTGGGTGTTGGTTGTAAAACCATTATTTATTTGACCTCTAAAGCTTGAAGGTTCCATTTTAATAAAGTTTTTAGCAAGTGATATTGTTATGTTGTTAAAGTGGTAATCTTGAGTCTAGGACTTAAAGAAATGCATTCATATTTATATTTCAAGTCCTTGCATTGCATATTTATATTTAAGTCTTACACTTTCATTCCTTAACAGGAATTTTCCAGTGTACAAATAAGGAAATGCCCTGAAGTCATTTTACCAAAATGGATCGCCCGGCCATCCTCAAGGGATGTTTTGATGTTAATAGGGGATTATATGTGTTATGTGTGGTAATAGAGCAGAAAAATCTCATTTTGAGTTCCACGCGAAATTACCAAAACGCCCATGTGGTGTTTGTCATCGTTTTACGTGGATTAAGCCCGACTTTACCAAAATATTTTAAATGATGTTTATAAGTGGTTTTTGATGTTTAGTTGGGCCCGGAAGGTCCCGAGCAGTTTTAGTGTGAAATTACCATTTTGCCCCTAGAACAATGTACAGTGAGTCTAATGACGCAATTAGGCAAACCTAAACAATATTAGGCTCTAATCGAAGATTAATTTATTTTGATAATTAATCCAGAGTCAAAATAATTTATTAAGGTGAATTAGGACCTAAGATTGCTTAGATAAACTCTAATTGCATTCTTTAATTAAAGATTCCTAGTCATGGAATCTTGAATAGTGTTTCTCTCTCCAATTCCTTAAATTAAGGAATTGTGCCATACCTCATTTGACCAAAAGAATTATTTTAAATTACTAATCTAGTAAGATTGCCCTCCTAATCAAGTCTTGACTTTCCTAATTAACCAATTATCTTACCTAAACATTTCCTTACAACTCCTAACCAAACCTTAATCAAAGAAACACCTAAACACACCATTAACCCACAATTAGATGAACTAATTTTCTCTCCCTCATGGCCTTAAGGTGGCCGTCCACTCCCCCCCATAGCCCATCATGTGTTGTTTCAATTACACTCAAGAGCCATACTTCAAGCCATGTTTTGCCCATACCTCACCATACCTTCAACCATGCCTACAACCATACCTTTGTAAGAGATATTTCTTCTCTCCTTCCTCCTCAAATATGGCCGGTTCCCTTCCCCCTTTGGAAGCCTCATTATTGAAAATTTCTATAAATACCAAGCCTTGATGAACCTTGTCACACTTTGGTTCATTTGTTAAGTTTACACTTCTTGCAAAAATTCTCTCATTTCTTCTCAAACTTCCTCACTTTGGCTGATTTCTTCCTTCAAGTTTCAAGAGGATTTTCCTTTCCCATTTCATCAAGAACTCAAGCTTTCTTTCATATCTGTTCAAGACTTCTTAGGTAAGGGCTTTATCTTCAGGTTTTCTTTACTTTCTTTGAGAAAAAGTTCTAGATTTCTCTTGGTTTTTAAAGCTTTCTTTCTTCCTTTTGTTTTCGGCCTTGAAGCCTGAGCAAAGCTTTAGCTTGATGATGAGGTTTCAAGAAAAGACTTGTTGATGTCTTGTGAGAAACCTCTAAAGCTTGAAACTACTTGGTTTTGGACCATACATGCTTGTGATTCCTCCTTTTCCTTGGTTTTATTTTTCAGGCTTTCTTCTCTTTTTCCTTTATGAGATTTCGGTTTCCTTATCCTTTGTTTGAATAAAGTTTGCTAAAGTTGTTAAGTAGATCACAAAAGTTTTGAAAAGAAAATTAATCCTATGTTTTCAAAGAGCTCTAAGCTTACCTTTGCCAACCTTAAAGTTGGTCGGCCGTTCTAAGAGTTTTACTCTAGATTGAAGCCCATGAGCAATAAAATAAAGAATATGTGTAGTTTTATTTGTGTTTGTTTTGTTAAAATGTTGGCATTCTTGTGAAAATCTACCTTCTTGAGCTTGGTGATGAAGTTCAAAGCCAAAGTCTTCTTTGAAGACTTGGTGTTAAGAACTCTAAAACTCATCTTCCATTGTTAAGATACATGTTGGGTTAAGGCTATTGATGTTCCTCTAAAGTCTTGAAGGAGCTCTAGTTGAGATAAAACAAGTTGCATTCATGTTTAAGTTTATGTCTTGCATCTCATGTTTATTTGGATGCCATCACTAAGTTCATAAGAATAAATGAATGAACTTGCATTATCATGTTTAAATTCCCAAGCTTGCATTTCATGTTTATGTTTCAAGTCATCACTTAATCCTTAAAGATAATAATGAGGTTGCATCCCATATTTATTTTATGCTCTCACTTTACTTTGTAATAAAGAGTAAAAATGAAGTGCATAGCATGTTTAAGATTATGTCATCACCTAACTACTCTAGAGCTCAAAGACTTGCCCTAAGTATCTTCAAGTGGATGTGTTTTAGTGTGATACAATGATGGTTTTGATTTTGTAAAATGTGAGGATGATTTTAAGAAAATGTTGAAAAGATGTTTCGTAAGATTTTGAGGTGTTTAAATGGTTGGAAATGTGTCAAGAATCATGTTTTCTCAAATTTGGAGGTTGGTAATCGATTACCAGCTTATGTAATCGATTCCAGAGTAGTTTTTGAAGGGTTTTTGGTTTGGTAATCGATTACCAGACCTATGTAATCGATTACCAAGGCTGTTCTTCATGCCCAAAGGTCCTAAAACCTGTAATCGATTACCTATTAGTGTAATCGATTACTGATGTACTTTATTTGGAAACAGGTTTAACCCCAAGTAATCGATTACCATTATATATAATTGATTACCGGTTGTTTTTAAACCCAGAATAAATTTAGCTCCTGGTAATCGATTACTAGGCACATGTAATCGATTACCAGAACACCTTTGTGCTCCTGAAATTGTCCCAAGAGAAAACTAGCAACTCATGTGCACTTATAACATGAGTTTATGTGATTATGTGTGATAAGCATTTTTGGTTTCTGTCTTATCCTTGTAGCCACTGTATAAATTCTTTTGAGGAGTTAGAATTCGTAATATTATGCTTGAGCGAAGTGAGGAACATTTTCGAAAGATTGAAAAACTAAACAAATAGGAAGGAATTGGAACTAGAATCTTAAGGCACTTAGACACAAGAGTAATAACTTCTGTTCCAGCATAATTGAGCTTAAGGAAGACGATACATAATTGGTGATTATGCCTAGGAGTTGAACATAGAACCTTAGGCGAAGATATAACTTAGAAAAGAGTTTAAGGCATAGATTCTAGAATCCCTGTAATGGAATAAATGATCTTGATGAGTAATCTATATAATGTTGTTGGATGAATTAGTGAGCATAATGTTATAAGAATTATAAAGAACAAACCCCCTAGATATGATAAAGACTTGCAATGGGTGATAAGATTACTAAAAAAGAATTCAAGATCCGCAAAGGCTCAAGCATAAGACACCATAAGATAGGAGATGTGATGTAAGTAGGAGGGCGAGCGAGCATACTCTTAATGATGTGACTATGTTAATATCTTGAGTATGAAGTGTTATGTGGCATGATGATGTGATGATGTAATATGTCACGTTTAAAATGCATGAGAATATGAAATGTGAATGAAGGATATGTTATATGAGGTTCTAAGGTCGTATGCTCATGTTGCATTCATAAAAGATATGATAACGTGGAAATGATCCCATTATGACTTCCCGAGTTAAGGGTTGTAGGGGTGATCCAAGAAAGAAATATGATTCCCCTTCTTTTACCCCGTATGAATCTAGCGACGACTAGTTAGGATGAGCTCATTCCTAGGCGATAGGTGATTAGGAGTTTTGGTGACCATGATAAAATCGTCGGGGCATGTTGGGTGGATTTTGGTGACCATGATGAGGGTGGAAAAATGGAAAAAGTTATGAAAGGAACTCATGGAGTTCAAGTACGAAAAAGTAAAAGACGCGCATGCATATGTTTCTTTGATGTTTCATTGATGCTTTGATTAAGTGATATGTGTTATCTACGTGTACTGTCATATTGCCATGCATACATAAAATATCTGCTGTATTCATACCATGAAGACTCATGCTAAAAGGAACCCACTTCGGATAATAAGATTTGAGAAAATAAAATTGAACCTATGCATGTATACCTCTTTCATAATGAAACCCAAAGTGGCTGGGGGCGACGACGATGACACTTGTGTTAGAGTCGAGGAACCTATGAGAACCTTGAATAAGTTTCTCACCCCTTTCCTCTTTCCAGTGTCGCCACCAGACGGGATGATGCGGTCATCGTGATCTACGTTGAGGCGCGGGCATAGGAATCACGTCACCTAGACGGTCAAAGGGCACAGCGGAAGCATGAAGACTAGTCTAGCTTTGCTAATACCTTGTTTTGTATTAGTTAAAATATATTTGGTGTAATTGATAACCCAAGATGTGCTTATATTTGTAAGGACATCATTGTTATGTTATGATTATGATATACTACTATAATTTATGTTATGATTATTCTATGGTTGTTATGATGATGTATATCTGGTTGTTATGTTTTACGTTTAATAATCGATCTCTATGCGCATGCGTGGCTCGCATTTTAAATCTTAAATTCAAAAAGAAAAATTTAGCCGTATTTTCAGTACTTGTATTTTAAAGAAAAGCTAAGTCAAGTTCTGAAACGAAGCGTAACCGCTAACAACAGAATGCGACTTAAGCGTATTAGGTGAAAGTTAGGGTGTTACAATTACCATCTAATTAATTAACGCAAAACCCTCCTATTTCAACCTTAAAGTTAAGATGTGATTTAGAGTAAATATATAAGGGGCCTAGAGCACTAAAATAAAGAATTGAACTTGCATTCATATTTATATTTCCTTGCCTAGCATATTTATTTTCCAAGTTATCACTTAAATTTAAAGGTTAAAACAAGAGCATTCATTATCACTTAAATAATTAATCTCAAAACCTACCTATTTCAACCTTAAAGTTGAAATGTAATTTAGATTGAATACTCTAAAAGGCCTAGAGCACTAAAATAAAGAATTGAACTTGCATTCATGTTTACAATTCTTGTCTAGCATATTTATTTTTCAAGTCATCACCTAAAACTTAAAGATGTAAAACTAGAGCTTGCATTCTCATATTTAATTTTTAAGCTTTGTATAGCATATTTACATTTTCTTGCTATTAATCTAGAAAACTAAGAATGAAGCTTGCATTGCATATTTATATTTATGCCATCACTAAAAATTAAGTTAGTGCTCAAGACTCACCATTTAATTTACATAATGAACTTTGACTTATGAAATATATATATATATATATATATATATATATATATAAATATGTACATATATGTTATTAAGTAAGGACATGTTTTATTGAGTTATTTTACCATCAAATCTAAAGATTACTAATTATGTGACTAAGACCATAAAGATTAATTTTACAACTAATCTAAAGATTTGTCATTATGTTACTAAGGTGATAAAAAAATTATTTTTAAGGAAAGTTTAGAATTAAAGATGTGAAATGACTAATTTCTGAAGAATGTTATAGCATTCCATATGCTTGAGGATTTATGTGAAATTGAGGTCTTACATGTTAGAGCTATTATTGAATGAATGTGGCATGTTATGATTTTACTTGAAATATTACAAAGTTGCATGTGAGCAAAAGTAAAGTATATGATATGGTTGTGGCCTTGCATCTTAACATGATATATTTTATGATATTCTATGACTTCATGCTCATATTGCATCATTATATGATATGCTAATGTGGAAATGATCCTCTAGACTTAGGTTATGAGAGGTGATCCAAGAAAGTTACATTTCTCATGACATAAAAGTGCATACTCATGATATGAAAGTAATATGTTTTCCCCTCTATTTCCCCATATTAAATTTAGCGACGGCTAGTTAGGATTGAGCTCATTCCTAGGCGATCAGTGAGGCAAAGTTTCGATGATGATGTTAAAAATTGCCAGGGATGGTGAGTTGGTTGGATTTCGGCGATGACGTATGAGGGTGGAAATTAAGAAAGGAACTCGAAGAGTTCAAGCATGATAAAGTAAAGATGCATATGCATATGTCACATCATTGTTCTAATTGTGCATTTAAATCATGTGATATGTGTTACTTACATGTGTTATTTATGCTCTCAGGTATTGTCATGCATACATGAGATATATGTTGCATTCATGCCATTAAGACCCATGCTAAAAGACACCCACTTCGGATAAAAGGGTTTGAGAAATTTAAAATTGAATCTTATGCATGCACACCTCTTTCATAATGAAAATTGAAATGGCTGGGGACGATGATGATGACACTTGTGTTAAAGTCGAGGAATCCTGAGAATCTTGAATAAGTTTCTCACCCCTTTTCTTTCTTCCTTGTCGTCTCCAAACATGAATGATGTGGTTGTTCGTGATCTTCCTTAAGGTGCGAGCATAGGAATCACGTCACCTCCGGATAGAGGTCAAGCGGAAGCATGAAGACTAATCTAGTTTTGTTATGGTTATGTTTAGCTTTGGGCTTGTGTATGTTCAACTTGTTTGTTGTGTTTAGTATCTTAAGGTGTCCTTATGTTTTTAGGACATCACTATGATGTTATGATTATGGCATGTTTATATGAATCGTGTTGTGATTATTCAATGGTCGACCTATATATATACCATGATGAAGTTTATATGATTGTTTTGTCCTATGTGTATTAATCGGTATGTATGCGCACGCGCGGCTCGCATTTTAAGCTTTAAGTTCAAAAAGAAAATTTAGCCCTATTTTGATTACTTGTATTTTAAAGAAAGATAAGTCAAGTTCTAAAACAAAGGCGTAACAACTAATAACTAACCGAAATGTGACTCGAGCGTATTAAGTTAAAAGTTAGGGTGTTATATTCATGAAATTTATATAATTTTCTATAATTATTTATATTTTATTTGGTATTTTACACTATTGCTAGTTTTATTAAGAATTAATTATTAATTAACTAATAATTTATTTAACTATTTCTAAATTATTTTTTTCTTCTTTGGCAGCCTATAGGTTTGAATAACATCTCTAATAGGGTTATAGAGGGTGGCAAGTTATCTTGAATGATTAATATATAAAAATGATAAATTTTACATATTTATCTTAAAGTTATATATACTAAATAATTCATAAAATAATCATAAAAATTAATTTTCCTTAATCTATTATCAAGAACATGTTTGTGCCTTATTTATAAGTTATCTATAATTTTCATGAATTTTTTTGCTATAATTTTTAGTATTTTTGATATATTTTTACCTTAATTAGGTATATTTTGAGCTAATTAAAATAATTAATTATCTATGAATAAAATATATAAACTTTCTATAGCAACCCATATGAATTTTGAGCTGCCTAACATGATAAGGAGACAAGCTTATCTTTGTTGAAATTTTTAGTCAAAGTTTGATTGGTTTTTGAATAATTATGATATGAAAGTTTGACCATTTAATTTTATTTTTCAAATATATATTTTTCTTTCCATGTGGCCAATCTAGGTGTTAATTAATTGATTTAATATTATCAGTAAGATAAATCAAGGTTTAGGAAAATTTATCTTAAAGTTTAAGTGATTATTTAGGTAATTTAAGCTTTAATTAAGTCAAAATTAATTAATTAAAAATAAATATGATTTTTAACACTATCCATAGTCTAATGGAGAAGCTCATTTCGTGGTCCTCTTTGTCTAATATCATAACTTAGTTAAAAAAAAATTTTACAAAACTTAGATTAATTTTCTAGGATTTTTGGAGTTTATTTTACACCTCATGATAGGTTATTTTTGTGCAATTATGATAATATTATACAAATTTAATTAATATTGATATTTATGATCAAATTTATGTTTAAGGTATATTTATAATCTTTTTATTATTTTTTTAATAATTTAATGACACTCTCTAAGTTTTTCTAATGTTTCTGTTAGCTTTTCTGTAACTAATTATGTTATAAGTTTATTTTCTATCCTCTAGTGGCATTTTTGTAATTTTAATAAAATCCAAGGGAATAATTAAAATTTTATATTTTGGTGCTAAATTCAAGATTGTATAGCTATTAAGTTTTGTAATATTTTAATTAGATATTTTTTTCAATGATTATCCCTAAATATTTCTTGCCTAAATAAAATCTTCATACTTTCTAAATAAAAAGCTATAATAAAGCAACACTATATTAAGAAAAATTAGGGATGTTACACCGTTTCTTAGTCGAACCACAACCTCATTGTTGTCGCTAGCCTCGAGTAAACACGCAACACCACCCCCTCTCCTCCTGGCACCACGCATAGGCCGTCGTGACACCCTATATTTCTCTGCCAGACCGCCACTTCTCTTTCTTGCAAAATGCACAAAGGTTGTTAAGGTTTGCTTTAATCTGATAGTTTAGGGTTTAAGTAAGTTCTTTAATTTTCTTTATTTATTATTGTGTTGGGCATGTTTTATTTTTATTATTATTTTTTTGGTTGAATGCTATTTGATCTTTTCATTTGGGGTTAGATTTGTTCCTTCCCAACCTTCTTTTTTGTGTGTTTCAGTCTGTTTAAGGTTCCATTTGTTTCTGAGGATTTGATTTGATTTGGGGTGAGTTTTCAAATTGGGCAATTTTTTTATAGGTAGGGTATGATGGTAATGATCAATGATTGAGGTTTTTAGTTCCATCTTTCAATGAAATTAACTTGGATATAATTGTTTTTAATTGTTGTTCATGAACATAGCAACCATTTAGGTTACTACTTATGAGTTTTCTATTTTAAATAATTAAGCTTGTATAAGGAGGGTTTGGTGTAGTGAACAATGTAATAAAGCTACTAGAATATTTTTTGGTCTGTATGGTGCCCAATTTTTAACCATGTGTTGTGTTTTTGGAATTTACAATGTAGGGTGTTCTAGCAAATAAGAATGACATAGTAGTGACAATGATATCAACAAAGCCTTAGCAAGGCATAGTGTAATTAAAATAAGAGCTCATTTTCATTACCAAGCTTCCACATAAGAATTTGATATAGGTAGATTATATTGGAGTTTTGTAACTATGCTGGTGTGCTTTGAATCTCTTTAACAAACAATCAACAAGGTATAGATCAACTAGACAACAGTTCTGCTCAATCTATTAAGTGAGTTTAAATAATTCTTTGATATTCTTCTCTATAAGTTCTATATTTCTTTTTTCCCCTATTTTTTAAGCCTCCATTTTAGCAAATCCAAATGAAAGTGACATAAAGAGGATTATGAAAGCCATTACTAATGTGATTCCCAACTTCCATCAAGATTCATATAGCTTAATGGCAAGGTAAAATTTATTTTTTGTTGGTGATTTATATAGTCATTTTTTACCTTTTTTTATATATAAATTTGACTGATACATGGTTTAATGCTATGAATATCCCTTTATTTTTTATTCAATTTATCTTTTTTTTGCTGAAAAAATGGTGTGTATTTATGTTTAAATTTTGGAACTCAGCAAAAGGTTTATGTCGAAAGACTAAACAATGATGAATGGATTGCTATTGGGCAACAATTTACAACCGGATCATGCCTATGAGGGTACTTCTATGTATCATTTCTAAACTCATTTCAATTTCAATTTCTCATGTCTTCTCACATGTTGATTTGTACTTCTATGATCATATTTAAATTTGTTTCATTATACCAATTTGTTTATTTTTCTTTAGTTACATAATTTCAATACATTTAAATGTTCTGTATTAATTATTTCCAAGACTTTATTATAAGTTATAATAATTAATTTGTTATTTTACCAAGGAGGCAGATTTTATGCTTGGAGTGGAAGCTTTGAAGGTGTCCTTCAAATTTCAATGAATATCACATACTAAGATTTTAGTTATTTCCAATTCTTATGCAATGTCTTCATGGTTGGAGTCTAAGAAAGGATTATGCTAAAGATTTTGCTTTGCATGGAATCAATTTCATGTCACTAGAAACCAAATCAAGAAGTGCATGCAGTAAAAATCAATGTAAAATGTAAATATTCTGGTCTAGTTTGAATGGAAGCATAGTTGAACTATTACAATCAAGTGGTGCTTTCAATTGAATGAGGCTACCACTACGTGGTTGATTTGCTAATAATTGTAGTAATAGGTTTTTTTCCTTTTTCTAATGTTTGTTGTTAATTAAAGGACTAGATAACTTAGTATCTATTTCAAGATATATCATCTATTGCGTGAGACTACCAAAACATGTTCTTAATCTGATTTGCACAACCTAGATATAAAAGACACATCATTTAGAGGTGATAACTCTTTGAAGCTGGCATTGACACTATGGTTTTGAGAGTTGACTATTATTAATGAGAACTTAATTGTTATCAAATATGGTTTGCAATATTGATTGCCATGCTGAAGGGATTTGATTGGATTGGTTAATGCTGTCTTTTTTTTGTTTTGTGGTTTGATGATGGTATTTTTTATTTTGAATTGATGTGTTGTTATGTAAAGATAGAATGCTTTTCTATATTGGAGATTGGCCCATGAGAAATGAGTTTCAATCTTATTTCTGAAGGGAAGTGTTGTTTGAGATGGTGATTTGAATTGTTGTTGCTACAATTTGTCCTATCATTGATATGTTGTGGATTTTACTCCATCGCATGCTCTTTCCTGTTGTGGTGAGAAGCTGGAATCATTACAAGTCTTAACCTGCTTATACTATGGCCTGTTCTGCCTTATGGCCACAATAATTTTTTTATGGTCTGAATCTGACATGCTTGAATTGGTACCGGTTATATCTTCTCATGTCAATGCTAGGGAATTCAGTCTACAACAAAATTGTTCTATTTGTAAATTTGTGGCTAATCAAATTTTACGTTTTTGGTTTCTTGGTTATATGATATTATGTTGTTGAGTGAGGTTGTCCTACTTATTGAATGGAGCATGTGTCTCTGGTTGGTTCTTTAATGGTTTGTGCTTTTGGTTCCTTTATGTTTTGTATACTCTTAGGTGTATTCTTATTTCAATTATATTTGGGGGTGTCATATATTTTTTTTGTTCAGCCTGATTTGACTTGTAAACATGTGGCCCTTCTACTCCCTCAAATTTGGGGTTGAGCTCATGTTGTATATTGAAAAGAGTGGTTTGCAATATTGATCTTAATTTTGATTGTTACCATCATTGATTTATTTTCCTTAAAATTTTAACATACATAGTTTATGAATTTTAACTTTAATTGTAACAAAGTATATTATAATTAAAATATTAAAGTAAATGAAAATAGAAATATGTATAACATGTTATAGATATTGATTTTACAATGTACCACAATAAATATATTAACAGTTAATGTCAATATAGAATTTAAGTTGATTAGTAATATGACGATTAATTGCTATACACATAACAATTCAGATTAAATAAAAAGGCAACTTGACAATTTACATATATTATATATTTGTACAAGACGTTATAAGGTCTTTACAGTCTTTGTTATAAGTTCATACTAATATATATTTTGTGTAAAAAGATAATATTCACATGAAAAAAATGTGATACAATACATAAAATATGTACACAACATGATTCTCCAAGCACATATATTACAAGTAATATTTTGCCTTTATTATTATTAATTTATAATGAATTTAAATTAATAATATATATTTACATATTTTTATCATTTTGTATTAACTTTGCATCTAATCTAATTAACCTTCTCGTAATACTATTGAAAGTACAGTGGTGGTGGTTGCTCCATGTAACCACATCTACATTCAATGGACTTTGAAATGAAGACTTTTCATTTTACGTGCATGTTATGCACTTCAAAGGCCCATGCTTGAAGCTGTAAAATTTGAAAATCACATCTACACTCAATGGACTTTGAAATGAAGACTTTTCATTTTACGTGTATGTTGTGCACTTCAAAGGCTCATGTTATAGATATTGATTCCACAGTGTACCATTGGATAAATATGTTAATGGTTAATGTCAATATAGAATTTAAGTTGATTAGCAATATGACAATTAACTGTTATACACCTAACAATTAGATGAAATAAAAAGGCAACTTGACAATTTACATATATTATATAGTTGTACAAGACGTTATAAGGTATTTGCAGTCTTTGTTATAAGTTCATACTAATATATATTTTGTTTAAGAAAATAATATTCACAAGAAAAAAATGTGATACAATATATAAAATATATACCAACATGATTCTCCAAGCACATATATTACAAGTAATATTTTACCTTTATTATTATTAATTTATAATGAATTTAAATTAATAATATATATTTACATATTTTTATCACTCCGTATCAACTTTGCATCTAATCTAATTAACCTTCTGTGCATTGACAGGTTACTATACTATTGAAAGTACAATAGTGGTGGTTGCTCCATGTAACCACATCTACACTCAATGGACTTTGAAATGAAGACTTTTCATTTTATGTGTATGTTATGCACTTCAAAGGCCCCTTTTATAGATATTGATTCTACAGTGTACCACGAGATAAATATGTTAACAGTTAATGTCAACATAGAATTTAAGTTGATTAGTAATATGACCATTAATTGCTATACACATAACAATTCAAATAAAATAAAAAGGTAACTTGACAATTTACATATATTATATATTTGTAAAAGACGTTATAAGGTCTTTACAGTCTTTGTTATAAGTTCATACTAATATATATTTTGTTTAAGAAGATAATATTCACATGAAAAAAATGTGATACAATATATAAAATATATACACAATATGATTCTCCAAGCACATATATTACAAGTAATATTTTACCTTTATTATTATTAATTCATAATGAATTTAAATTAATAATACATATTTACATAGTTTGATCACTTTGTATCAACTTTACATCTAATCTAATTAATCTTCCCATGCATCGCATGTATTACTATACTAGTGAAAGTACAGTGGTGGTGGTTGCTCCATATAACCACATCTACATTCAATGGACTTTGAAATGAAGACTTTTCATTTTAAGGGTACGTTATACACTTCAAAGGCCCATGCTTGACTTGAAATTTGAAAATTCAAAAACCCCACAACATAGAATGGGCTTTTCTAAGACACTCAGAGGAGAAAACAGTTTTGGACTCCTCACAATTGGTGTTCCGTGATAACAACAAAGGATGAGTAGGTGCATGCATTTCTCGGTGGTATGAAATGCCACGTGTTATCAGGTACCGATCCCAGAAAAAAATAAAAAAGGTATTATCAGGTAGGTTGGGCTTAAGGTGCGCAAATGTTTTCCGAGTTATCACGTATGAGGAATGTTTTATCTTTTTTTTAAATGAAAATTGTGAGCGATATTACTCCCAGAATTATCAAGAATAGAGTATTTAAAATTACTCTCTTCTTTAATAAGTGCACTTCTTAAAATTTAAACTTACGTCTTTATTCTTTTGAAAAATTAAGTTATTTACCACTCATCTAATCATCTTTATTTTAGATGTTATACCAACACTTAATCTATGGCTTTTAATTTCATATCATCCTTGTTTAAGAATAAAAACTTTAATTTTTTTACCATCTCCTGTACTCTTTGTCTCATTTTCTCCTCTCTCTCTCTCAGTAAAGTGTCGAGCATTTATTAATCAATTATTTGAAAAAACCCATTTTATAAAAAGTAAATTATACACACCTTTATTAAAATTTATCAATATTATATTTACATTCTCCTAAATTTCAAATTGATACTTACATCCTCTAGATTTCAAATTAACATTAAATTTGATAAATGTCAAATGATGGCCACATATTTTTCGATGTATCAAACGCTAACACGGCCATTGGCCACCGTGCTGTCACTGGTGAACAATGTGAGCAAATAATGAACAAAGCATATCCACGTTTTATTAAAGGCCACGTGGTCCTTCCAAACTGTGACCTGTGGAAAATGCAACATTCACCCTAAACCACAATGAATGAAAATAATATAGCTAAAACATGTATGCTTTTGGAGAAATTCTTCTATCTCTTTGATGAAGAATTTTTCTTTCTGGAAATAGATTTCACTTCATTAAAATAACAGTAAAATATATTTTACTCCTTTAAATTTTAGGTTACATACAATTTATATTTTGACATTTTAAAATATAAATTGTAATACCTAAACTTTTTAAACAATGTAAAACACTCCCCTGATAAGTTGACATATATTTTTACTGTTAAGTAGTAATATGCATGTCATATAAATAGTTGAACAAATAAAAATACCCTCATTTTAATCAAAATTTTCAACCAAAAATGTTCTCCCACTTAGAAATGGACAACAATACTCTTTTGTTACAATCAAATTATAATATCTGAAGAGTATTTTTATCTATTTTTTATTAGGGAAAGGTTTAGTACTGAGAAATTTGATTTAAAAAAGAATATTTTTATTTGTTTAATTATATATATAATATGTATATGACTACTTAATAATAAAAATAGATGTCCACTTAACCAAAGAGGGTGTTTCACATTATTTGAAAAATTCACAATACTACTATGCATATTTTAAAAAGTCAAAATATAAAATATATATGATCTAAAATTTAGGAAGATAAAATAAATTTTACCCTTAAAATAATAATTATGGAAGTGGCAAAAGTGGTGGAACCCCTACGAATTAGATGGTAATGGTGTTTTACAAAGGAAGAAAGTTCTTCCTTAAAAAGGGGGAATGAATTTCTCAACGCTTCAGTACATAGGATGGATGTAATAATGTTCTTCGACTAAAATATAAGTTAATTTCATTTTTTGTCTGATAAAATAAAAAGTTAGGGTACTTTTATTTCTTACTTTTAAAAGTTAATAGTATTTTTAAGAGTATCTTATGAGGTACTTTTCAAAGTTAATTTCTACTCTCTAAAATTTAAAAAAATTAAAAAATTAATATAATTCTTAAATTTTAATAAAAATCTAATTTTATTCTTCTATTAATTAAATCTTTTATTTTTTATTCTTCTCATAAATATTTATATTTGTTATAATCATTTTATATTTTGAGAGTAGTTTTATAATGTATTTATCAAATACTATTTCAAAAATTTCTACTTATTAAAAGTAATTTTTACATTATTTTATTTTTACCAAATGATTCTACTATAACTCTCCCAAAGATAGGAGTAAAATAGCAAAATACATCACACGTCTTAACAGCAAGAAGCTAGACAATATTAAGGGAAATGGTCAATATTTAATAATTAATTTTTATTAAAAATAATGTATATTATTTAATTTTTAATTTTACTACATATATCTAAATAAAAATTATAATATACAAATGAATGTTTCATTATCAAAGTTCAAAAAACCTATATATTTATGCAGCATACTGTTTATTAGAATAAAGAAAATAACATATTATCTATTATGATGTTTAAACACTTAATTATCAAAAAGTTTATTAAAAATAACTACAATAAAAGAAAATAATATTTTTTAGGAGTTCTCGAAAAGTACCCAGAAGACGAGAAGATACACACCAAAACTTGACAGGTACTCATCAATTCATGAATCGACATTTTCCGTACGAGGTGATCTCTATATAAAGAAGCGTAGCATTGGCAAGACTTGACAATTAAGAGGGCTTGCAAGTTGCAACACAGAGAGAGAGAGAGATAAAAGTGCAATATGAACCAATCAGATTCAGACGTGAAAGAGAATAGAAGGTCTGCAAATTACAAATCCAACATTTGGAATTACGGCTTCCTGCAGACACTTGCCAGTAAATATGACGTAAGATTTACTTAGTCATTTTATTTCAGAGTATATATATATATATATATATTAATTATGCTGGAATTTACATAGATGTCTACACTATCTACCAATTTATATTAATTATGCTGAAACTTACATGAATGTCTACACCATCTACTAATTTATTTTTTAAAAAAATCCAGAAAATTTCCTTTAATTTTAATTCATATCCAGAAAATTATAAGCTCTACAATTTTATTAAGAAATCTTATATATTAAAAAAAAGTTAAATTAAAAGTGCATATAAATAGAAAATTAAAGGATTTTTTAGATTTTTTATGTTAAAAAATAAATATATATTAGCAAATTATAATAATGAACACATATTAAAAAATTTAAGAACTATTTTACACGTTTTTAAAGTAACATAATTAAAATGTAGATGAGTCAAAGTTAAAGGATTTTTTTAAACTTTTTCAAAAATATATATATAATCATCCACTCTATTCAATCGATCAATTAATCATGATATTAAATTTTAAATTTTTTGAATCTATATATTATGAAAGAGAAAATGAAGGAAGAAATTCTGATAATATATTATTCAGAATTAAGTTTTAATTAATTTTAATTTGCTGTTAATATTGTATTACTATTTAATAATATATTATAAAATTATTAAAAAGTTTAGAAATAATCTTTTCTAACTAACACTTTTGATTTGTTTTGGTAGAGATACTTTTGATTTAGAATTAAGTGAACAATTATTGAAATAAAAATCAACTATCTCAACTACTGTACAAAAGAATTTACCCTTTTAAAAAAATTTGTAGAAATCTCGTTATTAGAGAGTAACTTGCCGAATCAAAAAAAGATTTTTTAAAAATTTTTATTGATTGGCTGTGTAAAATTAGTATATAAAAGTTATTGTCTTGATCTAATCCATAAAGATTAAAGAATTTAATTTTTTCTATACTGATAATGTAAAATTATTTTACATAATTATTTAATTATATATTGCCATATGAACTACAATAATTGACTATTCTACCCACTACTTAAAAAATAATGTAAATGAAAAATTTTGATTGAATGACATTATAAAAATATTTTATACTAATTAGTGTATCAAAATTAAGCTTAAGTTTATATGTATTGGCAATCAGATTACACTTAAAGGAAAACTATATAGTTCAAATATAAAAGAAAATAATTGGTGAAAATAATTATGAGTTTATTTTTAATGTACGGCAATGTTATTCAATTAAATTTCTTAATTTGTATGACCTTCTGAATAATATGTATAAGAGTCAACTATATTTATTTATATAATAATATATGATTTGATGATAGTATAAAATTTATTTATACTATTAGTATACCAAAATTAAATTAAAAATTATAGTTGAACTGCCTGATAATTAATAAACCAGTTGATTTATATATATTTTTGGTCTCTATAAATACAAGTTATTTTGATTTTGGTCCCTTTTTTTCGGATTTTTAGTCCCTATTCTGAATCTGTACCATAAAGTAATGATATTTATCGGGATTAAAGAAAAGTTTTTAAGATATTTGTAATGATAAAAAGATAAAAGTTAGTTTCAATATTCATATGACTTAAATGCATATTCTAAACTATTTAAAGGGATCGAAATTTAGAACATAAGGATTAAAAGCATAATATTTCAGACATGGGGGACTTAAAGCCAAAAAAATTTTAGAGGGATTGAAACCAAAATGACTTATATTTATAGAGGCCAAAACATATTTAAGCCTAAACTAATTTTTAACAATTAAACTATCTTTTGCAAGTGATAATATTATAACGTAAATAACTTTATGAAAAAAATTACAGAAATTAAAAAATTTATTTAAACTTAGAAAATAATATTATCGTAACACTAATTAAATCTTTTAAATAATAAATTTCGAATGCTGATAACATAATTTTTACGCAGAAAGAAGAATTTGGCATGCAGTTGGACAAGCGAGTGGCTGAAGTTAGGGGCAGTTTTGTTCAAGAGATGAGCCTTTTGGAAAAATTAGAGTTGGTAGATTGGACCCAAAAACTAGGCCTTGCAACCCATTTTCGTAAGGAAATTAATGAGTTACTCGAACCTATATTTGTCTCTGTCAAAAACAGCAACGATCCAATTGTAGGAGAGAATTTGCATGCAACTGCACTATGCTTCAGGCTTCTAAGGCAAGATGGATATCAAGTTTTTCCCGGTAATTATCTAGTATATTCTCACTATGTGGTATTGGACTTCTTCATTACTTCAAGTCTTGCAAATTAGAAGACAAACTCTCGTGTGAAAATTTCACGTATGCGTTTTGTTTGTTCGTTTTTCCTTTTTTAATCATTGATTAGCTCCGGTATACTCATTTTCGGGCTCTACATTTTTTTCGGTTTAATCGGGCTATATATTTTTAATCAATATTAATAACTTACATATATGAACAAGATCAAATATGAAACTCAATTATTAAAAATTTATTCTCATTTTTACTCATCAATCAAGCATACCCCTAATATATAGAAGCACATGAGCCCACATTTATTTTGCTTTCATATTTTCCACCAAACATTTCTCAAAAAAAAAAAAAAAGGAAAAGCAGAATAAGTGTAACAATATATAATGTCAAGGCATCAAGGTAGACGAAATCTTCCGTACATATAATCATGTATGAAATGATTTATTTTCTGACGACTAACTTTTAAGATTTTTTTTTTAAGCTCAGATATACTTGGCAACATTTTAGATGAAAAGGTTGTAGGGACGGGGAAAGATTCATTTCTTGGTGATGCTAAAGATCTTTTGGAGCTTCTTGAGGCCTCACACTTATGCTTAGAAGGAGAAAATGACTTGGATGAGTTCAAAACTTTTGCAATCAGTTCTTTCAAGGACGCTTTCTTCACTCCAAATTCCATCAATATCAACACAAATTCGAATCTTATGTTTGAAAAAGTGCTCCACTCCATGGAGGTTCCTTCCCATTGGAGAGTAATGTGGTTTGATGTCAAATGGCATGTCAAGCAATACGAAAAGGAGAAGCACATGGAACCCAATTTGCTTGAATTGGCTAAGCTAAATTTCAATGTGGTTCAGGCCAAACTTCAAAAGGAGGTCAAGGAATTATCCAGGTATTTTCAACAAAAAGACATATTAATATGAGTTATAACATTAACCATGAAATTCTCTTCTATACTGCCTTAAGCTGTTTGTGAAGAGCAATTTTCCCCTTCTTTCTAATATTCCTTTCACTTTCTCATGCTTTCCATTATTTGTCCAAACACCATTTCTTTTTCTCTGAATCTCATTCCATTCAATTTTCTTTTAATTGTTTCTACCTTTTCTATGTTAATTAAGATGGATTTCAACATGGCCGCCACTAATTAATCACTTTAATTTGTAATTTAGGTGGTGGGAGGATCTTGGCATAAAAAAGGACTTGAGCTTTGCAAGAAATAGGATGGTTGAATGCTTCATGTGTGCTGCGGGAGTTGCTTTTGAGCCTAAGTACAAATCCTTGAGGAAATGGCTCACTAAAGTAATTATTTTCGTACTAGTGATTGATGATGTTTATGATATTTACGCCTCATTTGAAGAATTGAAGTCGTTCACTATGGCATTTGTTAGGTTTGTTTCCAAAATATTCCAAAAAGCTTGCCTATATTGCTTGATCATTATGCATATGCTTTTGATTATTTAGAAGAATTTCATTGTGTTATAATAATATATACAGATGGGATGCCCAAAAACTTGAACAACTTCCACAATTCATGAGGATTTGCTTCAATGCACTTAATGATGTCACAAATGAAACTGCTTATGAAATTGCGGGAGAAGAGAACTTTAGCATGGTGTTACTTTACCTAAAGAAAGCGGTACCATTTTAATTATTCTCTTTGTTTCTTCAAATTCATATCAATCTAAAAGGCATAGGAATTAATGAAGGAATTAACCAACCATTGATTAGATAATTTGATCCCCTCCTGAATTAAATTTACAGTGGATAGACTTTTGCAAGGCATTATACGTGGAAGCAAAGTGGCACAGAGCGGGATATGTTCCATCGTTGCAAGAATATATAAGCAATGCTTGGATTTCATCTTCAGGGCCACTAATTCTACTCCATACATACTTTGCTACAATGCACGAAATAACAAAGGAGATAGATGATTTTTTATACAAGCATGAAGATTTGGTCTATAATATATCTCTTGTAATTCGACTGTGCAATGATTTAGGGACCACGGAGGTAATTTTTACTGGCATCATATTCTTTTTATTGGAAAAGTTTTATTTTTGTTCCTAAAATTATACTCACATTTTATTTTAGTTTTTAAAATTAAAAAAAATCAATTTAGTTCTTGAATTAATAAAAAAATAATAATTTGAGTTAGTCCCTGTAATAAAATGTGGGGTGTTAATTTTATCCGACCAATTAAACAAGAAAAGCCAAAAATTTAAATATTTTATGATGTAGTATGTACAAAGCTTCTTATGTGTGTTCCTCCCCACTCCTGCAAAATGATGAGTTTCTTTTCTCCTTATTTGATTGCAAATGAGCTGGGATCCATAATGAGATGATCAATAATGTTGATGAGGAGGAACGGAACGGCCATTTATACACCCATCAGTCTCGTTGTTGTTCTTTCCCAAACCCAGAACAATGGAGCACCTCTTTGAACCTCCATAGACAAATAGCCAAAACCTCCACACATGTCACACACCAGAAACATAAGCTAAACACAGAAAAAACCAAAATCAAATCCATTCACAGTCAAAATAAACCCCACCCATAATACCCATGAACCAGAAATACCAGAATAAAAGAGAATGAAGGAGAGGGAGGTCGTGGCTGCCGTCACCGCCGTGAGCCCCATCGCCGCCGCTCCCTTTCCTCTCTGCCTTCGCGTTGCCACTTCTTTCCTCAGCCCCTAATGAACCAGAAACCGCACCCACAAACCACCGCGACCCTCCCTTCCAGGGCCACCCACAAAAACCGCCATCTCCGCCGCAAGCCACCACCATCGACCTGAGACCACCGATCCTCTTCATCCTCAACGACCCCATTCTTAGTCTCACTCGACGCCTCCACTCGCGGCCTCACCGTCATCATCCATCCTCACCAACTGCGAGCCACCCATCCCTTTCTCTCTCTGCCATCATGCTTTTCCATCATCGCCGCCGTGATCCGCCTCTGTGGCCTCCCTTTCTCTCCCGATCTCCCTCCGCCTTCCCCTGCGCCGATGGCGGGATCCATGGCCATCACGAGCTCCGCCCTCCCTTTCCCCTGTATCAGCCTCCCCATCACTCTCTCTCTCTCTCTCTCTCTCTCTCTCTCTACAATCCTTATCATTTTGAATGAAATCTAAAATCTTATCCATTTTGTCATTTCCCTCTGCTTTTTTCAAAAAAAAATATTTTAATAGTTGAATTTAGTAGATTGGGTCATTGGGCTGTTTTGCTGATGATGGTTGGGCAGCCTGTTGTCAGGCTTATCTTGGGCTTATATCCCTTGTTTCCTTTTTTTTGTTCTTTCCTGAAACATGTTTTTGTCTTCTAAAAAAAATGTCTTTGATTGTGTTTTCTCTTTTAAAAAAAAGCATGTCTCTTCTAAGAAAGAAAAAAAAAAAGAGTTTGTGATATATTTTCTTAGCAACCATCTTAAATTATTGGAGTGGAATTAAATAAATTAGCTTCAGGAGTGATTTAATTATGCAAAATAAAAAAAGAGAGTGATTTAGTTGTTTATTTGATTTTGAGTGAATTTTGTGCTAAATGTTTTTAAAATTAAAAAGGAAAAAAAAGAAAATAGTAATCCAGACACCTTTTTTTTTAGTTTAATTATGTTATATGTTTGTGTGTTTTGCTGAAATTTGCTATGTGATTACGAATTAGCTTTATTAATTCCTGCTGAAATTAGTGCTTGTAAAAAAAATGTTTTCTTTCCACTTAATAATAAAGAGCATCTTCAAAATCTTTTACATCCGTGCGATGATCAATAATGGTGATTGAATAACAAATGTTATCTTCACTATTGTTGAATCATAAGAATTTATCGAGTAGCCAAGCGTTAACTTAAATCATATATAAGAACAAATTTTGTTTTAAAAATAATCTTTAAAAAATGTTTTAAAATCAACCAACACACAAGTATTTTCTACAAAACTACGTGACTTTGAGTTCCTTCTTTCCAGGAGAGGATACGTAAGAGCAAGTGACCCCTGTCAAGCCAAAATTAATTTTTTTTAATTTATTTGTTTAATTGTAAATATATTTGTCTCCTCTTATTAAATTTTTTTTTAGGGTTATTAAGTAATGTGCACAACTTACTAAAGTACCGTCTAAGAACAGGTGTATTAGGGTTGCTATAGGATTAAACTCCTACCTTTTCCTATGGATAACTGACTCCGAACTCATATTCTGTTTTTCAAAGACCATTTTCTAGAATAAAAATGGGTTTTTCCATGTTTTCCCAATTTAATAAACTTGGTAACTCCAATTTAATAATTCTTTTTCCATCCTCTCACAATCCAGTTGCCATAGAGGGCTAACTTGAATTATCAAAAAGAATAATTTGATTCACTTTTTGTAACTTCAAAGAATGAATTGATATGTATTTTTTTAATTTCAAGGATTAAAGTGAAATATGCATACAATTTCAAGTGTCAAAATGAATATTTATTCCTTTTTATTGATCATTATTTCCTTTTATTTAGCATAAATCAAAGGGTGATGTAATGTTACTAAATATAATGTTTATGATACATAGTATTAATATTTAATCAGATATACATGTGCAACAGGCTGAAAGAGAAAGGGGTGATGTTGCTTCATCAATTGTATGCTATATGAATGAAATGGATGTTTCAGAGGAAGAGGCAAGGAAGCATATCAAAGACATGATAAACAATGCATGGAAGAAGATCAATGGGCACTGCTCCACTCGAGTTGCTTCAGTGAAGCCATTTCTTACTCTAGCAAAAAATGCGGCACGTGTGGCTCATACCCTTTATCAAAATGGCGATGGTTTTGGCATCCAAGACTGGGATATCAAAAACCATATATTATCACTAGTTGTTGAACACTTTTAGTAGTTTAAGGCAAAAATGTCATTTTCCTTCGTGCATGTGTAGATGTGAACATACACGAACTAGAATAAAAGGATTCATATTATATTTAAATAAGGAAAATGCTTATTCAACTGATATAGTATGCAGACATTTTAGATAAATTTTAGACCATTTGAGTATGGAAATATATGTGTATCAAGTTAGAATAGATGCATTTTATAGTTATGTGGAAATAATGTTGAATTTGATGTCATATTGTGATATATATAAAAATATATATAAATAACAATACACTCTAAATAATAGTCAATGTTATTTGTACATTACTCTTTAAATACTAAATACAAAACCTCTCGTATAAATATACATTACACTTTTTTACTTTTGATACTCTTGTGATTCCGGACTCACACACACATTCATATAGAGTGCTAACATATATTATGTCTATGCTAGAAGGGTCGAAATAGTATCACCCTTAATAATTAGATGTACCCAATGTGGAATAATAAAGAAATCTTCAACTTACTTGTGACATTGTCGAACCTTTTTTACTCTTGCTAGCAGAGGACTATTTTCAAAATTTTAAATTGTGATTTCCAAATTATAAGATAACAATCTTACTATTATGTCGAGACTCTCGATCACTTTATTATACACTACATCAACAATTTAATCTTTTCCTGCTAAGTGGAGTCCTTGCATAGATTAAACAAGCTAATTCTATGTTATACATAATTACATCAAATTTGTTATACAATAACTTGAATGTTCAGAAAACATAAAACTATTTCACCTGCATATGCTTCTTTGCCTACACTACAGTGATCATGAATGAAATTATCTGAGAAGGCAAACAACTTACAATTCAAACAAATTAACAACTCTCATTACTCTGCTTCAAATTCTATTGGGAGAAACGCACAAGATAGTTAACAAAATCTAAGCTTGCTTTGCATGCAAATATTCAAGAAGCCTTCAGTTTGAGGAAATAATGAATTCAATAATCAATTGATCATTGCAAATTTTTCGTTGTACATAAAGTCTTTTTTATTCTTTTTTTGATAAGTTATACTTGGAAGTTGGAAAGAGAATCATACAATCAAATGATCATTGTGAGCTCTGACACCTACATTTGTTTTCCATGCCCTTCAATTTGCCTGTGCCAGCTCATATTATGACTTGGTTGTTTATGTGTATTACAGGGATATGAGCAATCTTGTGCCAATCTTTCCCTCCTTACTTCTTAATAGAAACCAGCACAATAGAATAACAGAAATGGAAATGAACTTCTATTAGCATTTGGAGGAATATAACTCAATAGTAAAATGCAATACAAGAGACAATATCAGAGCACTAAAGCAGCCCTTACTCTCCTATGCCTAGCCTTTTCTTAGAAAAAGAATGCCTGCCCCCTACTCCTAACCCCCTAACAAATATACCCTTTTCCTCGCGATCTACTTACGCCCACCACCTCCAGCACACACTCTACACTGCCACAATACACGAGCAATTTAGTTGGGACCCAAGGCCCCATAATATAAATATTCCCTGATTCTCTTATTCCCTTTGCACCCTTGTATTCCTTTCTTTTGTACACTTGTATTTCCTTGGGAAATTGGTCTCTAACAATACCCCTTGAACTACCACCTTGTCCTCAAGGTGGAATTCAGGAAAGTTTGCCTTAATATCTTCAGCCTTCTCCCAAGAGCTTTCAAATTCTGGCACTTCCTTCCATTTGATAAGGACTTCTAGATCTCCTTGCTGCGTACGCCTTGCACCAAGACTTATTTTGGTTGCATCTTAAATTCAAGTTCTCTCTCATGCATGCCAGGTAGAGGCTAACTCAAACTCTAGAGGGATATATACTTCTTGAGCAGATAAACATGAAAAATGGGATGAATGAGTGAATCGGGGCAGCTGTAACTTAAACAACTTGTCCTATTTTTTCAATCACTTTGTATGGCCCATAGAACCTTGGACCAAGCTTCTGATTCACCCTATTGGCTAGTAACTTCAACCTATAGGGCTGTAACTTGAGGTACACCATATCACCCACTTCTAGTTGCACATCTCTTCTCTTTTTTTGCTGCTGGCTTTTCATGGTCTTGTGCCTTGGTAAGATGCCACTTCAAATCATCTAAAATCGCATCTCTTTCTCCATCAGTGAATTAAGGTCCTACTGCTGAAGGATGCTGCCACATTAGTAAAGCTGGGAAGTCCCTACCATATAGTGCCGAAAAGGAGTAGTGTTTGTTGAGGCACTTTAGGTTGTGTTAAACCACAATTTATCCACCTCAACCATTTTGACCACTGCCTTGGTTTGGAACTAGTGAAACACCTTAGGTGGGCCTCTAAGCATCTATTAACCACTTCCGTTTGGCTGTTCAGTCTATGGGTGGTAGGCTGAACTATACTTCAGCTTTGTGCCAGCCATTCTAAAGAGTTTACACCAAAAGTGGCTCATAAACACTTGATCTCTGTTAGTGACAATGGAGGAAGGGAACCCATGCAACTTGACCTCCTCCTTGACAAAAATTCCAGCCACATCTTTTGCATTGTAAGGGTGAGCTAGGCCAAGGAAATGGCTGTATTTTGTTAACCTATCAACTACCACCAAAATTGTGTCTAAGCCTTGAGCTTTTGGTAAGCCACCAATGAAATCCATGGTGATGTCATCCCAAACTTGAGAAGGTGTAGGCAGGGGCTGTAACAACCCCAAGGAGAGAGAGTTTGATACTTGTTTCTGTTACATGTGTCACAGCCTTGAATGTGTTGCTAAATCCTACGCTTCATTCCTTCCCACCAAAGCAAACCAAAAATCCTTTTATAGGTCCTGTAAAATCCAAAGTGGCCTCCAACAATGGAGTCATGGAACTCATGCAAAATCAAAGGGATTCTGAGGAATCCTTGGGAATGACCAGCCTTCCCTTGTAGTAGAGTCTCCCTTAAGTTCAAACCCTTGCTGAACAATGTTTCCCTGCACCAACCCTTGCATGATGGCTAGAAGCTTGCTGTCCCTTTGCACTTCTTCCTCTAAACCTTCCCATTCTTGAAAAATGACAATTGAAATTGTTCGAAAATAATGTTGTCTAGAGAGGGCATCAGCTCCTCTTCTCCTTCCCTGCCTTGTACCTTATCTCAAAATTAAACCCCATCAATTTGGCTAACCATTTCTGTGCTCTTCTCCCATCATCCTTTGGTCAACAAGAAATTTCAGGCTTCTTTAGTCTGTGTTTACTATGAACTTCCTTCCCAAGAGGTAGTGCCTCCATTTTTGAACCACCAACACTATTGCCATTAATTCCCTCTCATAGAATGACTTTTGCCTAGCTTTTTCTGAGAGTGTGACTCCAAAAAGCTACCTGGTTTGCCTTCTTGCATGAGGATAGCACCTAATCCCTTCCAAGAAGCATCAGTTTTATCACGAACTCCTTTTAAAAACAAGGGACAGCAAGTACCCAAAGATTCATTGCTTTCTTTAGCTTCTCAAAAGCTATTTGGGCCTCCGGGTTCAATTAAAGGCGTCCTTCTTAAGTAGTTGAGTCAAAGGCCAAGCTATTCTCCCATATCCCTTTACGAATCCTAGTAGCCTATCAACCCCAAAAATCCTACAACCCCTTCAAATCAGTGGAGCTGGCCAAGATTTCTGCTTATATTTTCCTTGGATCAGTGGCCACCCCCTCTCTAGACAATATGCCCCAAATATTCTATCTTGGGTTGCCCAAAACTATACTTCTTTAGGTTAATCAAGAGCTGATTTTCCCTTAACAAGGACAGCACCCTTTCCACATGTTCTAAATGCTCCTCCATTGTCTCACTGAAGACTAGAATGTCATCAAAAACTAGAACGAACCTCCTCAAGTATGACTTAAGAATCTGATTCATTAAAGCTTGGAAGGTAAGAGGGCATTAGATAACCTGAAGGGCATTACTAGGAATTCATAATGCCCTTCATGGGTCCTAAAAGCAGTTTCTCAACATCCTTTCTCTCTTCTTTCTCTGATGGTAGGTAGATTTCAAGTCTAGCTTGGAAAAAATTTTGGCTCCCCCAAACTCATCTAGCAGCTCATCAATCACGGAATGGGAAACTTATCAGGGACAGTTATTTTGTTTAATGCCCTATAGTCAACACAAAACCTCCACCCACCATCTTTTTTCTTAACCAAAAGCATAGGACTAGAGTAAGGACTAATACTAGGTCTAATAATTCCAGCACTTAGCATTTCTCCCACAATTTTTTCTATTTCATTTTTTTGAAAATATGGGTACCTGTAAGGCCGCACATGGGGTATAAAGGCTCTTTCCTTCAAATTAATGGCATGGTCATGGTCCCTTGGTGGTGGCAAACTAGAGGATGATTTGCAAATGTCCTCGAAGTCCTTCAACAATTTCTTGAACTCCTTGGCCAACTTCATTTCAGGATCCTTCCCGTGTCATGTTCAGAGGGAGTTATAAGATACCCTTCACCGTTATCCTTCAAGGCCTTAAGGGTGGTCTTCCAATTAGCATGTGCCTTGCAAAGGCTGGGTTCCCTTGAATCTTCTTAATTTCCCCATTTTCTTCCCACCTTATGAACAACTTCTAGAAATTTGCCACAATTATTCCCAAACCCTCCAATCATTTCATTCAGCATCTACTTCCCCCAAACTCAACACGAAGAGTTGGGTAATTTAGACACTTTGCACTTCACACACACTCACAAACCCCTCTGCTCCTTATCTTCTCCGCATCTAGCTCCACGGTGAACTCCTGTGTCTTGCACCTCCAGGACAAGCTCGCAAACCACAGACCCGAGAGGAAGTTGCTCGTGGCCCACAGTCAACCAAGATTGTGATTTCAGCCCCTTCAAAGTCCCTTTCAACTTGAACGACTTTCGAGAGGTGAAGCCCCATAAGCTTCTGAGAGAGATTTGAAGGGTCTTAAGCTCCACCTTGACCTTCTTCTTCGTCAACCCGAACTCATCTTTGGAAGTATCGCCCTTTGGATCTTCCACCAATAACAGGAAAATGCTTCATTTTGCAAACATGGTCATGCCCCCATCGTTCCCCACATTTAAAGCAAAGCCCCTTTCTACTTCTTTCTTGATCTCCTTAGTAAGCCACTTCCAGGCCCCTGTTTGTCCGCGGTACCCCTCACCTCTCTCTTCGATGTACTTTCTTCTCTTTGATCTTTAGTGGCTGAAATTCTTATTATGGAAGGCCCTGTTTAACAGATTTAGGCCCTTGTTGAAGCCCATACCCCTTTCTTTGGTGAACTTTGCCCCTTCTCCACTCTATATTCCTTAGCTCCAGGATCAGGGCCTTATCTTTTATTTTCAAAGGGAGCCCAAATCCAAGCTCTTGATCTCGGCCCCAATCTCACCCTTGAGCCCATTTATGAAAATGCCTATCAGGATTCCCTGTCCAAAGTTCTCATAGGCCCAGAAATCTTTTCAAACTCTTCAATATACTCCAGGACTAACCTAGTTTGTTTGACCCGCAACAAGGGTCCATATGGGTCCTTCACCACTTTGGGTTGAAACCTTCTAGGAGTACGTTCCTAATGGACGCCATGAGGACCGGCTGTCTACTCCTCCCATGTTTGAAACCAATAAAGAGCTCTGTCCTGAAGAGCCAGAACCACCACATCCATCCTTTCCTCCCTTGAATCTCATTCACTTGGAAATACCGCTCAATTTTCACTAGCCATCCTATGGGGTCGTCTTCTATGAACAAGGGAAGCTCCATTCTCCTATCTCGTTCCGATGTGGCTGATGAGGGCTACGCGAGTTCGATGGCCAGCTTCGCCACCAGTCCGTTGGCGCGATGACCTTCTACGGGAATGGGGGAGCTACCCTCTCGGTTCAAGACCTCGAGGACCGTGACTCGTTGTGAGGAGAGGAAGAACCCTAAGGCCTTCCCTCTGAAACCCTGTTCATCGATCCGTGCGTCCACTCGGCCTTGGTTCCTCCTTGGTGGAGACCTAGCAGGAGACCTGCCTCATCGGTGCCCTCCGTGTTTTGTATCAATTGTTCCAGTGCCTTTTCCAAGTTCTCCAATCGGCTTTCCATATAGCTTCTCGTTATGCAGCCCAAGCTCAGGAAAGAGCTCTGATACCAAATAATAGAAACCAGTACAACAAAATAGCAGAAATGGAAATGAACTATGCTATTAGCACTTGGAGGAATATAACTCAGTAAAATGCAATACAAGAGACAATATCAGAGCACTAAAGCAGCCCTCACTCTCCTATGCCTAGCCTTAGAGAAAAGAATGCCTGCCCCCTACTCCTAGCCCCCTAACAAAATACCCTTTTCCTCGCGATCCATTCACACTTATCACCTCCCAGCACACATTCTCACACTGCCACAAACACGAGCAATTCAGTTGGACCCAAGGGTCCTACAATATCAACATTTCCTGATTCTCTCATTCCTTTTGCACCCTTGTATTTTTTTCTTTTGAACACTGTATTTCCTTGGGAAATTGGTCTCTAACACTTTTGATACCTTGCTTCCAATAGTGGACACTTTTCAATGCTTTTGAGAGAAGAAAGCAACCCGTCTTTTGGCAAGGCCTCAAGTCTTGGACAATCCATGATTCCTAGCTATTGTAGAGAGATGAGGTGTGGTAGCCGCAAGGATGCAAGACTACCACTAAAACAATATCAAGCTTTTCCAGAGATATGAGATGTCTAAGTCTATTTCCTTCTAAGGATTTCACATTATGAAGAAAGTAGACTTCCAAATATGCGAGGGAAGTTAGCAGAGTCTCTCATCAGGGTGTCAACAAGACCATCATCCCATTCAAGTCTGCACTTAGAAAGTGATTTAAGGCAATGCAGACCCATGAGCTACGCCTTCGAGGATAGTCTCCCACAATCACTGATGTCTAATGACTTTAAGTTAGGAGGCAAACCTTATTTAGGTAGTGACATAAGATTCAGAAGCTTTTCAATAATCAAGTCCTGAAGACAGATGAGCTTGTAAATGGAAGTTGGCAATGATGTAATTTCTTCACAATTACATAACTTCAGGACTTCAAGATGTAATGGATGATGGGAGCTTCTGAAACGTGATGGATTCAAGATTAGTGCAACCAGGAATGTCGAGATTCTTGAGAGCGGGGAAACCATCCAAGGGAAAGGATGTCAATGAATGATAACTTTGCCATAGCTTCAAAGTTGTAAAGCACGTGTAATTACACTAAGTCTCAGAAGGCGGAAATTCTAAACTCCGCAGGAGGTGATCTCAAGTGATTGCAAAGACGTGGGTAGACCTTCCGTTGGAAATTCAATAAGAAAAGGGATGAACTGGATTTTCAAGTGTTGGAGACAATTGCTCTAGAATCATTCTAGGAATAGACATCAACTCTGCAATAATTTCTGTTAGTGATGGATAGGTGTTGTAGCATGTAGTCCTGAGACTCATCCTGAAGCAAGGACAGTTGACACCCTTCTATATAGAGTTCTTTCAAGGAAGGAAGATGGCTTGACAAACATCCCCTCAACATAGGACAATTGAGTAGCTGAAGAGTCTTAAAACAAGGAAAGGAGATTCTCTACCTTCAATTCCAAATGACACCCATTCTTCCCAATTTGGCATGTTTACAAATACCAAAACCTCCAAGGATGGAAATGGTTGAAATGAAGAATTGGAACATTCTGCATTGCCGTTGAATTCAGGACCAATAGTTACCAATTCCATGCTGTAAAGAGATAGTTCCTTGAGAGAAGGTAATTGGCCAAGTGGTGGGAGTGATATGCAATAATCACAGTAACTGAAAGAAATGGATACCAAGTTAGAAAATGAAGTATCTCCTAACCAGTTTGGAAAGCTAGTGCCCCTATAATAGTTGCTGGTGAGTTTCCTTAAGTTTGTAGATGGTTCCAGCTGCTCCAGGACATCTTTTTCTATTCGAGATTCTTCAGTTTGTTCATCCCATTTTAACTCTTAACTCCTCAATCTTTTCTTTGCTCTTCAAGTCTGCATTAAGGGCTTCATTGGCCTCCACAACATTTTGTAGGTTCACTATAGAAAGCTTACCCCGTTGGTGAGGGAACTTTCTAAGCTCTCCAACACTTAACCCATGTCGTTGCTTGTCAACTGCAAAAAGAGTCAAGGTTTGAAGATTTTGTAGTTCAACAATTTGCATTGGCATCTGTTTCAAGCGTGTTCCATCAATATCAAGGTGACACAAATTAACTAGCTTTCCAATATGTGCTGGCAACTCAATAAGAAAATAACAATAAAACAAAATCAGAGTTTGCATTTTGTACAGTGTACATATTGAGTCAGGCAATCTTTGAATATGAGTGTAGCTGAGGTCTAGATACCGCATGTGCACCAAATTGCCAATTAAGTTGGGCAGGTTTGTGATATTGGAATATCTTGCCAGTGACAACACTCTCAAACACTTAAGTGATGGAAGCAAATCATCAAGCACATTTCCACTTAAGTGAGCTTGTCCTAACCATACAGGTGATAGTGGTATGAAGCAGCGTAAGCTTTTGAGTCTCTGAAGGTCCTCAAACTTCTTGGAACTGTCATAAACTTCTTGGATATATGACAAATGGTGAACATTTGGTGGGATCTTACCATGTTCCAATCTAAAACAACTTTTGCCAGAAACATCCCAAGCTAAATCATTGACAAGGTCATGCATGACAAAATCATTGACAGAACGTTCGATTAATGACTTTAGTTCTAATTCCACAAAATAGTCATCACCTATTTCTTTCATTTCTGTCACCTTCGGACTCTCAACAAGCCCCTCTGCCATCCAAAATAGAACCAACTTCTTTCTCTTTAATGTATAGCCCTTTGGAAAAATTGAGCAATAGGCAAAACATCTTTTCAAATGAGTCGGAAGATAAAGATAACTCAAACTCAAAGCTGGCAAAACATTGTCATTGGGCAAATTCCATATGTTGCTATTCAAGATTTTGCTCCACTCCTTCGCATCAACTCTAGAACGTAGAAGACCCCCTAGTGTTTTAGCAGCTAAAGGTAAGCCACTACACTTTCTAGCAAGCTTTCTACCTATTGCTTCTAAGTGAGGATATCGACTGGAGCCTTCAATTCCAAATGCATGCTTGGCAAGCAAAGACCAGCAATCTCCATCAGATAGAGGTTCCAATTTATGGATATGAAACGTGTTTGTAACCTCTGCAACTCTTTGCTGACGTGTTGTTATGATCACCTTACTTCCAATTTTTCCACAACTAAAAGGAGTCATTAAATCATCCCGATCATTATCTTTGTCATTCCAGAGGCCATCCAACACAAACAGAAACCTTTTGTCCCTCAAGCTTTGTCTTAACTGAACTAGAAGAAAATCTAAGTTGGTGCTATCACAAGGCTTTGAAGTGATGGACTCTAGCAAAGTTTTGGTTACCCTGACAACATCAAAATCCTCTGAGATACAAGCCCAAGCTCTCAGATCAAAATGTTCTTGCAGTTCCTTGTTATTGTACAAGAGTTGCGCAAGGGTTGTTTTGCCTACGCCCCCCATACCCAAGATTGCAATGACACCTATGTTGTGATCATCAATGTTATTATCAGATATCAACTCACAAGTTTCTCCTTATCATCATTTCGACCAACTATAGTAGATTCATTCACCAATGAACTGGTGGGTGTTCTATGGGAAACTCTCCCTCTCACGCTCTGCAAATGAAGGACATCCTTTTGTCCTGCAAAAGCTTTTAGCCTTTGCAACATCATCTCCATCTTGGAATTCATCTCCCTATAGAATTGACTAAAAGGAGAAGAAAGGAGATCCCGCACCTGATCAGCAACGTCTTGAGGCTCAGCTTCCACCTTGCATCTCAGAGAATCGTAGCTAATCTCATCCAGCAAGTCATCTGCATCGAGCACAACATCTTTCAGCTTATCTAGCCATTGTTTCACTGCAGGGTTGGTGATCTGCTTCTCCTCATCATCATCCAAGACAGTCTGTAGAGTCAGCAGTGTTGTCTCCAACTCATCCAAGAGTGAGCCATTAAGTAACGTGCTTCTGAAGTAATCGTGAACTCGGTTGAGGTTGTGATGTCTGATAAGGTTTGAATGGAGGCAGAGAGAAATGCACCTCCAACCAAAGCACTAGACATATCTTCTTCTTGTTGAATCAAAACTCAAAAAAGATATAGAAAGCAATACAGAATGAAGGGTCACACACACAACTTGAGCATAGGCACGTTTGTAATAGCTGCTAAATATTAATATAGGGAGGCTAAATTTTGGAGGGTCCGTCACTACGTTGCAAACAAAGGTGTAAATGGAAGCCTGGTGTGTGTACTGTGTAGTGTAGTGTAGTGCCAACTATAAGACGGACTTTACATAGCATTGTTCTAGACGGTACACAAGGAATGTAGTAATGTATGAATAAGCACTTTTTATTGTAAGTTTAGATCCTAATTATACAAAATTATGTGGGATCGGTCACAAGCAATATTCTTGTGAATGTAGTTCAGACGAATTACCTTTAACCAGACGTAAAAATGCTTCATATTTGTTAGTTGACAAATAGCATCTCGTTTTTTTACTATTAAATTAAATACGTAACTCAACAAGCCTTTATGTATCTTATAATCCTTTTTTTTAGGATTATGACTCATTTTAAGGAGGAAAAGTCGTAGTTTTCATTTTTCTTAGGAATTAAAATGTACAAAATAATTATTTTATTGCTTATTTGTACGTTGTTCTATATCCAAAAATTATGCACTTTAAAACTAAATTGCAACTATGTTGTAAAATTTAAAAATAATAAAATTAGAAATGTATTATAAAATAAATTATATAAACATAAAATATTGCCGCAAGAAACATAAGAAATTAATTTAATTCAAGAAATTATACAATTTATTGAAAAAAATAAGTAATATAAATCTTACAATATTATGTAACATAATATCAAACCAATTAAACTCAAAATGTATACCCAAAAAAAAAAAGCTCAAAATGTACATCAAAGTTTAAAACGCCAATTTGAATTACAAATAGTAAATTATTATGTTGATGGCCTTCGGAAATAATTTCGTACGAAACGTCTTTTTTTTTTTTCCTCCCCGACTATTGAATATTTGCTCAAAGTCATGGTGACTGGTTATTTTGAAAGAAACCAGCAGGGCCTGCAACATAAGATGTATAAGGCCAATACCAAAGATTGACATCCGATGGAATGATCTACACTAAAATCAGTGAATTCAGAAATTAATCCTATGCTGTTTGAATAGCATTCCATGTAATCAATGAGGATATAACGACCAATTTCTCTATTATAAGTAGAAACCAGACAAAGTTACAGAGTGTGTTACAAAAATATAAAAAGGAAAAAAAAAATCAGTTAAGTTAGTAAAATAATAATATGGTAAGCAAAGAATTTGCCAAAATAAACCCATAAAAATACAGAGAAGCTGCAGACTGATCTGCCTGTAACCTTGAGGGTGAATAGGCTGTACCGATTGGGCAACTATTATGAAGGTCTATTAATTGCTGGAAAATTGCTTTACAAAATATACAGACAGGCTTAAAAATGGCAAGATAATGTGACAAAAGTGCAGATTAATGCTCAGGCTTAACTCTGGCCTTTAGTATTCCAGGAAGTGGTGGTGATGAGGGAGGCCTAACTGGTGGCTTTGAAACTAAAGCAGGAACCTGTGCATGATACAATCCAGACATGCTACACTCTTTACCTCCATCTGTAAGATTGGGTGTTACATTATCATTCTGAGGCCTCTCACAAAATTTCATTGCCTTGAGAACATAGTTGTCATCATGCAGCTCAAAAGGAGTACTGCAGAGAGATAGAGATGGAGAGAGAATAGAACGTAAGAAACTGAAATTTCCAAACAATAGAAAGTTCTTATAGAGAATATGCTATGGATGAGGAAGAACAATTCTTAACACAACTCTGTTTGGCCATTACTGGTGCTGTGGTGCTTGACTATGTGACACTACCAAATCGGAAGCCTCTACAATCAGACAGCTTTTGCACAAGCTAATACAATCACCACTCTTTCAGAAAGAATGCCAGGTAAAGTAATTGAAGTCTTCGTACCTATTGAAATCAAAATGCACAAGCTGCATATCTTCTGATATTTCCACTTCAACAGTTGCATGAGGTCGCGTCTACAATTTCCACAAGCCGGGAATGAGATTAATGTAAAAATAATACCATTAAGAGACACATTACAATACAGCACTTCATATATACTCAGTCTAAACTTATATATATAGCTATACCAACTATTTCTATTTTCAGTTGACAAATTCTAATGGATGCCAACAAGAAAGGTGAAAATATATCTCCAGTGAATTTACCTACAAGCTCGAGTGAAGTCAAATCTCATAGCAATATATTCTAGTAACTCCAAATTTTATGCCAGCTGATTAAGTAAATCTGACCAGTGAGTTCAAACTTTTGACCAATAAAAATATAAGAATAAGAATTATCATACAATTGAAGATCCAAAGCAAAAATGAGCAACAATCTGGTGGACAAACCAAAAACAGGATATAATGAGATGATAATGTACCTGCACCAGAATAAAAGGCAGAGATACACCTCCATTGGGAGCATTTCCTGAGCTACACAATTGCTCGTTTCGTTTTATGAGGTTCTGAAGACCTTTGTCCCTGATAAAATAATAGAACTATTTAGCAAACATTAACTAACTAAGGAACGAAAAAATAATATATTGGGGCCTTCCTATAATCGAGTGCAAATTTCAAACTTGGTTCAGGAGCTCGTTTCCATAGTAAATCACTAGAGATTGAGCAATCCTTACTTGCTCCTCCAGCTCTTGCAAGTAGGCTGCTTTCTTTTCAATTCTATTCCTCAGCCCAATGTTGGGAAATAAACACACAATTCCCTACTTGCAAGAACAAGAGGAGCAACTATACTCCAAAATAATCGAGCAATCAATACACAATCAAAACCAGAACAATGGGACAATGCAAAGATTTTCGTGGAAAAATTCCCTCAATGTGAGATAAAAAACACTGGTCGTAACAAAGAAATAACTCCACTATGATCAAACAGGTACAAGAGAGTCTCAAATATGTGCACAAATTGTGCTAACAATAAGCAAGCCAACAAAACACCAATACTCAAAATTTGAGATTAAGGAATTATGAAATACCCCAAAACTGGAGCTGCTGTCCGAAACCAATACCTCACTCTCCGGACCACTTCTCAACGATCCAACCGTTCAGAATGAAGAACCAGATGTCCAGAACCTACTGTCCAAGTTTCAGCCCGATCCAACGGTGAACGAGTTCATAAATGCCAATCTATGATGACTGCTTACAGTAGAAAACTGATTCTCCAAACCAAAACTGAACCTCCGTGCGAGCTGAATATCTCGCACTCCAGAGCTTTTATCAACGATCTGACCGTTCAGAATGACGTTCAAGACACCAAGAACCTGCTGTAAAATTTTCAGCCCGATCCAACGGTGAACAACTTCATAAACCTCAAATTACAGAGATATGTTGCAGCAGAAAAACTGATTCTGCAGAAACAGAACCTCAGTTCGAGCTTAATATCTCATACTCAAGACCTCTTCTAAACGATCCGACCGTTCAGAATGAAGAGCCACCTGTTAGGAATCTGCTGCTTAAATTTCAGCCCGATCCAACGGTGGATGACTTCGAAAACTCCGATCTACGGTGGCTGTTCGGACAAGGAAGGTGAAAATCGGGTGGTTGTGTTTCTCTCCTCTCTCTCTTTGTGGCTGCTCTCTCTCAAAATGATCACACACCCACACAACCCTAACTGACTCCTCTCATTAGATAAGTGGGCTAGCTTGTTTTGGGCTTTCTCCACAGTAGGAAGAACCCAACAAATCTCCCCTCACGACTATGTGGAGGTAACCAAAACGCGATCAAACAACAAACTTCAAACTTCCATCTTGGCAAAGATTTTGTCATCATGTCTGAACCATTCTCATCATGTGAACCTTTTCAAGTTCCAACAACTTAGCATTCAAAACATCACGTATCCAATGATACCTTACATCAATATGTTTGGATCTTGAATGAAAAGTTGAGTTTTTACCAAGATGTATAGCACTTTGACTATCACAAAATAACACATACCTCTCTTGAGTAAACCCAAGTTCTTGTACGAACTTCTTCATCCAAAGCATCTCCTTGCACGCTTCGGTAATGGCAATGAACTCAGCCTCTGTAGTGGATAAAGCAACACACTTTTGTAACTTAGATTGCCAAGCTACAGCTCCACCTCCAAATTTAATTAAATAACCTGAAGTAGACCTTCTGGAGTCAACATCTCCTGCCATATCTAGTCAGTGTAGCCAACTAGAAAAGGCTTCTCATTTCCAAAACATAACTTCAAGCTAGAAGTACCACGGAGATATCTCATAATCCACTTCACTGCATTCCAATGCTCTCTTCCTGGGTTTGAAAGAAACGGCTAACCAACAGGCATGAGCTAAGTCTTGTCTAGTACATACCATAGCATACATCAAACTACCCACGCTGAAGCATATGGAACTCTCTCCATGTCTTTCTTCTCTTCTTCATTTGATGGACTTTGCTTGCAACTCAATTTGAAGTGTGTATCAAGAGGAGTGCTAACAACCTTAGCTTTCTCCATTTGAAACCTTGCAAGCACCTTCAATGTATTTCTCTGTGACAACCAAAGTTTCTTCTCTTTCCTATCTCGGATGATTCTTATACCAAGAATCCGCTTTGCTGGTCCAGATCTTTCATTGCAAATGACATCCCAAGTTGCTTCTTCAACCTATCAATTCTGGAAGCATCTTGACCAATAATAAGCATGTCATCAACATATAACAAAAGGATAATAAAATCATTACTAGCAAACTGTTTAATAAAAACACAATGATCTGAAGTAGTCTTCTTGTAGCCTTGCTCTCCCATTACGGACTCAAACTTCTTATACCATTGCCTCTGAGCTTGCTTCAAGCCATATAAGCTCTTTTTGAGTTTGCACACATAATCTTCTTTCCCTTTTGCCTTAAAACCTTCAGGCCTCCATGTAGATTTCCTCCTCAAGATCACCATGGAGGAAGGCTTTTACATCCATCCTCTCTCTCTCTAACAGAGCCCTCAAACGGTCCTGACAGAGGACATCTTCACAACGAGAAAATATCTCGTCGTAATCAATCCCTCTTTCTGCCTAAAGCCTTTAACCACCAATCTAGCTTTATACCTTAGGGAAGAGGAGTTTCCTTCATGTTTCAGTCTATATATCCACCTGTTTTGCAAAGCTCTCTTGCCCTTAGGCAATTTGACAAGCTCAAATGTCTGATTATCATACAAGGACTGCATTTCATCTTGCATAGCATCAACCCATTTTTGCTTCTGGTCACTATCCATAGCCTCCTCATAACATTCAGGTTCTCCCCTCAGTCAAGGTCACATACTCATCAGAAGGATACTTTGTTGAAGGTTGTACCTTTCTAGTAGACCTCCTAGTGCAAGGCGAATCTGTAGGTATTGCATGTTGATCATCAACATCATCAGTTTGACCATCTAAATGGTCTCCCATTGCGGTCATCAAGAACATCTTCTTGCATATGATCCTGGGCTTGATTCTCTGCTGGTTCTTCTGCATGTGGTGGTTGAACTGATCTACATCGATCAAGTCACTACTATGGGATTTAGTCTTCTCCACTTTCTCAATATCTTCAATGGTTTGGTCTTCTACAAACACCACATCACGGCTTCTCACAAGCTTTTTAGAAATTGGGTCATAAAGCCTATAGCCAAGCTCATCCTAACCATACCCAACAAAGATGCATTGCTTTGTCTTCACATCCAACTTAGATCTCTCATCCTTTGGAACATGAACAAATGCTTTGCACCCGAAACTCTCAAGTGATCATAAGAGACATTCTTGCCAAACCACACACTATCTGGAACATTACTATCCAAAGCAATTGCAGGACTTCAGATTAATTACCTGCACCGCCTGAGCAATGCTTCTCCCAGAAACACTTAGGTAGCTTTGCTTCATGAGCATACACCTAACTCTTTCAATTAATGTCCTATTCATCCTCTCGCCAAACCATTCAACTGAGGTGTTTTAGGAGGTGTCTTTTCATGCCTAATGCCTTGAGTTTACAATACTCATCAAATGGTCCACAATATTCACCACCATTATCAGGACGAATGCATTTAAGCTTCTTACCTGTTTGCCTCTCAACCAAAACTTGGAATTCTTTGAACTTCTCCAAGACTTGGTTTTTAGTCTTCAAAGCATAAGCCCAAAGCTTCCTTGAGTGGTCATCAATGAATGTCACAAAGTAAAGAGCACCGCCAAATGACTTTTCCTTCAATGGACCACAAACATCAAGTGCACCAACTCCAAGAAATCTGATTTCCTTGAAGGAGGATGCTTCTTGAAGGATAATCTTCTCGTTTCCAGCCATGCAATGAGAACATTTCTCCAACTCTGCATTCTTCAAACCAGAAAGTACATCCTTTTTAGCCAAACAATTTAGTCCTTTTTCACTGATATGACCAAGCCTTCTATGCCATAAGTCTGAAGCTTCTTTGCTTTCAATTGCATTCACACTGCCTTTTGAAATTGTGGATTTCATCACATACAAACTTGAAGTCTTCTTTCCTCGAGCTACTACCAAGTTGCCTTTAGTAAGCTTCCATTGACCATTACCAAAGGTACTAACATAACCTTCATCATCAAGCTTTCTAACGGAAACCAAATTCAAGCGAGATTCTGGAGCATGTTTAACATCCTTCGCAGGCTTCATTCCAACATTAGTTTCTAAACAAACATCACCTATACCAATCACCTTGGCCAAGCCATCATTGCCCATCTTTAGCACTCCATAGTTACCTGAAGTGTAAGATGTGAAGAACTCCTTCCTTGGCGTGACATGTATTGAGGCGCCACTTCAATTACCCAATCAGACTCATCAGATACTATATTAATCATATTCTCATATCCTACAATGAGAAGATCATCTGATGTAGCAGGAGACACACGATCATTATTATTTTCTTTCTTCTTGCTTACCTTTGTTCTCCTTTTTCCAAAGAAAGCAATACTTTTGGATGTGCCCTGTTTTATGACAGTAATGACATTCAACATATTTGTACCTTGATCTGGACTTGCTTCTGCTTTTACCTCTACCCTTTGGGCCTTTGTTCTAACTTCTCCCCTATTTTCTGTCACCAACATCTCTGAGTGAGATGAAGAACCTTGAGTCTTCCTTCTCACTTCTTCATTCAAGACACCACCTTTTACAAGTTGCATGGTTACCACACCATTAGGAGCAGAATTAGTAAGAGAGATGCGAAATGTCTCCCAAGAATCCGGTAGAGTATTTAACAACCAAAGTCCTTGAACCTCGTCTTCAAACTTGATTCCCATGCCTGACAATTGATCTAAAACTCCTTGAAACTCATTCAAGTGATCAGATATAGAAGACCTTTCCTTGTATCTCAGATTCATCAACATATTCAACAAATACAACTTGTTGTTGCCAGAACTTGGAAGCATACAAGAATTCAATCTTTTCCCACATAGTTCTAGCATGAGTCTCATTAGCAATGTGATTATAAACATTATCATCTACCCATTGCCGAATAAAACCACAAACTTGTTGATGCTCAAATTCCCATTCTTCTTCAGTTTTGAATCTGGTTTTTGTGTAGCAAACACAGGCATATGCAGATTTTTACAAACAACAAATCTTTCATCTTGCCTTTCCATATATGATAATTGGTACCATTCAAGCTCACCATTCGACTAGTATTTGCCTCCATCATTCAAGCAAGTTATAATCAATAATGCCCAAGAACGAGCTCTGATGCCAAATGTTGGGAAATAAACACACAATTCCCTACTTGCAAGAACAAGAGGAGCTATACCAGCCAAAATAATTCAGCAATCAATACACAATCAAAACCAGAACAATAGGGACAATGCACCAAGATTTTTAACGTGGAAAAATTCCCTCAATGTGAGAGATAAAAACCACGGGTCGTCCAGACCAAAGAAATAACTCCACTATGATCAAACAGGTACAAAGAGTCTCAAATATGTGCACAAATTGTGCTAACAATAAGCAAGCCAACAAAACACCAATACTCAAAATTTGAGATTAAGGAATTATGAAATACCCCAAAACTGGAGCTGCTGTCCGAAACCAATACCTCACTCTCCGGACCACTTCAACGATCCAACCGTTCAGAATGAAGAACCAGATGTCCAGAACCTACTGTCCAAGTTTCAGCCCGATCCAACGGTGAACGAGTTCATAAATGCCAATCTATGATGACTGCTTACAGTAGAAAACTGATTCTCCAAACCAAAACTGAACCTCCGTGCGAGCTGAATATCTCGCACTCCAGAGCTTTTATCAACGATCTGACCGTTCAGAATGACGTTCAAGACACCAAGAACCTGCTGTAAAATTTTCAGCCCGATCCAACGGTGAACAACTTCATAAACCTCAAATTACAGAGATATGTTGCAGCAAAAACTGATTCTGCAGACAGAAACAGAACCTCAGTTCGAGCTTAATATCTCATACTCAAGACCTCTTCTAAACGATCCGACCGTTCAGAATGAAGAGCCACCTGTTAGGAATCTGCTGCTTAAATTTCAGCCCGATCCAACGGTGGATGACTTCGAAAACTCCGATCTACGGTGGCTGTTTGGACAAGGAAGGTGAAAATCGGGTGGTTGTGTTTTCTCTCCTCTCTCTCTCTTGTGGCTCTCTCTCACCAAAATGATCACACACCCACACAACCCTAACTAACTCCTCTCATTAGATAAGTGGGCTCCCCTTTTGGGCCTTCACATAGGAAGGAGCCCAACCCAACACCCAAGACGCTCTGTCTGTTGAATCAATTATATTGAAGGAGGTAAAATGGTCAAACATCACTGGTGGGAAAGAATAAGCCAGTTGGAGCCAAAGAAATATACTACTCAAGATTTGGTTACAAACCTTTAGTTCTTCAATATCACTTAGACTAGTACGAGGAAGACCCTTCCATTGTATTTCCTTTTTGTCCTTAGAAAAAATATCCATTGCCATGAGCACATTCAAAGCATCATAGACCCTTCGACAAATGTTTTTCTCATCATATTGTTGCTGTCAAAGGTTTATCCAAAGAAACTTGATGCCAAAATATTTATCTTACACTCCTAATCTGCTTGAAGCAGATAGTATTAAAGTTGTTAAACAGAAAAGCAAACCTGATCAGGGATGAAACACTATTGCCTGGGTCGGCAAATTCAGCCACCAGTTCATCTGCTACCTACAATATAAACATGATCCACAATAAAACTAATAAATAAATTAGGAATAAAAGTTAATAGTCCAAAGAGGTAGACAATATTTGAGGAATTTAAACTAGAATGTGTGTAAAATTTTAGGTAAATAAAGACCTGAAATAGGCATACACTCTCACCAGATTTTTTTTTTTTTGGTTTCTATTCTGTCCTTAGACATATTTCGTTAGAATGTGGTTGACAACCATTTTGCTAAAGTTTAATTAGTTCAGCAGAAACTGACTTAAGATAGCTGGCTAACCTCATTGTATGTTGTTCTTCCCTTGCTTTCCACCTTCTCACACACTGGAACCAATAATAAATAAGAAACAAAACCAGTAAGATATGTGTCAGCGTGACTTCCCCAAAATAATGTCTATCTGTGAAGCACAAGCATCTATACACCATTGCTATGCAGTTAGTTTCTCATATTCTGCATGGCATGCTAAATGCAACTTTGCATGGTCAAACATAATAACCATAAAAGGTCTACCAACATCTTGTTAAAGAACATACTGGTCAAATACGGCTAGATCAAAACCCTTTCATACTAAATTGTCGGAGCCCTCTTCCGTTCTTATCACCACCAACAGCGCGTCGGCCTCTCTTTCTTCTTGCTACTGTTCAAAAGCATAATGGGTTAAGAATCAATTGGAAAAATAAAACAGAGACAACCTTGGAATTGTGAAACTGTAAGCAGATAACTGACACTTGCAAACAGTAAATAACATTCTGCCCAGTAGCTCATATAAACACCAAGTATTTTTTAAAAAACCTAGTAAAAGGAAGTTTTAAATATAAAATAAATAAAGAAAAAGTACACTCTATGTATCTAATAAACAAGCCTATTAGAAGATTACACAAACATAACCAAAATATGTTTCATGGCATTGAAAACATGAAAAACCAGGGTCAATATTTTCCTTTTCTACATTAATCTTCAATAAAATGTGTCTTAATAGACATTCAAAAATAATTTGAAAAAAAGGACCTTAAAAAAAGGACTCTTGCTCTCTTGCTGTAATACCATAGAAAACACTTTATTCATAGTTGAAGATGGCTCAGTTTGCAAGATCTGCATTCTGAGTGTGGCATATTTCTCATCCAGGCCATTGAGAAACCTTATAACATACTCTCTCTGCTTGTATATACGTGCATTCTTCATTGCTTCACACGTACATCGCACTGGACATGTGCAACTTGGAATTGGCTGATAGGTCTCAAATTCCCCCAGTAGGACTTCAATTCAGTGTGAAATTCAGTAACAGATAGACTTCCTTGTTTAAAATTATGGAATTCTTGCATTAATTCAGAAGTTCGCCCTTATCTCCTCTTGAAAATTTTTCTTGCAAATCCATCCTAACATCAGTAGCAAGCTCGATTGCATCAATGCTTCTACCAATGGAAGGTGAAACAGAGTGCATAATCCATGAATGAATATGCTATTAAATCTTTCCCAAACTTCATATAATGGATCAAATGCATCAGGTTTTGTAATTGTTCCATTCACAAACTTGAATTTATTCTTCGAGATTAATGCACGTTCCATAGATCTGGCCCAAACATGGTAATTTGCACCATAAAGCAGGGGAGGAACCATTACTTGAACTGGCTTTTCATTTGGACGTAGATAATAAGCAAGGAGAAAGATCCGCATGCAAGTTGGGATTCGAATTTCATGATCCTGATCCTGGTTTTGATTCGTCACCGCGACTCAATAATTCTCTATGCACCAGAGTTTGAGTTCAATCTCATCTCCATTCATCAATTGATCAAATCACTTAATTGTAAACTCATTTTTTCTCTCTTTGACTGTTTAATTCAGGATGCTCTGATACCATCACAAGAATGAGGAGCTAGTGAGAAAATGAGAGAAAATTTGCAGAGACAATGAACACTGACGAGACTGAAATGATTCATCTAATTTCATTCAACATGGAAACTAGTTTATATACAGGGGAGCAGCACCAGTCCTAGCTAACAACTAACTTTCCCGCTCAATTTGGTTGCTGAATTGGCAATCCGTGTGCTGTGTTTCTTCTTCCTTTAAGGTGTGCTGCTGAACTCCATCCATGCATGGTGTTGATAGTTCTCGAACAGTACCCAGAAGATTAGCTCCAAAACTTGGCAGGTGCTCATCATGAATCGACGTTTTCGGTACGAGGTGAGCCCTATATAAAGGGACAGACCTTACGCAAGACTTGGCTATTGAGAGGGCTTACAACACAGAGAGAGAGATAAAGTGCAATATGAATCAATCAGATTCAGATGTGAAAGACAACAGAAGGTCTGCTAATTACAAATCCAACATTTGGAAATACGGCTTCCTGCAGGTACTTGCCAGTAAATACGACGTAAGATTTACTTAGTCATTTTATTTCAGACTATATATATTAATATTGCTGGAGCTTATATGGATGTTTACACCATCTACTAATTTATTTTAAGGAGAAGCCTAGAGAATTTTCTTTAATTTTGATTCATGTACATTTTGATCATGTTATTTTAAAAATATATAAAATAATTTTTAAATTTTTTAATATGTGTATATTATTATAATTTAATAATGCATACTCATTTTTAATAAAAAATTACATATGTAGACTCTATAATTTTATTAGGAAATCTTGTATATTAAAAAATAAGAGGATAGTTAAATTAAAAGTGTATATGGATAGAAAATTAAAGGATTTTTTCAAATTTTTACGTTAAAAAATAAATACATATTAGCAAATTGTAGTAATGTATACATATAAAAAAAATTAAGGACTATTTTATATGTTTTTAAAGTAACCTAACTAAAATACATATGAACCAAAGTTAAACTGTGTTTTCTAAACTTTTTTTTTTTTAAAAAGTCATCCACTCTATTCAATCGATCAATTAATCATTATATTAAATTTTAAAATTTTTGAATCTATATATTATGAAAGAGAAAATGAAAGGAGAAATTGTTATAATATATTATTCAGAATTAAGCTTTAATTAATTTTAATTTGCTGTTAATATTGTATTGCTATTTAATAATATATTATAAAATTATTAAAAAGTTTAGAAATAATCTGTACTAACTAATACTTTTGAATTTTTTTTTTGTAGAGATATTTTTTATGATGATAATAAAAATTCAGTTTCACAGATTCGATTCGCAAAAATTGGTGAAAGATCATGAAAGGAAAGAGCTAATATTTGGATTGGTCCCACATCGAAAGCGGTGAGACATAGTTCGACTGAAACAGTTAATGAATTGGACTGGGTTTTTTTTTTTTTTTTTTTTTTGGCTAAATGATTTTTTTAAAAAACCTTAAAAAAATTATAATCTAACTTATAAAAAATGCAATAACTTTGTTTGTATTGTCATCACTTGTGAGTTCATGATGTAAAATTTTATGAGTTTGCTTGTGTAATTATTTTAAATTTATCAATTGTGATTTGTGATTGTGAAATGTGAACAATATTTAAGAATTTATGTTATTTATTTATGTTTTTATATTTGAACCCCTTAAAAGTGTCAAATTGTTAATTACTTGTCATTTTATTATATTTTATTTAAATTTTTATATATATTTTTTTATATAAATTTGGTTAAGGATTCGATAATACAATTGGTTAAACCAGTGATCCAATGACTCAATAACCCAATTTAAAGGAGTTAATCATCATTCGAGTATGAAAACTATACTTTTGATTTAGAATTAAGCAAACAATTATCGAAAACAAAAATTATCTGTCTCAACTACTGTATAAAAGAATTTAGCCTTTAAAAAAAATGTGTAGATATCTCGTTAGAGAGAGTAACTTGGCGAATCAAAAAAAGATTTTTATTTTTATTTTTACTGATTGGCGGAGTGAAATTTGTATATAAAAGTTATTGTTATGATCTAATCCATAAAGATTGAAGAATTTAATTTTTTATGTACTCATAGTATAAAATTATTTTACACAATTATCCAATCATATATTATCACATGAACTATAATAATTAACTCATCTACCCACAACTTAAAATCATGCAAATGAAAAATTTTGATTGAATGACAATTTAAAATTATTTTATATTAATTATTAGTGCATTAAAATTAAGCTTAAGTTTATATGTAGTCGCCATCAGATTGCACTTTAAAAAAAACTATATAGTTCAAATATAAAAGAAACTAATCAGTGGAAAGAATTATGAGTTTTTTTTAATGTACTGGCAATATTATCCAATTAAATTCCTTAATTTGTTTGACGTTTTGAGTAATATGTATAAGGGTTAACCATATTTATTTATATAATAATATATGATTTGATGAAAGTATAAAATTTATTTATACTATTTTAGAAATGAGGGACTTAAAGTAAAAAAAAAAAAAAAATCTAGAGAGATTGAAACCAAAATGACCTATATTTATAGAGAGTAAAACATATTTAAGCCTAAACTAATTTTTAACAATTAAAATATTTTTTGCAAATGATAATATTATAGCGTAACAACTTTATGAAAAAAATTACAGAAATTAAAAAATATATTTAAACTTAGAAAAATAATATTACCGTAACACTAATTAAATCTTTTAAATAATAAATTTCGAATGCTAGTTGGTGACGTAATTTTTACGCAGAAAGAAGAATTTGGCATGCTGTTGGGCAGGCGAGTGACTGAAGTTAAGGGTCATTTTGTTCAAGAGATGAGCCTTTTGGCAAAATTAAGTCGGTAGATTGGACCCAGAAACTAGGCCTTGCAAACCATTTTCATAAGGAAATTAATGAGTTACTCGAAACTATATTTGTCCCCATCAAAAACAGCAACAATCCAACTGTAGGAGAGAATTTGCATGCAACTGCACTATGCTTCAGGCTCCTAAGGCAAAATGGATATCAAGTTTTTCTCGGTAAATATCTAATATATTCTCACTATGTGGTTTCGCACTTCTTCATTACTTCAAGTCTTGCAAATTTGAAGATAAACTCGTATGAAAATTTCACGTATGCGTTTTGTTTTGTTTTGCTTTTCTTTTTTAATCATTGATTAGCTCCCATGTACTCATTTTCAGGCTCTACATTTTTCTTTTTGGTTTAATCGGGCTATACATTCTTAATCAATATTAATAACATAATATATTGAGCAAATTACATTTATCACCCACGTCTAACAATATTACACTTAATTCCTTTAATTTTTACGTTGACAACTAACTCCTTTACTCTATTTAAGAACATCACATTGATTTACCTTGACTTGAAATTTTACATTTTTAAAAATTAAAATAAAATATAAAATGACTATTATACCCTTATTTATCTATTCTATTTATATTGAATGTCATAACAAAAATGTCATTTAAACATCTAAGAGTTGATGTTCTATTTGGACACCTATCGTATCACCATTGAATATGATCAACGCATCTCATTTATTCAATCTCAAACAATAATAAAATGGATGTCCAAATACAATACTCATTTTTATATATTGAAATAACATCAATGATGTCATAATACCATCTTTTATCTCTCTTTTTAACTCCACCACTACCTTTCTCGAAATCAAACAATAACTCATACAAATAAACAAACAATAGTGTAGTTAATACAAGTTGCAATTGAAAATAAACAAACGCCCCCTTTCTGAATCAGCAAATAAACAAGTTGCAACTAGCCCCTGCATATCTTAGTATAGAAAACAAATTAAATTTTACAAGAGAAATATTTGACGTATAATATTTTTTATAATAATTTTACACTTTTAGGGTATGCTGGGTTAGAAAATAAAAATGGAGGTAAATTTTTCTTGATTGAATTCTATGTGTAAAATCACATTTGAAGCTTAATCATTGAAAATTTATTCTCATTTTTATTCATCAACAAAACATATCCCTAGTGTATAGAGGCACATAGGCTCCACATTTATTTTGTTTTCATATTCCTACACCAAACATTTCTCAAAGAAAAAAAAAGCTGAAATAGTGTAATAGTAAATAATATCAAGGCATCAAGGTAGATGAAATCACGTATGAAATAATTTATTTGACAAAAATTTCAACTTAGTCCCTCATATTTGAAAAATATCTTATTAGTCTCTCAAATTTCATAAAAGAGAATAAATTAGTTCTTCTGTAAAATTTTCATATAAGTTATGTTCTATTAACTTACTTATTAATCCCTTAATTAGTCCCTTAGATTTGAAAAATCTCATATTAGTCCCTTAAATTTTACAAAGAGGACAAATTAATCCCTTTGTAAAAGTGTCATCTAAGTTATGTCCGTTAACTTCTTATGCGTCCTATTAACTTATTTATATACACTGTTACCTTTTATGGTGGATCCTAATTTGCCTCACTCCTCTAAATGAAGTCATTTAGACATTTTTTCTTCATTTACTATTTCACTATAGCTCTACTTAGAAAAAAGATTTTGATTTTAAATTGGCATTTATTCTGTACAAAACACAGAAGTGAGGCAAGTTATGACACTATGAAAATTAATAGTTAACGTAAATAAGTTAATAAATACGTAAATATTTCCTGAATAGTTTAGACAATAATTTAATAAAGAGACTAATTTATTCCATTTTATAAAATTTAAAGACCTAATATGAGATTTTTTTAATTTGGGAAACTAATTTATCCTTGACTATACATTTGAGGAATTAACTTGGGTTATACTCAATTTATTTTCTGCAAACTAACTTTTAGATTTTTTGAAGCTCGGACACACTTGGCAACATCTTAGATGAAAAGGTTGTAGTGACGGGGAAATGTGCATTTATTGGTGATGTTAAAGATCTTTTGGAGCTTCTTGAGCCTCACACTTATGCTTAGAAGGAGAAACTATCTTGGATGGGGCCAAAACTTTTGCAGTCAGTTCTTTCAAGGATGCTTTCTTCCCTCCAAATTCCATCAATATCAACACACATTCGAATCTGTATTTGGAAAAGTGCTCCATTCCATGGAGCTTCCTTCCAATTGGAGAGTAATGTGGTTTGATGTCAAATGGCATGTTAGGCAATATGAAAATGAGAAGCACATGGCCCAAATTTGCTTAATTGGCTAAGCTAAATTTTAATATAGTTCAGGCCAAACTTCAAAAGGAGGTCAAGGAATTATCCAGGTATTTTCAACAAAAAGACATTAATATCTATAGTATATATAAAGAGAAGAGTCACTTTTAATTACTTTTTGGTATCCAAAATTTCTATTTCCCAAAATATTGTTAATGCCTAGAGAGTTGGAGAAAATTATAAAAATAAAAAAAAATTAAAAGAAATTATAAAAATAATAAAAAATGTGGATTGATATGTGCCTATTAATTCACTAGTGAATCATAACATCCATCACGAAATTCTTTTCTCTACTACCTTAAGCTGTTTGTGAAGAGCAATTTCCCCCTTCTTTCTAATATTCCTTTTCACTTTCTCATGCTTTCCATTATTTGTCCAAACACCATTTTTTTTCTCTTGGATCTCATTCCATTCAATTTTCTTTTAACTATTTATATCTTTTCTATGTTACCATGGATTTCAACATGGCCGCCATTAATAATTTTAATTTATAATTTAGGTGGTGGGAGGATCTTGGCATAAAAAAGGACTTGAGCTTTGCAAGAAATAGGATGGTTGAATGCTTCATGTATGCTGGGAGTTGCTTTTGAGCCTAAGTACAAGTCCTTGAGGAAATGGCTCACTAAAGTAATTATTTTCGTACTAGTGATTGATGATGTTTATGATATTTACGCCTCATTGAAGAATTGAAGTCGTTCACTATGGCATTTGTTAGGTTTGTTTCCAAAATATTCCAAAAAGCTTGCGTATATTGCTTGAACATTATGCATATGCTTCTGATTATTTAGAAGAATTTCATTGTGTTATAATAATATATAGATGGGATGCCAAAGAACTTGAACAACTTCCATAATTCATGAGGATTTGCTTCAATGCACTTAACGATATCACAAATGAAACCCGTATGAAATTCAGAGAACTTTAGCATGGTGTTTCCTTCCTAAAGAAAGCGGTACCATTTTAATTTTTCTCTTGCTTCAAATTCATATCAGTCTAAAAGGCATAAAGATTAAGGAAGGAATTAACCAATCATTGATTAGATAATTTGATCCCTCAATTAAATTTACAATGGATAGACATTTGCAAAGCATTATACATCGAAGCAAAGTGGTCCAGAGAGAGGATATGTTGCATCGTTGCAAGAATACATAAGCAATGCTTGGATTTCATCTTCAGGGCCACTAATTATACTCCATACATACATTGCTACAATGCAAGAAGTAATGTAACACCCATTTTTTTTTAGAGTGCAAATGACCGAAATGTTCCTAAGGTCATTTTTGCAGGAATTAAAGGGGCAGTAAACAGTCCTCAAATGGGTCAACTCAATGTTTAAAGGGGATTATATCTGTTATGTTTGATATCAAGGTGAAAATCTCATTTTCAAACTTTTGGCTCAAAATGACCAAAATACCCCTGTCACGTTTTACGGTTAAAGGTATTTGAACCAGAACTTTCCAGGAAGTTCAAAATGATGTTTATGAGTGGGTTACGATATTTAGTGCAGAGGTCCAGAGCGTTTTAGTGCAAAATTATCATTTTGCCCCTAAAACGTATATATGAGCCTAATGACGTAATTAAACAAACCTAAGCAATATTAGGCTCTAATCGAAGATTAATTTATTTGATAATTAATCTAGAGTCAAAATAATTTATTAAGGTTAATTAGAACTTAAGATTGCTTGGTTAAACTCTAATTACATCTTTGATTCAAGATTCCTAGTCATGGAATCTTAAATAGTATTTCTCCTCCAATTCCTTAAATTAAGGATTGTACCATACCTTTATTTGACTAAGAAAATGGTTTTAATTTGTTAATCTAGCAAGACCACTCCTAATCAAGTCTTGACAACCTTAATTAGCTATTACCTCACCTAAACACTTTCTTACAAACTCCTAATCAAAACCTTAATCAAAGAAACATCTAAACACATCACTAAACCACAATTACATGAAAAATATCTTCTCCCTTGGCTGATATGTTGGCCGAAATCTCCTCCTCCAAATTGTGTCACATGTTGAATTTTCTCTTCACTCAAAGGCCATACTTTAAGTTATGTTTTGCCCATACCTTACTATGTCTTACCCATACTCATCACCATGCCTATTAAAGAGATATTTCTCTCCCTTTGCCCAAGAGTAACTGGCCACTTCTTCCTCCTCTAGGCCATCCATGAGCTTCCATTTCTTCTATAAATAGGTGAGCTAAAGCTCTTTGAATGTTTATACACTTTGCCAACTCAAAGCTTTTTTCTTTAAGCCTTAAGAAACCTTTTCTCTTCTTCCTTTCCTCCCTTCCGAGTATTTTCAGTAAGGATTAGAAGATTTCTTTCTCTTTTCTCTCAAGAAAAAAATCTTTCCTTCTTCTCTTCAAAGACTTCATTAGGTAGGGGTTATTTTTCAAGTTTTGCTTTCTTTCGTAAGAAAGTTCTAGTTTTCTCTTGGTTTTTCAAAGTCTTCTTCTTCCTCCCTTCATTTTCGGCCTTGGAGCCTTTTATGTGAAAAACTTTGGCTTGATGATGAGGTTTCAAGATAATGGTCTTGTGATGCCATGTGAGAAACCTCTAAAGCTTGAAAACTTGGTCTTTGACCATATATGATTCGTTTTCCTTTCCTTTTCCTTCCCAAAGATTTCAATTTTTATTCCTTTCTTTATACAAAGTTTGTTAAAAATGTCAAGTAGATTACTAAAAGTTTTGTTAAGAAAATTAATGCTTACCCTTGCCAACCTTAAAGTTGGCGGCCGTCTAAGAGTTTACTCTAGATTGAAGCCCATGAGCAATAAAATAAAGAATATGAGTAGTTCTTTTTATGTTTGTCTTGATAAGTATTGATGTTTTTGTCTTAGTCCATTTTCTTGAGCTTGATGATGAAGTTCAAACTAAAGACTTCTTTGAAGATTTGGTGCTAAGAACTCTAAAGCTCACTTTATATTGTTAAGATACATATTGGGTTAAGGTTGTGTTGTTCCTTTAAAGTCTTGCAAGAGCTCTAGCTAAAATAAAACAATCTTGCATCATGTTTAGGTTTGTGCCTTGTATCCCATGTTTATTTTCATGACATCACTAAGTTCTCAAGAATAAATAAATGAACTTGTATTATCATATTTCAAGCTTGCATTTCATGTTTATATTTCAAGTCATCACTTAATCTTTAAGATAATAATGAGGTTGCATCTTATATTTATTTTATGTTCTCACTTTACTTTATAATGAAGAGTAAAATAAAGTGCATAGCATATTTAAGATTATGTCGTCATCTAAATATTCTAGAGCTCAAAGACTTATCCAAGTATCATATATATAAAGTTTTAGAAAATGAGAATTTTAACCATGTCAAGTGGATGTGTTTTGAACATGATACAATGATGGTTTGATTTTGTAAAAATGTGAGGATGTTTTAGGGAAATGTTAGAAGGATGTTTTATGAGGTCTCAAAGTGTTTAAGAAGCTTAGAATGTGTCAAAAATCATGTTTTCTCAAATTCAGAGGTTCTGGTAATCAATTAACGCTTATGTAATCGATTACAAGGGTGATTATTCGAAGAATTTTTAGTTGGTAATCGTTAACAAAGTAATCGATTACCGAGGTTGTTCATCATGCCCAGAGCCATTTTTTAACTCATGTAATCGATTACCTGTTCATATAATCGATTACCATGATGTTCGTAATTTAGGAAATAGTTTTAACCCTAAGTAATCGATTACCATCAGATGTAATCATTACATGTATCTTTAAAACCCAAATAAAATTTAGGTTCTCAGTAATCGATTACCAGGCCATGTAATCGATTACCAGATCACCCTTTTTGCTCCTAAATTGTCCCAGAGAAAAACTAGCAACTTATATATACTTATAACATGAATTTATGTGATTATGTGTGATGCACACTTTTGGTTTCTGTCTTGTTGCTTGGCCACTATATGAATACTATTTTATGGAGTTAAAATGCGTAAGATTATGTTGAGTGTAGCGAGGAACGATTTTGGAAGTTAGGAAGGAATAAGTAATTAGAAAGAATTCAAAATAAGAACCTTAAAGCACTTAGACATAATAATAATAACTACTGTTCCTGTAACACCCTAATAATTAACCCAATACACCTAGGGTCTGATTAATTACTAGACTTTACTCTTTGCTTCAGTTCCTTAATCATGCTTTGAAAATACTTAGTGAAATTATGAGCCATTTTTTTTTAAACATAATTGAAAACGTGAGCGCTTAACGTGAATGATTTAGCAAAATTTAAAAGACACATAGGAATTTACAAACATCACATCATAATATATTGGCTCCATCATACAGCATCCATAATTACATATCATATAGATATTTTGCCTACCACAGAATAAGACTAAGTGTAGGCAATCTAATAAAACATAAATAATATATGGATGGAAGGACATCCATTAATGGCACCTAGTAATAACACTCCAGGGATAGGGATAGATATCTGAAATATACGAGTGAAACTAAGGATTCAAGTTCAACTACCCGATGAGCCTCAATGTGATTCACGAACGCTTCCTTTGTTTTCTGAAGACGAGATGGAAAGAAAAATAGAGGGAGTGAGAAACTTATAAAAAGAATCTCAGTAGGGTACTCACCTCATGATGCATTGTGTCATCATCATCGTCCCCAGGAACCTCGGGTTATTATGAAATAGTGAGCATGCTAAGATTGATTTATTAAGTTCGAAAATATACTTTACCGAGGTTCGTCCTTTTAATCATGCGTCTTATAATGCATCATAAACTTAGCATGTCATGTTTATAATGAACTTTTCCTTTCATATATAATAACATAGTTATGCATAAAATCACATCATATTCCTCATCATCATTTCATAATACTATGCATAGCAAAATATCATATTTCTCATCATCATCTCATAAATACTATGCATAGCAGAACATCATATTCACATAATGCATTTACTTAGTTTCTTAGGTGACTTAAAGTTACTTTCATCATCATTTTCCTGGGCCACCCTATACTCCACCCTTTTGGGAGTAATCTAGGTTATGAGCTCATACCTTGCTAGTCGTCACCAGCACATACTTATCCCTTTTGATAAGTAAAAATTCGTCTCTACCCTTTTGAGAGAACAGACTAGGGGCAAGAATCACCTTTTCACCGCCTATAGTTTGAAGGGTCCAAAGGATCATTTTCTCATATATTTTGAGTCACCTTTAAGTCTTTGCATGTTATATCATAATACAATTCTTCATTCATAATCATCATAACATTTTCTCATTTATAGTCTTATGCCGAAATAATATATACCAACTGTAATCATGCATCTGGAGATCCAGGAAAGAGAGGTGGGTCACAATGGACACGCTTAAATACCAAATCTTTCCTTAGCCAGAATCTTTCCAAATTGCACTCTTACATAATACACTTCTTTCCAGGAAGAATATGTCTTTATTTCATGCATAAGTTTTCATTGTTTGCAACAACAACTATAACATACAAACCAGGGAATCAATCAATGACACCAAATTCTTAATAAGCATCAAATCATATTTTAAGTACACATAAATTACTAGCTTCCCATAAAATTCTTACAAAGTTTTAAAACTCTTTTAGAACTAATTCTTTTGTTAAACTTGAAAGAAGTCATAGGACTTTAGGCCTAACTTAACCATGGGACCGATTTATAACTTGAAAGAATGTTCATAATTAAATCTTTCACTTAAGATAAAAGGAGCAAGTCTTGAGCTTTAGAGATTTAGGTGACATCTTTGAATTATTACCATGCTATGCAACCTTATTTTAATCTTATCTTTATAAGGTGATAGCTTGGAATTATAAACATGATATGCAATTCCATTTCTTTATCTTTAAGATTTAAGGTGATAACTTGAAAATTAAACATGATGCAAGAACTTGTAATATAAACATGATGCAAGAAACTGGAGCGGTGGTAATGCATAGGACCAATAGAGGAGAAGAGAATCTTAAGCAAGGGAGCGGCGGTCCGTAGACGCAGGGCGGTGAGGGAGAAGAGAATTACATTTTTTTAAGCTCCAATTCTCAAGACTTCTTAAAGAATAAATTCTTTAACTCCAATTATCTCATTTCTTCGCTTATGATTCATAGCAAGTCTTTGAGCTCTAGGATTTTTAGGTGATGACATAAAATAAACATGCCATGCATTGACTCTTTAGCCATTATAAAATAAAGTGAGAGCATAAAATAAACATGAGATGCAACTTCTTTATTATCTTTAGAGATTAAGTGACAACTTGAAATTTAAACATGAAATGCAAGCTTGAAATTTAAACATGAGATATGCAAGTTCATTTATTTATTCTTGAGAATTTAGTTATGACATAAAATAAATATGGTTATGCAAGGCATAAACTTAAACATGGATGCAAGTTCACTTGATCTCTTTACTAGAGCTCCTTCAAGACTTTAAGAGAATTATGTTTTCAACCCAATATATGTATCTTAGCAAGACAAAGTAAAAATACATATTTCATATTCAAACCTCAAGATAAAAACATTATTCTTTAAAGTTTTGCATTAAATGGAATGTTCAAGCTTTAGAGGCCTAACTTGTGATGGATTTACAACATATTCAAGGTCCTCATCATCAAGCCATCATTTCATTCCTTCCTAGGCCATTTGGCCGAAACCATGAAAGGAAAATAAGGAAAGAAACTGAAATTTTAGAAGCTTTGGAAACTAGTGAAACCTTCAAGTTTTAGAGATCTAACTTGTGAAAGCTTTGCAACCAACACTCAAGAATCTCATCATCAAACCATGGTCTCATCATAAGCTAGGCCATATGGCCAAAATACTTTAAAAAGAAAGGAAGAAGAAACTGAAAATGAAAACTTAAAAGAAAGCTCATGAAAACATCATTTTTGAGCTAGAAACATAACTTGTCTTAGCATAAAATGAACTTAGAAACACCTCCCTACCTAATTTGATTTGAAAGAAAGGAAGAGAACTTGGTTTCCTTGAGTGAAATGAAGCAAAATATCCTTGAAAAGCTGAAGGGAGAATTCAACCAAGAGAAAGAAGAAAGAAAGCTTTTGGTGCTCCTAAGACTAGAATTTGTGTAAGTTATGAACTAAGCATCTAAACTATCTTCAAGCATGCCTATTTATAGAGATTTTGCAGCTCATAAATGGACAAAGGAAGGAAAGAAATCTGACCAAAAATTAGAGGAAAAAAATAAGGAAGAAAAATCATTTTGTTTGGTGGCTTAAAACATGGAATCATGTTTCCATGTTTTCATGATTCTTTGTTTTCATTCTTTGGATTTTTGTGTAATAATTTTCTGACTTATTACTCAATAATTTCGTGCATTACAGCCTTGTGGAAGAGGATTTTGTGTGTTCCATGTATTTTTTAGGTGTAGGCAAGGTATTCATGCAATTTAGAGAATTTACGGTTAAGGGTTTAAGTGAATTACTAAGCAATTTGGGTGTTTTAAGCAATTTTAGGTTCTAATCAATCTAAATAAATAATTTTGACTCTAGATTAGTAATTAGAATTTAATAAGCTTTAATTTGAGCCTAATATTGCTTAGGTTTCGTTCAGCAAATCAAAAATCTCAAAATTTGTAAAACTACACAAAGAGGGGCAAAACGGTCATTTTACTTAAAAATTGCCTGAGACCACCTGAGCTTAACCAATGGTTAATCATGGCTTAAAAACACCTTTTAACACATTTTAGTGAGGTTCGGCTAAGTCGGCACGCAATCGGAGTTAAAACGCGTAAGGGCGTTTTGGTCATTTCGCGTCGAAGCTCAAAATTAGGATTCTTCTCCTCTATTAACACACATAACACAAACAATCCCTTATTAACATCAAAACATCCCCTTGAGGATGGGTGGGGCCCACGATCCTCATTTTAGTAAATAACCTCAGGGGCATTTTGGTCATTTTACACGTACAGAAAATTGGGGTTTGCAATACTTGCACGAATTGCTCCTAACTTCTCTTCTAACGTTATATTCCTTTATTAAGGATTGTTTGGTCTCAAATTTTATATAATATTTACCTACGGTAATTCGGTAATTCCTAATGATAGTAAAAATTACAGTAAAAATTGGGGTGTTACAGTTCGGCATAATTGGGCTTAGGAAAATGGTTCATAATTAACGGATATGCCTAGAAATTGAATATAAGCCTTAGGCAAAGGGCAGAACCTAGAAAGGGTCGAAGGCGTCAGATCCTAAAACCCATAATCAAATAATACTCATGGTGATTAATCTATAACAATGGCTGTTTGGAAGAGTTAGAGAGCATAGAATGTTTAGAGAACTATAGGCAATGATCCCAATGGTGAAATAAAGATCCATAATGAAAGATAAGATAATTAGAACACAAGTTAAGACAGATAAGGGCCAAAGTATAGACAATGAGATAGGAATATGATGTGGAATGAAGCGGAGTTGTATACTCGTGATGAATGTGAATGTATTAATACCATGAATATGAGACTATATGTGGATTTGTGGCATGTTATTGTGATGATGTGGTATGCTATGCTTAAGATGCATGAAAATGCGAAATATGAATGAATTACGAGGGTATGCTTGATTAAGAAATTTACTTGATTGAGAAATTTCATGAGAACAACATGTATTATTTGAGTTGTGTGGCATGACTCAAATTTAGAAATTCGTGGTGCAATCGTTATCCTGAATTTTCGTCAAATTTGAGGGACTTAAAGAAAGTTTGAAAAGAAAGATTTTATATGTGACATGCAGAGATGCATTTCTCCTGCTACGTTGAGAGAAGGAACCAGGATGGAGGGTATGTTCGCGAAGCCATCCAGAAGTGGACAATGTCACTAGTCTTAACAGATGATACATTTCAAGGCGGAGGCGTACTTCTCCTGCTACGGTGAGAGAAGGTAAAGCGTAAAGGTATCGATATTAGCCTGCCAAAGTGGATAAAGTCCTGGTTTTAACCGGTTGATGCTTTGGAGAAGGAAAAAGTCCCATGATGGGTGATCTTTAGGTCCCTACCCTTACTCTTGGAGTCGGGATTATTTTTATGATTATGATACGCTTATCAAGAGGATAAGTGAGAACTAGTGACGACTAGTTGAGGTATGAGCTCATAGCCTAGTATTGGGGTCGGTTGCTAATTTTTATACTATGATGTCACAAGTTTGAGAAACGAGAAAAGATGTGAAATATTTTGCTTATGAAAGAGAAAAGTTGATTATGAAAAAGTACATGCCACTTATATGAGAATTACTTATTGATGACATGTTTTATTGGTTTGCTATAAAGTATTGCCATGCATTCATGTTCTACTATGCTGCATACATGCATTAAGATTCATCATAAAAGATATGGACCTTGGATAATTACTTTTATGAAAAATCTCATAATGAATCTTTGCATGTTTAACATTTTCATAATAAATCCAAGGTTCTTAGGGGCGTAAACAATGACATTAGGATAGGAGATTCCCTCCTGAGATTCTTTAGCAAGATTCTAACCCTCTCCTTGTTTCTCTTCCGTACATCTTCAGAGCACGATGATTGTCGTGATCTTCGTTGACACAGATATGGGAGGTGCTCGATCTAGATCATCAGTCATATCACTATGAGGGCCATTGTGCTGTGCGTATTTTTGCATACATGGGTAGTCCGTTTGCATCCCTGGTCTCCAACTTCGTTTAACCCGACCTCTTTATATGGCGACAATTTGATCTTCGAGGACGGGCCCATGGCGGCAGACCGCCAAGCCGACCTCGTCTTCGGCAGTGCGTGACTATTGAATTTGTTCGCTCATCCTCGTTGTGGGGAGACCTCTAGAATTCTCAAGCCAACCCCTATTCGAAGGACTGGCCCTTGGTGCCTATGGGTCGTAAGGGCAGCGAGACCGAGTCTCTCGCAGAGGCTTATGAGGCATGTACGTCAAGCCTGAGAGGCGTCCCTCAAGGAGGCCACGTGACTCGCCGACGCATGCCTACGCCCTCACTTCGTTGGGCCACATCCGAGGAATTTCGGCAGTTTGCGGGCTACTGCCCCGCCTGATAAGTGCGTTCTGGTAGGCTTTAGAGGGGAGGGTTTGCTTTTCAGGTTGTATGTTTGGGGCATTCATGTATTTGTTTATGTTTTCCATTTCTTTTCCTGTATTTTTTGTTTCATATCCTGCAAGCTCTCCCACTTATATGGGTATAACTTTATGACTTTCATAGTTCGATCGTTGTATTAAACTATGATATTTAATATTATGATGGTTGTTCCTATGGTTGAGGTGTTCATAATTGCTTTTGTATTGCATGATTTATTTTCTCTTTCTGCCTTACGTTTCGTTTATGTAGTATTTGACGGCTCGCATTTTATTTCACCTATTTCAAAAAAAAAAAATTTATCTATTTCCGCTAAGTAATTTTACAAATGAGTTCAAAGGAAAGTAATAACTAATAATTAATCTTAATACGTCCTAGGTGTGTTGGGTTAAATATTAGGGTGTTACAGTAACACAGGAGATAGATAATTTTTTATCCAGGCATGAAGATTTGGTCTATAATATATCTCTTGTAATTGAACTGCAATGATTTAGACCACAGAGGTAATTTTTGCTGCATCATATTCTTTTTATTGGTAAAGTTTCATTTTCGTCTCTAAAATTGGACACGTGTTTCATTTTAATCTTTAAAATTGAGAAAATATTAATCTAGTCATGAATTTATAAAAAAAATGATTCAAGTTAGTCTCTATGGAAAAATTTGTAGGGCTAACTTGAGTTATCAAAAAGATTAATTTGATTAATTTCTAGTAACTTCAACTAGAATTGATATATATATATATATATATATATATATATATATATATATATAAAATTTAAGGGACTAAAGTGAAATATGCATACAATTGCATGTATCTAAATGAATCCCTATTCCTTTTTATTGATAATTATTTCCTTTTATTTAGCATAAATCAAAGGCGTAATGTTTATGTTACTAATATAATGTTTATGATACATAGTATTAATATTTAATCATATATACATGTGCAATAGGCTGAAAGAGAAAAGGGTGATGCTGCTTCATCAATTGTATGCTACATGAATGAAATGGATGTTTCAGAGGAAGAAGCAAGAAAGCATGTCCAAGACATGATAAACAATGCATGGAAGAAGATCAATGGGCACTGCTCCACTCGAGTTGTTTAGTGAAGCCATTTCTTAATCTAGCAAAAAATGTGGCACGAGTGTCTCATACCCTTTATCAAATGGCGATGGATTTGGCATCACGGGATATCAAAAAACATATATTATCACTAGTTGTTGAACACTTCTAGTAGTTTACAGCAAAAATTTCATTTCGTGTATGTGTAGATGTGAACATACACGTACTAGAATAAAAGAATTCACATCATATTTAAATAAGGAAAATGTTTATTCAACTGATATAGTATATAGACATTTTACTTAAATGTTAGACAATTTGAGTATCGAAATATGTGTATCAAGTTAGAATAGATGCATTTTATGTTTATGTGGAAATAATGTTGAATTTGATGTCATATTGTGATCTATATAAATATGCACTCTAAATAATGATTGATGATATTTGTACATTACTCTTTAAATACTAAATAAAACACCTTTCGGATAAATATACATTACATTCTTTTACTTTTGATACCCTTGTGATTCTGGTACTCACACACACACATACACTCACAATCACATTCATACAGTGTGCTAACATATACTATGTCTATGCTAGATGGGTTGAAATAGTATCTCTTTTAATAATTAGATGTACCCAATGTGAAATAATAAAGAAATCTTCAACTTACTTGTGACATTGTCCAACTTTTTTTACTCTCACTAGCAGAAGACTATTTTCAAAATTTTAATGATTTCTAAGTCACAAAATAACAATCTTACTATTACATTGAGACTCTCGTATTAGGATTTTGATTGAAATAGGTTTAGGAAAGAAGTCTCACATTGCTAAGAATTGAGATGAAGGGGGTTGCTAAGGTTATATATATGAGTCTAAGTTCTCTATTTCAAGTGCACTAGTTAGAAATATTTTAAGCTTGTATTTGACTCTTTTTTCCTTTATACTCTTGTTGTAGAGTGTTGTAAGGAGTAGTTTAAATATTTGCTTTGAGAGTGTGGGTATATTGGGGGTGTGGGTATTTAAGAGAGGAGTTTGTGTATTGTAATACTTTTCACATAGTGATATTCTCTGGTTGTCATTTGACAGTGGCCGTGATTTTTCTTGATTTTGGAGTTTTCCACATTAAATTCTTGTGTTGTGATTGGGTTCCTATTTTATTTCTTTGTTTAAAGTGGTTTTGAAGAAAGGGAAATGGTTTATTTTCCCAACAATTGGTATCAGAGCTTTGATTCAATGGGATTTATTCTTAGTATGCTCTGTGGTTTAGCTTAGTCTGATCTTCCACATCAGGAAAGAATTTCTTCCTGGTCCTGCTTTGGTTCGGTGAGATTTATTCTTAGTATGCTCTGTAGTTATAACTTAGTCTGATCTTCCACATCAAAAAAGAATTTCTCCCTAATGCTTGAGGATCATCTTTGGTTGTTGTTGCTATTGCTGGAAGACAATGTGATATTGTGATAGTGCAATTTGGAAAGGTTGGCCAAGGAAAGACTTGGTATTTAACGTGTCCATTGTGACCCCTCTCTTCCTGGGAATCCTCCTGGTGCATGGTTTTACAGTTGATTTACACTATTCCAATATATTGTTGCAACAATGTCAAGTTTTTCAAGTTCAAGTGCTGTGAAGTGTGACATAAAGAAATTTGATGGAAGAATCAATTTTGGCTTGTGGGAGATACAAGTCAAGAATGTGTTGATACAATCAGGTTTGCACAAGGCATTGAAAGGGAAGATCGTCAATATGGATAATGAAAATTGGGAGGAACTAGATTTGAGAGCAACAAGTGCAATTCGTCTGAGTTTAGCTAAAAATATTCTTGCAAATATGCAAGGAATATCACAGCCAAGGAACTTTGGGAGAAACTCAAAGGGTTATACAGGCAAAGGGCATTTCAAATCGGTTGTTGTTAAAGAAGCAGTTTCATAATCTACGCATGGATGATATCATGAAAATCTCTGACTATCTTATTGCCATCAATGGTATTGTCTCTGAATTAGAGTCTATTGGAGTGAAGATTGATGATGAAGATAAGGCACTAAGTCTTATATTGTCTCTTCCATCTTCCTATGGGCATATCAAATCTGTTTTGATGTATGGGAAGAAAACTTGAATTTTGAAGAAGTTGCCAGTAAAATCATTGCTAAAGAAAGAAGAATGAAGACTAAGGGTAGCACTTCATTTAATTCATTGTTTGTAGCTAGAAGTGACACTTATGGGAAAAAGAATCGTGGAAGGAGTGTGACATGCTAGAAATGCGAAAAGCCTGGGCATGTAAAGAAAAATTGTCCAAGTGGTGTGGTGTTGGAAAAAGGTTTCAATCTGATGCTTGCAACATTGCTCTCCTAGGAGGAGAGGATGATCTTTACTAGAAGGTAAGAAGGGTATCCTCATGGCATTACCGCGCCATGGAAAATGATAAGTTGTTGCGAGTGGATTCACATTTGCATATGGGCATTGATTGGTATTAAGATTCAGGGTGTGTGGTGGGTTATGTTAATGGTCGAAGAACTTCCAGGAATAGCCAACGTGGAAGTTACACCATAGTTTTTCATGTGGTTTCGACATGTGGGATGAAATGCTTGGACTAGTGTAATTCCTAGTGACTTTACTTTTTATAGTGGAGTATGATAGTTCTTTAAACTATGATTGTCGGTATAGACAATGAGCAAGGGAGTGTCAGTATTGACAACGGAAGTTGAAGCTGTGTTTATTTCAATCAAGGTGGAGATTATTAGGATTTTGATTGAAAAAGGTTTAGGAAGAAGTCCCACACTGCTAAGAATTGAGATGGAGGGACGGTTGCTAAGGCTATATATATGAACCTAAATTCTTCATTTCAAGTGCACTAGTCAGAAACACTTTAAGCTTGAATTTAACTCTTTTCCTCTACTATTGTTTTAGAGTGTTGTAAGGAGTAGTTCAAATATTTTCTTTGAGAGTGTGGGTGTACTGGGGGTGTGGGTATTTAAGAGAAAGTCTGTATGTTGTAATAATTTTCATATAGTGATATTCTCTGGTTGTCATTTGACAACGTGATTTTTCTAGGTTTTGGAGTTTTCCACATTAAATTCTTGTGTTGTAATTGTGATCCTATTTTATTTCTGTTTAAAGTGGTTCTGAAGGAGGGGAAGTGGTTTATTTTCCAACATCTCGATCACTTTATTATACACTACATCAACAATTTAATCTTTTCCTACTAAGTGAAGTCCCTGCATAGATTAAACAAGCTAATACTATGTTATACATAATTACATCAAATTTGTTGTACAATAACTTGAATGTTCAGAAAACATAAAACTGCATTTCAATGTGCATATGCTTCTTTGCCTACATAGTGATCATGAATCAAATTATCTGAGAAGGCAAACACATTACACTGACAACTTACAATTCAAACAAATTGACAACTCTCATTACTCGCTTCAAATTCTATTGGGAGAAACGCACTAGTAAACAAAATCTAAGCTTGCTTTGCATGCAAATATTCAAGAAGCCTTCAGTCTGAGGAAATAATGAATTCAATAATCAATTGATCATTGCAAATTTGTCTTTGTACATAAAGTCTTCTTTATGCTTTTTTTGATAAGTTATACTTGGAAGTTGGGAAGAGAATCATACAATCAAATTATCATTGTGACCTCTGATACCACCTTTGCTTTCCATACCCTTTGCCAGTGCCACAACTCATATTATGGCTTGGTTGCGTGTTTATATAATAGGGATATGAGCAATCCTATGCCAATCTTTCCCTCTATGCTTCTGATACCTTGCTTCCAATATAGGACACTTTTCAATGCTTAGTAATTTGAGAGAAGAAAGCAACCCGCCTTCTCACAAGGCCTTAGGAAATAACACGTGAATAACACAAGTTTATATATATTTAATTTAAAATATATTTTTTCTTATTCTAATATAGAAAAATATAATATAAATAGGATTATAAAAAGAAAATAATACATAACGTTTTAAATTTATAAGAAAATAAAACATAAGTAAAACTTATATAAATGATATTTTAAATAATATATCATTTTCATTAAATTTTTATTTATATATATGTATATGTGTCCTATAATTTTTCAACTTTAACCTTATGTTTGTGTCATATTGTGTTATCTAGAGTATATATGCTTCATAAATTGCAACTCATCCATCTTCTCTGCCTTTTGATTTGATAAATATGAAATGATGGACACTTATTTTTTAGTAATGTTATGTGTACAATAAGATTGTATAACAAATATACATCATACATTTTATCACCATTAAATATGATAAGTGAATAAAAAATAAAATACAGAGTAAATATTTATGTAAAAATTATTATAATATAACTATCACTTTTCTAATATCTACCATATTGTCCTATTTCAATATGATTTTACATATTAGAATTAAAAAATAAAATAAAATTTAAGAAGTGGTATTCATTTTTCATTCAAAAACATTAATTGGAATATCTGTTGGACGCTGGCACAGCTATACAACGCCAGGGAAAATGAAAGTGTACTTTGGTTGCTCCACGTGGCCACTTCTACATTCAAGAGACCTTTTTTTATTTTTTTTGGGTCTGAACTTTCCATAGATTTTGAAATGAAGACCTTTTATTTTACATGTATGTTGTGGGCAAATTATAAGATAAATTTTATATGTTTAGGTTTATTATGAACCTTATATTATTAGTTATTAGATGGATAGTATTTTTATTAGATGGTTTGATCTAATAATTAATATATAGGAGGTCTATAATATATCTAAATATTTAAGATTCACAAAAAAATTCATCGTATATTGTGCACTTCAAAGGCCATGCTTGGAGCTTTTCTAACAGTGGAGACTCGGAAGAGAAAACAGTATTGGACTCTACAAATATAGCGTGCTCGGTGATAACAAACAAAGCATAAGTAGGTGCATGAATTTCTCGGTGGTATGAAATACCACGTGTTTTTTATGGCCATACAGTTATTATCCGGTACCAACCAAAAAACAGAAAAAAGTATTATCAGGTAGGTTTGCAAGGTGCATGCAACGTATGTGGCAAATGTTTTCCGAGTTATCATGTGTGAGAAATGTTTTATCTTTTTTAAAAAATAAAAATAAAAATTGGGTGAGATGTTACTTTCACAAATCTCGAGAATGGATATCTAAAGTTAGAGGGATGCTATATATACGCACAGAGTAGACGTATCAGCTCGATTTACTATGCAATCCACCATTCAAAATCATTTATTTTTCTTAAAATATTCTTAAAATATTTTTTTCATCTAATCTAACAACTCAAAGGTAGTGAGTCAGGACACATGAGTGCCAAGCTATCATTTCTCCTAAAGTTACTCCCTCTCTTCTAAGAAGTGTAGTTTCACAAATTTAAACTGTGTTGTTAGTCTTATCAGGATTAAGTTATACTATATTAATACTGAAACTATTACTCTTAATTTTATGTGATTTCTATTTAAAAATAAAAATTTTAATTTTTTATCTTTAAATTAAATTAAGTGTATATGAATATTCACTTTTTAGATGTTAAAATAATATTATTAATCAAATCATATGTAGGTTATTTTTGCTCTCCTGTACTCTTTGTCTCATTTTCCCCTCTGTCTTTCTCTCTCAGCAAAGTATCGAGTTTTTATTAATTAATTATTAAAAAAATTATTTTACAAAATATAAATTACATGGGCCTCCTTTAAAACTTCTTAATATTACACTTACATCTTTTTAAATTTCAAATTGACGCTTACACCTCCTTCAAATTTTCCCACCTTCTTCAACCGCCCATTCTTTCAACGATACCTCATCACCGTCACTATAATATTCTCCTCTCCCCAGCTCTAATCCATTCCCTTCTCCTTTCAACCACCATCTCAAGAGCACACCTTCCTCCCCAACTTACGAACACGTCACTCAACACAAAAACAATCAAAATTCCTCTTCCATTTTTTCCCCTTAACATTACATAACGAAATAAAAAACAAAATGCAGCAGAGATTCTGGACTTTGCTACATTGACAAATTGGATTAAGGATATGGTTTGGATATCGCTACGGGATTGATAACCAAAGTAAATATGTGCTATGGGCCATAAGTGCCAGAACTTGCAGATGCACTGGGAGTCTTATGCTGGTTCTTTTATGTGTTTTGATTTGCTTTCTTATGTGTGTGTTTTCGTTTTATGATGTTGCAATTCCTGGTTTCTTTGTTGTGTATCTTTTGTACTATGAAAAGGTAAGTTGAATATGTTGTTGCGCTGGGAATTAAATGGACATGAAAGGGCCGGGCCGAATCTTAAATTCTTTTTTTTTTTTTAGGTGGATGGATGAGAGAGGGTGGGATGGCATTCAATAGAAATAAAGAAATTAATAAAGGATAAGATTGTCATTTCATATGTTTTTAAAATTGTTAAAAAATTAGAATTTAGAATTAGGAAAAATTAGTATAATACTGTTAAATAAATTTAGAAAGATAGGTGTTAATTTAAAATCTAAGAGAAAATAAGTACAATATTAAAGAGATTGATATCATTAACCCGTTTACTCATGTTATGTGGTCACCGATACCATGATATGACTTGTGAACAATGTGGGCCAATAGTAAACAAAGCATACTTATTCATTGCAACTCATCTATCTTTTGAACCACTAGATTTGATAAATATCAAATGATGGCCAAATATTTTGGATGTATCAAAGGCTAGCATGGACCCCCGTGCTGTCACTGGTGAACAATGTGAGCAAATAATAAACAAAGCATATCCACGTTTTATTAAAGGCCACGTGGTCCTTCCAAACTGTGACACATGGAAAACGCAGCATTCATATTAAATCACAAGAGAAATATTTAGGTATACTGAGAATAAAAAATAATATTTATTCTGATTTATTTATTAATTAATATATAAGTTTTATGAGTTATTATTGTTCTCATCTTCTATATTTTTAATCCATAACTAATTTATCAATCATTAAATGAAACATAATATATATTTTATCTTACTTAAGTACACCTAAAAATTTCTCAAACCCCAATGAATGAAAATAATATAGCTAAAGCATGCATATTTTTTGAGAAATTCTTTTATCTCTTTGATGAAGAATTTTTCTTTCTGTAAATAGGTTTCACATTATTAAAATAAGAGTAAAATCCATTTACTCTTCTACTTTAAGTCATGTATAGTTTATCCTATAATTTTTTTAAACATGCATTGTGATAATAGACTTTTTAAATAGTGCAAAATACTCCCTCTGATAAGTTGATATACATTTTCAATGTTAAGTAATCATGTGCATGTTATATAAATAGTTAACAACAAAAATCCCTCCATTTTAATCAAAATTTCCAATCCAAACAGTTTAACACTCAGAAATGGATAAAAATCCATTTTGTTATAATGAATTCTAATATTAAAGGGTATTTTTGGTAATTTTTAAGTGGGGAAGGTTTAGTATTGGGAAATTTGATTAAAAAAATATTTTATCCATTTAATTATACATGTAACATATACATAACTACTTAATAATAAAAATAGATATCCACTTAACCAGAAGGATGTTTCAATCTATTTGAAAAGTTCAAGATATTGTAATGTATATTTTAAAAGGTTATAGTATAAATTACACATGATCAAAAGTTTAAGAGAATAAAATATATTTTATCCTTAAAATAATAATTATGGAATTTGTAAAAGTGGCTGGACCCCTAAGAATTAGAAGCTACTGGTGTTTTATAAAGGAAGAAAGTTCTTCCTTAAAGGAGGAGTGAATTTCTCAACGCTTCGGTACATAAGTTGGATGTGGTAATGTTTTTCGACTAGATACTCTAATTTATAAAAAATATAAGTCAATTTTATTCTTTGTTTGAGAAGCTAAAAAGTTAGGGTAATTTTACTTTTGACTTTTAAAAGCATCTTATGCGGTGTTTTTTAAAGTTAATTTTTACTATCTAAAATTCAAATTTTTTTTAGAAAACTAATATAATCCTTGAATTTTAATAAAAATTCAACTTTATCCTTCCATTAATTAAATCTTTTAGTTTTTTATTCTTCTTATAAATATTTATGTTTGTTATAATCATTTTATATTTTGAGAGTAATTTTATAATTTATTTACGAAATACTATTTCAAAGACTCCTATTTATTAAAAGTAATTTTTATATTATTTTATAAAGGATTCTACTATAACTTTTTGAAAATTCAAAGAGTTTAACAGCTTTTTTAGAAACACATAAATACTAAAGCCAGCCATAATGGAATGTAGCTCAACCAATGATTAATTGTGACAAGTATTGCAATGAAGACGTGATAAATTAATAGTGCTGAACAAAAGGTTCTCTCTTATATGAGTTAATTGTGAAATCTAATATATTACTATATATTCCAATTCTAATATTATACATAAAAGGAAAATTTTAAGTTGATGGCTCAGCCATGTGAAAGTTGGCTTTGTTATTTGGAAAAATTTTTTTGTAACTTGTTGAATATGATATAATATATATATATTGATAATGTAAAAAAATTTCATATAGATATTCATTATTCAACCATATATTATTATATTCTGTAAAAGAATTAGATTCAACCATTTAGTAGTTTAAAGTTTTATACATATAAACACATTTAATTAAATGATGCTGTAAATTCATTTTCTATTATCAATGCAATAAAGTTAAACTCCATTGGTTATATGTTACTTGTCTTGATTAAAAAATATTTCTTAAAAACTTGAAAGGTTATTATTGCATACCATTTTTTATATAATTAGTTTTCTTATAAATTTTTTAAATATTTTATAGAAGCTAATTAATTGATATACTTTATTTTCAAATAATTCTTTAATGAAAAAAAGGTTCAACACTCTCTCCCAAGGATAGGAGAAACATAGCAAAATACATCACACATCTTAACAGCAAGAAGCTAGACAATATTAAGGGAAATGGTCAATATTTAATAATTAATTTTTATTAAAAATAATGTGTGTTATTTAATTTTTAATTTTACTACATATATCTGAATAAAAATTATAATATACAAATGAATATTTCATTATCAAAGTTAAAAAAACCTATATATTTATGCGGCATACTGTTTATTAGAATAAAGAAAATAACAAATCATCTATTATGATGTTTAAACACTTAATTATCCAAAAGTTTATTAAAAATGACTACAATAAAAGAAAATAATATTTTTTAGGAGTTCTCGGAAAGTACCCAAAAGATAGAAGATACACTCCAAAACTTGACATGTACTTAAAGACACGTTAAAACGGGTTAAGTTTATAAGGTTGATCCTTTAAATCGAATTTTAATGGGTTAGGTTGAAATTTTAAGCTCTTCAAAAAATTTTAACCCGCATTTAATTAGGACTTAACTGCGGCTTACAAGGTTGGCAGGATTGGCTATCGACAAGTCTTTTATATTTTTTTTTAATTCATAATTTATTGGTAAAAAAGTAAGAAACATATAACCAAAAAGAAAAAAAAATATATATATACATCCAGATCCAGTACCATTGTATTAATAATATTATTCACTTAAAATTAAAACTTAAAATTAAAATATTGTCATAAATCACAAATAATAATATTAATATTAATATTTTTTAATTAAAGTTCCTGCATAATTGTTATGAGTCTTGAAAAATTAGATATACATAAATAAAAAATAATTTTTTAAAAAAATTATCAAAACATTTAAAAATATTCTTTTGAATTTTTTTATTTTTTGGCTTAAGGTATTAATAAGAGTTAAAATGGATTTGACTGTTAAACTAATTTTATTTTGATGGATTGGTCGCAGATTCAATTTTTGATAAATTTTGATGGGATGGATCTATATGGGACGGCAGAGGTATTTGACGTCTTGGTATACTCATCAATTCATGAGTCGACATTTCCGTAAGGTGAGCTCTATATAATGAAGCGTAGCATTGGCAAGCTCGGCTACTGAGAGGGCTTACAAGTTAGAGAGAGAGAGAGAGACAGAGAGATAAGTGCAATATGAATCAATCAGATTCAGATGTGAAAGACAATAGAAGGTCTGCAAATTACAAATCCAACATTTGGAAATACGGCTTCCTGCAGACACTTGCCAGTAAATATGACGTAAGATGTACTTAGTCATTTTATTTCAGAGTATATATATTAATTATGCTGAAACTTATGGATGTCTACACCATCTACTAATTTATTTAAAAAAAATCCAAAAAATTTCCTTTAATTTTGGTTCATCTAAAGTTTGATTCAATTATTTTAAAAAGGTGCTTTCTCAGCTACCTATTAAAAAGTTATCCGCATTGTAAAGATGTGTTCTGACCATTGAAAATATTACACGTGTTTTATGTTAATAATACAAGTGACTTTAAAATGGTCTTCCCAATCTAAGGACCATCATAGTCCTCACAGCTCAACTCCAGACTTCCAGTGTGCCATCATGTTCCCTCACTCCCAACATTTTATCGGTCTTCCTATGGCTCAAGGCTCCAACATCACCGTAAACTCAGAAGTTGAATCATGGGTGTTCAAATTTGAACAAGCACAAAGGTTGTTGACTCCGAAGGAAGAATACGTTCTGAAGAAAAAATCCAAAAGCATTGAAGTATCTATCACACAAAGCCATTAGACCCAATCACTTCCAGATGTTCTTCTTCTGCTTCATCTTCATCTTCATCTTTCCCCTTCGAAGAAGATGTCTGATGAAGCCAAAGCTTTGCTTCTTCAATTCGCGCCGATGCAGAGCTCCGTCGATGAAGGCTTCTGGCACAGATTGTCTTCTTTGAAGCTCAACAAGCTCGGCATTGACGATTCCCCATTACCAATTACCGGTTCCTCTCTTTCCTTCATCCTTCTTCACCCTCTTGCTTATCAAGTTCCTTCCTTTATCGCAAAAGGGGAAAATTAAAACTTAAAACAGCAACAAAATTCAAAAGAGATCATTTTTACTATTTGTTTTTTCTTGACCCTTTTTTTATTTAATTCATTTTGTGAAAAGGCTCAACTAAATTTAAGGCTACCCAATTTTCCTTTTTTTCAGTCAATGTGTGATTCTGTTTTTTGGATTTTTGAACTTTTTTAAGCTGCAATGTGGAACTATATTAGATGAATTTTTCAATTGGCCTTAGCCATGTTTCAATTTCTGGGTTTACAGTGATGTGAGAGTTGGAGCCTTAAGCCATAGGAAGGCCGATAAAATGATGGGAGTGGGGGAATAGGATGGCACACTGGAAGTCTGGAGTTGGGCTGTGAGGACTATGATGGTCCTTAGATTGGGAAGACCATTTTAAAGTCACTTGTCTTATTACCATAGAACACGTGTAATATTTTCATTGGTCAGAGCACATCTTTACAATGTAGATAACTTTTTAATTTGTACTGAGAAAACACCTTTTAAAAATGTATAAAAAAGTTTTAAAATTTTTGCTATGTGCATATTATTGTAATTTGATAATACATGTTCATTTTTTATAAAATAAATTACATATGTAAGCTCTATAATTTTATTAAAAAATCTCATATATTAAAAAATAATAGGATAAATTAAAAGTGTATATAAATAGAAAATTAAAGGATTTTTTAGATTTTTTAGTTAACAAATAAATACATATTAGTAAATTATAATAATATGCACATATCAAAAAATTTAAGGACTATTTTATATATTTTTAAAGTAACAAAACTAAAATGTATATGAGTCAAAGTTAAAGGGTGCTTTTTAAACTTTTTTAATATATATATATAATTATCCACTCTCTTCAATCGATCAATTAATCATTATATTAAATTTTAAATTTTTTGAATCTATATATTAAGAAAGAGAAAATGAAGAGAAATTCTGATAATATATTATTCAGAATTAAGTTTTAATTAATTTTAATTTGCTGTTAATATTGTATTACTATTTAATAATATATTATAAAATTATTAAAAAGTTTAGAAATAATATTTTCTAACTAATACTTTTGATTTTTTTTGGTCGAGATACTTTTGATTTAGAATTAAGTGAACAATTATTGAAATAAAAATTAACTATCTCAACTACTGTACAAAAGAATTTAGCCTTTTAAAAAAATTTGTAGAAATCTCGTTATTAGAGAGTAACTTGCCGAATCAAAAAAGATTTTTTGAAAATTTTTATTGATTGGTTGTGTAAAATTAGTATATAAAAGTTATTGTCTTGATCTAATCCATAAAGATTAAAGAATTTAATTTTTTATGTCCTGATAGTGTAAAATTATTTTCATAGTTATTCAATCATATATTGTCATATGAACTATAATAATTGACTATTCTACCACTACTTAAAAAATCATGTAAATAAAATAATTTTTAAACTGAATGATATTAAAAAAATGTTTTATACTAATTAGTGTATCAAAATTAAGCGTAAGTTTATATGTATTAGCAATCAGATTGCACTTAAAAGAAAACTATATAGTTCAAATATAAAATAAAATAATTGGTGAAAATAATTATGAGTTTATTTTTAATGTATGACAATATTATTCAATTAAATTTCTAAATTTGTATGATCTTTTGAGTAAAAGAGTCAACTATATTTATTTATATAATAATATATGATTTGATGATAGTATAAAATTTGTTTATATTATTAGTATATTAAAATTAAATTAAAAATTATAGTTGAATTGCCTGATAATTAGTAAACTGATTGATTTAAATATCTTTTTGGTCTCTACAAGTACAAGTTATTTTGGATTTTGTCTCTTTTTTTTCGGATTTTTAGTCCCTATTCTGAATCTGTACCATTAAGTAATGATATTTATAAGGATTAAAGAAAAGTTTTTAAGATATGTGTAAAGGTAAAAAGACAAAAGTTAGTTTCAATATTCATATGACTTAAATGCATATTCTAAACTATTTAAAGGCATCGAAATTTAGAACGTGAGGATTAAACGCATAATATTTGAGACATGGGGGACTTAAAGCCAAAAAAATTTTAGAGGGATTGAAACCAAAATGACATATATTTATAGAGACCAAAACATATTTAAGCCTAAACTAATTTTTAACAATTAAACTATCTTTGGCAAATGATAATATTATAACGTAAATAACTTTATGAAAAAAATTACTGAAACTAAAAAATATATTTAAACTTAGAAAATAATATTATCGTAACACTAATTAAATCTTTTGAATAATAAATTTCGAATGCTAGTTGGTAACATAATTTTTGCGCAGAAAGCAGAATTTGGCATGCAGTTGGACAAGCGAGTGACTGACGTTAAGGGCAATTTTGTTCAAGAGATGAGCCTTTTGGAAAAATTAGAATTGGTAGATTGGACCCAAAAACTAGGCCTTGCAACCCATTTTCATAAGGAAATTAATGAGTTACTCGAAACTATATTGGTCTCTGTCAAAAACAGCAATAATCCAATTGTAGGACAGAATTTGCATGCAACTGCACCATGCTTCAGGCTTCTAAGGCAACATGGATATCAAGTTTTTCCCGGTAATTATCTAGTATATTCTCACTATGTGGTATTGGACTTCTTCATTGCTTCAAGTCTTGCAAATTAGAAGATAAACTCTAGGGTGAAAATTTCACGTATGCGTTTTGCTTGTTTGTTTTTTCTTTTTTAATCATTGATTAGCTCCCGTGTGCTCATTTTCGGGCTCTACATTTTTTTGGTTTAATCGGGCTATACATTTTTAATCAATATTAATAACTTACATATATGAACAAAATCACATATGAAATTCAATCATTCAAAATTTATCTTCATTTTTATTCATCAATCAAACATACCCCTAATATATAGAGGCACATAAGCCCACATTTATTTTGTTTTCATATTCTGCACCAAACATTGCTCCAAAAAAAAAAAAGGAAAAGCGGAATAAGTGTAACAGTAAATAATGTCGAGGCATCAAGGTGGGTGAAATCTTCCGTACATATAATCATGTATGAAATGATTTATTTTCTAAAGACTAACTTTTAAGATTTTTTTTTTAAACTCAGATATACTTGGCAACATATTAGATGAAAAGGTTGTAGGGACGGGGAAAAGTTCATTTCTTGGTGATGCTAAAGATCTTTTGGAGCTTCTTGAGGCCTCACACTTATGCTTAGAAGGAGAAAATGTCTTGGATGAGGCCAAAACTTTTGCAATCAGTTCTTTCAAGGACGCTTTCTTCACTCCAAATTCCATCAATATCAACACAGATTCAAATCTTGTATTTGAAAAAGTGCTCCACTCCATGGAGGTTCCTTCCCATTGGAGAGTAATGTGGTTTGATGTCAAATGGCATGTCAAGCAATACGAAAAGGAGAAGCACATGGACCCCAATTTGCTTGAATTGGCTAAGCTAAATTTCAATGTGGTTCAGGCCAAACTTCCAAAGGAGGTCAAGGAATTATCCAGGTATTTTCAACAAAAAGACATATTAATATGAGTTATAACATTCACCATGAAATTCTCTTCTCTACTGCCTTAGGCTGTTTGTGAAGAGTGATTTTCCCCTTCTTTCTAATATTCCTCTCACTTTCTCATGCTTTCCATTTTTTGTCCAAACACCATTCAATTTTCTTTTAATTGTTTCTATCTTTTCTATGTTAATTACCACGGATTTCAACATGGCTAATCACTTTAATTTGTAATTTAGGTGGTGGGAGGATCTTGGCATAAAAAAAGACTTGAGCTTTGCAAGAAATAGGATGGTTGAATGCTTCATGTGTGCCAGCGGGAGTTGCTTTTGAGCCTAAGTACAAATCCTTGAGGAAATGGCTCACTAAAGTAATTATTTTCGTACTAGTGATTGATGATATTTATGTATTTACGCCTCATTTGAAGAATTGAAGTCGTTCACTATGGCATTTGTTAGGTTTGTTTCCAAAATATTCCAAATAGCTTGCCTATATTGCTTGATCAGTATGCATATGCTTCTGATTATTTAGAAGAATTTCATTGTGTTATAATAATATATACAGATGGGATGCCACAAAACTTGAACAACTTCCACAGTTCATGAGGATTTGCTTCAATGCACTTAACGATGTCACAAATGAAACTGCTTATGAAATTGCCAGAAGAGAACTTTAGCATGGTGTTACCTTACCTAAAGAAAGCGGTACCATTTTTAATTATTCTCTTTGTTTCTTCAAATTCATATCAATCTAAAAGGCATAGGAATTAAGGAAGGAATTAACCAATCATTGATTAGATAATTTGATCCCCTCCTTAATTAAATTTACAGTGGATAGACTTTTGCAAAGCATTATACGTGGAAGCAAAGTGGTACAAAGAGGGATATGTTCCATCGTTGCAAGAATATATAAGCAATGCTTGGATTTCATCTTCGGGGCCACTAATTCTACTCCATACATACTTTGCTACAATGCATGAAGTAACAAAGGAGATAGACGATTTTCTATACAAGCATGAAGATTTGGTCTATAATATATCTCTTGTAATTTAACTGTGCAATGATTTAGGGACCACAGAGGTAATTTTTGCTGTATCATATTTTTTTATTGGTAAAGATTCATTTCGTCCAAAATTATACTCGTATTTTATTTTAGTCTTTAAAATTAAGAAAATATCAATCTAGTTCCTAAATTTATAAAAAAATGATTCAAGTTAGTCTTTGATAAAGTTTATGGGGCTAACTTGAATTATTTAAAGACTAATTTGATTCACTTTTTGTAACTTCAAAGACTGAATTGATATATACTTTTTTTAATTTCAATGAATAAAGTGAAATACTCATACAATTTCAAGTGTCAAAATGAATATTTATTCCTTTTTATTGATCATTATTTCCTTTTATTTAGCATAAATCAAAGGGTGATGTAATGTTACTAAATATAATGTTTATGATACATAGTATTAATATTTAATCATATATACATTTGAAACAGGCTGAAAGAGAAGGGTGATGCTGCTTCATCAATTGTATGCTATATGAATGAAATGGATGTTTCAGAGGAAGAAGCAAGGAAGCATATCAACGACATGATAAACAATGCATGGAAGAAGATCAATGGGCACTGCTCCACTCAAGTTGCTTCAGTGAAGCCATTTCTTACTCTAGCAAAAAATGCGGCACGTGTGGCTCATACCTTTTATCAAAATGGTGATGGTTTTGGCATCCAGGACCGGGATATCAAAAAACATATATTATCACTAGTTGTTGAACACTTTTAGTAGTTTAAGGCAAAAATGTCATTTTCCTTCGTGTATGTGTAGATGTGAACATACATGTACTAGAATAAAAGGATTCATATTATATTTAAATAAGGAAAATGTTTATTCAACTGATATAGTATGTAGACATTTTAGATAAATTTTAGATTATTTGAGTATCGAAATATATGTGTATCAAGTTAGAATAGATGCATTTTACATTTATGTGGAAATCATGTTGAATTTGATGTCATATTGTAATATATATAAATAACAATACACTCTAAATAATGGTCGATGTTATTTCTACATTACTCTTTAAATACTAAATACAACACCTCTCTTATAAATATACATTACACTTTTTGACTTTTGATACTCTTGTGATCCGATACTCACACACACACATTTATATAGAGTGCTAACATATACTATGTCTATGCTAGAAGGGTCAAAATAGTATCACCCTTAATAATTAGATGTACCCAATGTGGAAAAATAAAGAAATCTTCAACTTATTTGTGACATTGTGGAACCTTTTTTACTCTTGTTAGGAGAGGACTATTTTCAAAATTTGAAACTGTGATTTTTAAGTCGCAAGACAACAATTTTACTATTACGTCAAACTCTCCATCACTTTATTATACACTACATCAACAATTTAATCTTTTCCTGTTAGGTGAAGTCCCTGCATAGATTAAACAAGCTGACACTATGTTATACATAATTACATCAAATTTGTTATACAATAACTTGAATGTTCAGAAAACATAAAACTGCCATTCAGTGTGCATATGCTTCTTTGCCTACACTACAGTGATCCTGAATCAAATTATCTGAGAAGGCAAACACATTACACTGACAACTTACAATTCAAACAAATTAACAACTCCCATTAATCTGCTTCAAATTCTATTGGGAGGAACGCACAAGATAGTTAACAAAATCTATGCTTGCTTTGCATGCAAATATTCAAGAAGCCTTCAGTTTGAGGATATAATGAATTCAATAATCAATTGATCATTGCAAATTTGTCTTTGTACATAAAGTTTTCTTTATGCTTTTTTTGATAAGTTATACTTGGAAGTTGGAAAGAGAATCATACAATCAAATGATCATTGTGACCTCTGACACCTACCTTTGTTTTCCATGCCCTTCAATTCGCCTGTGCCACAGCTCATATTATGACTTGGTTGTTTATTTTTATTACAGGGATATGAGCAATCCTATGCCAATCTTTCCCTCCTTGCTTCCGATACCTTGCTTCCAATAGAGGACACTTTTCAATGCTTAGTAATTTGAGAGAAGAAAGCAACCGGTCTTCTGGCAAGGCCTCAAGTCTTGGACAATCCATGATTCGGAGCTGTTGTATAGAGATGAGGCGTGGTAGCCGCAAGGATTCAAGACTACCACAAAAACTGATATCAAGCTTTTCCAGAAATGTGAGATGTCTAAGTCCATTTCCTTCTAAGGATTTCACATTATGAAGAAAATAGACTTCCAGAGATACGAGGGAAGTTGGCAGTAGTCTCTTTCATCACGGTGTCAACAAAACCATCATCTCATTCAAGTCTGCACTTAAGTGAAGTAAGGCAATGCAGACCCCATTGAGCTACGCCCTCAGGTGATAGTCTCCCACAATCACTGATGTCCAATGACCTTAAGTTAGGAGGCAAACCTTGTTGAGGTAGTGACACAAGATTCAGAAGCTTCTCAATAATCAAGTCCTGAAGATAGGTGAGCTTGTAAATGGAAGTTGGCAGTGATGTGATTTCTTCACAACTACATAACTTCAGCACTTCAAGATGCAATGGATGCTGGGAAGCAGCTTCTGAAACCGTGATGGATTCAAGATCAGTGAACCAGTAATGTCGAGATTCTTGAGAGCGGGGAAACCACCCAAAGGAAAGGATGTCAATGAATGACAACTTTGCCATAGCTTCAAAGTTGTGAGGCACGTGTAACTGCACCAAGTCTTAGAAGGCAGGAATTCTAAATTCCAGCAGTAGGTGATCTCAAGTGATTGCAAAGAAGTGGGTAGACCTTCCGTTGGAAATTCAATGAGGGAGGGGATGAACTATATTTTCAAGTGTTGGAGACAATTGCTGCTCAAAATCATTCTAGGAATAGACATCAACTCTGCATAATAATTTCTGTTAAGTGATCGATAGGTGTTGTAGCATGCAGTACTGAGACCCATCCCAAAGCAAGGACAGTTGACACCCTTCTATATAGTTCTTTCAAGGAAGGAAGATGGTTTGGCAAACATCCCCTCAACATAGGACAATCGAGTAGCTGAAGAGTCTTAAGACAAGCAAAAGGAGATTCTCTACCTTCAGTTCCAAATGGCACCCATTCTTCCCAATTTGGCATGTTTACAAATACCAAAACCTCCAAGGATGGAAGCAGTTGAAATAAAGAACTAGAACATTCTGCATTGCCATAGAATTCAGGACCAATAGTTACCAATTCCATGATGTAAAGAGATAGGTCCTTGAGATAAGGTAATTGGCCAAATGGTAGGAGTGATATGCAATAATCACAGTAACTGAAAGAAATGGATACCAAGTTAGAAAATGAAGTATCTCCCAACTAGTTTGGAAAGCTAGTGCCCCCATAATAGTTGATGGTGAGTTTCCTTAAGTTTGTAGATGGTTCCAGCTGCTCCAGGACATCTTTTTTATTTGAGAGTCTTCAGTCTGTTCATCCCATTTTAACTCTTAACTCCTCAATCTTTTCTTTGCTCTTCAAGTTTGCATCAAGGGCTTCATTGGCCTCCACAACATTTTGTAGGTTCACTATAGAAAGCCTACCCGTAGGTGAGGGAACTTTCTAAGCTCTCCAACACTTAACCCACGTTGTTGCTTGTCAACTGCAAAAAGAGTCAAGGTTTGAAGATTTTGTAGTTCAGCAATTTGCATTGGCATCTGTTTCAAGCGTGTTCCATCAATATCAAGGTGACGCAAATTAACTAGCTTTCCAATATGTGCTGGCAACTCAATAAGAAAATAACAATAAAACAAAATCAGAGTTTGCATTTTGTACAGTGTACATATTGAGTCAGGCAATCTTTGGATATGAGTGTAGCTGAGGTCTAGATACCGCATGTGCGCCAAATTGCCAATTGAGTTGGGCAGGTTGGTGATATTGGAATATCTTGCCAGTGACAACACTCTCAAACACTTGAGTGATGGAAGCAAATCATCAAGCACCTTTCTCTTAAGTGAGCTTGTCCTAACCATACAGGTGATAGTGGTATGAAGCTGCGTAAGCTTTTGAGTCTCTGAAGGTCCTCAAACTTCTTGGAACTCTCATAAACTTCTTGGATATATGACAAATGGTGAACATTTGGTGTGATCTTACCATGTTCCAATCTAAAACAACTTCTGCCAGAAACATCCCAAGCTAAATCATTGACAAGGTCATGCATGACAAAATCATTGACAGAACGTTCGATTAATGACTTTAGTTCTAATTCCACAAAATAGTCATCACCTATTTCTTCCAATTTCTTTGTCACCTTCGGACTCCTCAACAAGCCCCTCTGCCATCCAGAACAGAACCAACTGCTTTCTCTTTAATCTATAACCCTTTGAAAAAATTGAGCAATAGGCAAAACATCTTTTCAAATGAGTCGGAAGATAAAGATAACTCAAACGCAAAGCTGGCAAAACATTGTCATTCGGCAAATTCCATATGTTGCTATTCAAGATTTTGCTCTACTCCTTCGCATCAACTCTAGAACGTAGAAGACCCCTAGTGTTTTAGCAGCTAAAGGTAAGCCACTACACTTTCTAGCAAGCTTTCTACCCATTGCTTCTAAGTGAGGATATCGACTGGAGCCTTCAATTCCAAATGCATGCTTGGCAAGCAAAGACCAGCAATCTCCATCAGATAGAGGTTCCAATTTATGGATAGGAAACGTGTGTGTAACCTCTGCAACTCTTTGCTGACGTGTTGTTATGATCACCTTACTTCCAATTTTTCCACAACTAAAAGGAGTTATTAAGTCATCCCGATCATTATATTTGTCATTCCAGAGGCCATCCAACACAAACAAAAACCTTTTGTCCCTCAAGCTTTGTCTTAACTGAACTAGAAGAAAATCTAAGTTGGTGCTATCACAAGGCTTTGAAGTGATGGACTCTAGCAAAGTTTTGGTTACCCTGACAACATCAAAATCCTCTGAGACACAAGCCCAAGCTCTCAGATCAAAATGTTCTTGCACTTCCTTGTTATTGTACAAGAGTTGCGCAGATTGCAATGACACCTATGTTGTGATCATCAATGTTATTATCAGATATCAACCTATTCACAATTTTCTCCTTATCATCATTTCTACCAACTATAGCAGATTCATTCACCAATGAACTGGTGGGTGTTCTATGGAAACTCTCCCTCTCACACCCTGCAAATGAAGGACATCCTTTGTCCTGCAAAAGCTTTTAGCCTTTGCAACATCATCTCCATCTTGGAATTCATCTCCCTATAGAATTGACTAAAAGGAGAAGAAAGGAGATCCCGCACCTGATCAGCAACGTCTTGAGGCTCAGCTTCCACCTTGCATCTCAGAGAATCATAGCTAATCTCATCCAGCAAGTCATCCGCATCGAGCACAACATCTTTCAGCTTATCTAGCCATTGTTTCATTGCAGGGTTGGTGATCTGCTTCTCCTCAGCATCATCCAAGACAATCTGTAGAGTCAGCAGTGTTGTCTCCAACTCATCCAAGAGTGAGGCATTAAGTAACGTGCTTCTGAAGTAATTGCGGAACTCGGTTGAGGTTGTGATGTCTAATAAGGTTTGAATGGAGGCAGAGAGAAATGCACCTCCAACCAAAGCACTAGCCATATCTTCTTCTTGTTGAATCAAAACTCAAAAAAGATATAGAAAGCAATACAGAATGAAGGGTCACACACACAACTTGAGCATAGGCACGTTTGCAATAGCTGCTATTAATATAGGGTGGCTAAATTTTGGAGGGTCCGTCACTACGTTGCAAACAAGGTGTAAATGGAAGCCTGGTGTGTGTAATGTGTAGTGTAGTGCCAACTATAAGACGGACTTTACATAGCATTGTTCTAGACGGTACACAAGGAATGTAGTAATGTATGAATAAGCACTTTTTATTATAAGTTTAGATCCTAATTATACAAAATTATATGGGATCGGTCACAAGCAATATTCTTGTGAATTTAGTTCAGACGAATTATCTTTAACCAGACGTAAAAATGCTTTATATTTGTTAGTTGACAAATGGCATCTCGTTTTTTTACTATTAAATTAAATACGTAACTCAACAAGCCTTTATGTATCTTATAATCCTTTTTTTTAGGATTATGACTCATTTTAAGGAGGAAAAGTCGTAGTTTTCATTTTTCTTAGGAATTAAAATGTACAAAATAATTAGTTTATTGCTTATTTGTACGTTGTTCTATATCCAAAAATTATACACTTTAAAACTAAATTGCAACTATGTTGTAAAATTTAAAAATAGTAAAATTAGAAATGTATTATAAAATAAATTATATAAACATAAAATATTGCCGCAAGAAACATAAGATATTAATTTAATTCAAGAAATTATACAATTTATTGAAAAAAATAAGTAATATAAATCTTACAATATTATGTAACATAATATCAAACCAATTAAACTCAAAATGTATACCCAAAAAAAAAAACTCAAAATGTACATCAAAGTTTAAAACGCCAATTTGAATTACAAATAGTAAATTATTGTGTTGATGGCCTTCGGAAATAATTTCGTACTAAACGTCTTTTTTTTTCCCTCCCCGACTATTAAATATTTGCTCAAAATCATGGTGACTGGTTATTTTGAAGAAACCAGCAAGGCCTGCAACATAAGATGTATAAGGCCAAATACCAAAGATTGACATCCGATGGAATGATCTACACTAAAATCAGTGAATTCAGAAATTAATCCTATGCTGTTTGAATAGCATTCCATGTAATCAATGAGGATATAACGACCAATTTCTCTATTATAAGTAGAAACCAGACAAAGTTACAGAGAGTGTTCCCAAAAAAAAAAAAAAAAAAAATCAGTTAAGTTAGTAAAATAATAATATGGTAAGCAAAGAATTTGCCAAAATAAACCCATAAAAATACAGAGAAGCTGCAGACTGATCTGCCTGTAACCTAGAGGGTGAATAGGCTGTACCGATTGGGCAACTATTATGAATAATTGCTGGAAAATTGCTTTACAAAATATACAGACAGGCTTTAAAATGGCAAGATAATGTGACAAAAGTGCAGATTAATGCTCTTAACTCTGGCCTTTAGTATTCCAGGAAGTGGTGGTGATGAGGGAGGCCTAACTGGTGGGTTTGAAACTAAAGCAGGAACCTGTGCATGATACAATCCAGACATGCTAGAACCTTCACCTCCATCTGTAAGATTGGGTGTTACATTATCATTCTGAGGCCTCTCACAAAATTTCATTGCCTTGAGAACATAGTTGTCATCATGCAGCTCAAAAGGAGTACTGCAGAGAGATAGAGATGGAGAGAGAATAGAACGTAAGAAACTGAAATTTCCAAACAATAGAAAGTTCTTATAGAGAAGATGCTATGGATGCGGAAGAACAATTCTTAACACAACTCTGTTTGGCCATTACTGGTGCAGTGGTGCTTGACTGTGACACTACCAAATCGGAAATCTCTACAATCAGACAGCACATGCACAAGCTAATACAATCACCACTCTTTCAGAAAGAATGCCAGGTAAAGTAATTGAAGCCTTCGTACCTATTGAAATCAAAATGCACAAGCTGCATATCTTCTGATATTTCCACTTCAACAGTTGCATGAGGTCGCGTCTACAATTTCCACACGCCGGGAATGAGATTAATTAAAAAGTAATACCATTAAGAGACCATTACAATACAACACTTCATATATGCTCGGTGTAAACTTGTAGCTATACCAACTATTTCTATTTTCAGTTGACAAGAAAGATGAAAATATATCTCCAGTGAATTTACCTACAAGCACAAGTGAAGTCAAATCTCTCATAACAATATATTCTATGTAACTCAAAATTTCATGTCAGCTGATTCAGTAAATCTGACCAGTGAGTTCAAACTTGTAACCAACAAAAATATAAGAATAAGAATTATCATGCAATTGAAGATCCAAAGCAAAAGTGAGCAACAATCTAATGGACAAACCAAAAACAGGATATAATGAGATGATAATGTACCTGCACCAGAATAAAAGGCAGAGATACACCTCCATTGGGAGCATTTCCTGAGCTACACAATTGCTCGTTTCGTTTTATGAGGTTCTGAAGACCTATGTACTTGATAAAATAATAGAACTATTTAGCAAACATAAACTAAGTAAGGAATGAAAATAATATATTCGCCTTCCTATAATCAAATGCAAATTTCAAACTTGGTTCAGGAGCTCATTTCCATAGTAAATCACTAGAGATTGAGCAATCCTTACTTGCTCCTCCAGCTCTTGCAAGTAGGCTGCTTTCTTTTCAATTCTATTCCTCAGCCCAAGACGCTCTGTCTGTTGAATCAATTATATTGAAGGAGGTAAAATGGTCAAACATCACTGTTGGGAAAGAATAAGCCAGCTGGATCCAAAGAAATATACTACTCAAGATTTGGTTACAAACCTTTAGTTCTTCAATATCACTTAGACTAGTACGAGGAAGACCCTTCCATTGTATTTCCTTTTTGTCCTTAGAAATAATATCCATTGCCATGAGCACATTCAAAGCATCATAGACCCTTCGACGAATGTTTTCTCATCATATTGTTGCTGTCAAAGGTTTATCCAAAGAAACTTGATGCCAAAATCCCCTAATCTGCTTGAAGCAGATAGTATTAAAGTTATGTTAAACAGAAAAGCAAACCTGATCAGGGGATGAAACACTATTGCCTGGGTCAGCAAATTCAGCCACCAGTTCATCTGCTACCTACAATATAAACATGATCCACAATAAAATTAATAAATAAATCAGGAGTAAAAGGTAATAGTCCAAAGAGGTAGACAATATTTGAGGAATTTAAACTAGAATGTGTGTAAAAAGTTAGGCAAAGAAAGACCTGAAAAAGGCATACACTCTCACCAGATTTTTTTTTTTTTGGTTTCTATTCTGTCCTTAGACATATTTCATTAGAATATGGTTGACAACCATTTTGCTAAAGTTTAATTAGTTCAGCAGAAACTGACTTAAGATAGCTGGCTAACCTCATTGTATGTCGTTCTTCCCTTGCTTTCCACCTTCTCACACACTGGAACCAATAATAAATAAGAAACAAAACCAGTAAGATATGTGTCAGCATGACTTCCCCAAAAATAATGTCTATCTGTGAAGCACAAGCATCTATACACCATTGCTATGCAGTTAGTTTCTCATATTCTGCATGGTATGCTAAATGCAACTTTGCATGGTCAAACATAATAACCATAAAAGGTCTACCAACTTCTTGTTAAAGAACATACTGGTTAAATAGGGATAGATCAAAAACCTTTCATACTAAATTGTCGGAGCCCTCTTCCACTCTTATCACCACCAACAGCACGTTGGCCTCTCTTCTTCTTGCTACTGTTCAAAAGCATAATGGATTAAGAGTCAATTGGAAAAATAAAACAGAGACAACCTTGGAATTGTGAAACTGTAAGCAGATAACTGACACTTGCAAACAGTGAATAGCATTCTGCCCAATAGCTCATCTAAAAACTATGCATTTTTTAAAAAACCTAGTAAAAGCAAGTTTTAAGTATAAAATAAATAAAGCAAAAGTACACTCTATATATCTAATAAACAAACCTATTAGAAGATAACACAAACATAACCAAAATATGTTTCATGGCATTCAAAACATTAAAAACCAGGGTCAATATTTCCTTTGCTAAATTAATCTTCAATAAAATGTGTCTTAATAGACATTCAAAAATTATTTGAAAAAAAAAGGACCCTAAATCAATGTTCATTTTAAATAATATATTCATAGGAAAATGTGAAACTTCCACAAACTCAAAATGAAAATCCACAGTTCAAATGGCATTATGTAACAGATGAACTATATATACTTAGTACTACAAGCTCAAAGGATAACAGGAGACTCACGCAACTGCTCCCTGTGATCCAGCATCATCACCATGAATGTCGAGATGGTTTAATCTGAGAAAGTGTTATCACTAGCAGGTGTTGCCATTGTCTGCTCACTCCGACTGGATGGCGACCCCACACTCCTGCTTGTTGACATCGATTGACTTGAAATTGTTGCTCCACGACCCGGCACTTCCTCATCCTCTTCCTCACGACAAGGTTGTTGGGGCCGTGTTCCCATCTCAATAGCTTACTTAACTTACCTATAATATTGATAGTAAACCCTAATAAATCCAAGCTGACCTGAATTGAACAATAGTTGGGGTAGACCTGTTTGATAAGTCTGAACTCAAATCAATAAACCAATCCAATAGTGCTTCTACTCCAACAACATGCAAGAACAACAAATACTAAGACAAACATAGACAATAACAACAGAGCACCAAATTCTTAATAAAAACAAAAAGCACACATAATCCACGAAATGGTATCTTCCCAAGTCACAGGGTTCTTCAAAATACATTGAAATTGAACAGATTAACACAAAAATCATTCAGCTCCAATGTCAGGTGCATACATATACGGAACTTACTTTGTAATTCAAACCTGCAAAGATGATGATGATGGTGATGCTGATGATAATAACAATTTCATTTTTTATTTTTTTTAATTTTTGGTTGCATCATATTATATACTATCAATTTCAGCATCCAAGCATGTGAAATGGAAATTACTAGAAACTGAAGCTACGATTACTCACCAAAAATTGTTTTTTCCAGTGTAAAACGCGATTTTGCTGCTCCAGACCAAGGTTGAAGACGAAGAAGAAGGTGACCAGTCCTAAAACGACGTCGTTTCTGAAAAACAATTGTAGTGAAAAGTGGAGCTCTCTTTGGATGCACAAACCAGACGTTGTCCTAAATTATATCCACATTTTTGCGTGGCGAATGTGAGATTAGGGTTTTGAGAGAGTGTGGAGGAAAAGATCGAGCAACCTCGTTCTCTTCGGAAAAGCAGTGTGTGCGCGGCTTGAACAACTCCTAAATGGCTTCTCCACTTTCCACCCCTTTTCTTATTCCAATTTAAAGTGCCAAAAAATAAAAAATGTAACATAAACATTGTAATTTTATTTTTTTATAAGCATTATTTTATTCTTTTATGAGTTTAATTTCTATGTATCCATAGTTATAAAACTTTTTAACATTGTCATATAATCATATATTATCATATTAGTAGAATTGTTTAAGTTTCATACTATTTGAAGTTATTTGAATGATATGATTTAATTGAATGACAGGATAAAATTAAAATTAAACTCTTCTTTTGCTAGGTTAAAAACTTAAAATGAATTTAATTTATATGCAATGTTAGTGTGAAACAAAATTAATATAGACATTCAATCATATATAACCAAATTCGTAAAATTATTTGACTTAATCATCTATTATTTTAATAGTTTTATAAATAATAAATATGTGATTGAAGAGTATAAATTACTATAAAAATTAATCTATTTTAAAAGTCCTAGTTGCTATGGACCCAAAAAAAATTCTTAATTTTATTTTTATGATAATTGCAAAAAAAAATGGTAAATTATTATGTGAAGTAAACACAAAAAGATTATTACACAATCTCATTTGTATATAAAAAATGTGTTTGGATTATTATTTTTTTCGTGTTACAATTGAAGTGGGCTTTTTATTTAAGATATAACAAAAATATTATTCTTGATTTTTGTTTTCAATTCACACTATTCTCATAATGTATGATGGAGAAATTCTTAAGTGTTAGAAAAATCCTTTACTATGTATATTAAAACCATAATATCTAATTAAAATTAAAGACATTCCTAGAAAAGGAATTGAAAGATAATTATATTGCAATGAAACTATTAAGACCCGTAAACATGAGAAATATTTAAGTGCTATAAGAGTAAGATTAATATTTACTCTATTTTATTTATCAATTGACACATTAGTGTTATAGGTTATTATTGTCTCTCACTTTTACTATTTTTAATGCAATAACTTTTTTTTTTTCCTTTTGTTCTCATGACATCCAAGAAATTCTCCATTAAACATAAGCAAGAACCCCAAACTTGTTAGTCACATTGCAGGTGGACTTGTGTGGATTCTACTTGGTATATTAGGGATCAGAATTTGGAGTTGTTATTTTGAATAAATTTTTATATAACTCTTATTTTCGACTTGAAACTGCATTAATAATTCTTAAAAGTAAAAAATAATGTTTGCTACATGATAGCCTCTCATTTAGTTTAGAAAAGGGATCAACATCAATGTTCATCAAAATACCACAATGTCTTATACATGGTTAGTAATTGAGTTTTTTCTTCCCCATTTATTAGGAAAAGATAATACTTTCCTTTTTTGCGCAAAGAAAAGATAGTGCTTTAGTTCTGAGTTCCACTATGCCTAAAACACAGCATAGTAGGCTACTAAATGGAACAATAGTTAAAATGATGAACGATTTCACATGTAGAGCTTTATGTTTACAATGTTATTAGCAAATAAGCTGGGCAGTGTGGAGACCACGTCAATGTGTGACAAAAGGCCAAATCCAAATTTTTTTCGGCAAAGGAAAGCTCGAGCTACAACTTGTTTAAACATTCCATGTAACTATCTCTGTATCTGATTCTGCAGATTGTAGATGTGTGATGCTATCTACATGGTGCTCACTGATTAAATTTTGAGTTCTGGTGCACAAAGCCAAACCCAGTGAGTGATGAGCATCAAGGTTGTGCCAACTCCCAGTCGTCAATGACACTACTGCTACCTTAGTAGCAAGTTTATCATTTTTTATTCCAACCAAGGACATGATACTTCTCAAACACGATGAACACTTGACATTACAAATCACACGTTCAGACTGAAACTTGGAATGGAATTGCAGAAAAGTTAGACATATATAGTCTTTGCTACTTGTACAGTTGGTAGCAAGTTTAACTCATGGTTCTCTTGCTTGTATAATTGCTCAAGAAGATTAGAGCTATAAGTGGAAGTTAAGCAAATATTTGTCTACAGATTTGCATACAGAACATGAACTCTGAAGCAATGAATTCTCTTCATTTGATGCAGAAAAAAAATCAAAGAACAAAACTAGAAGAGCGGGAAACATAAAACAGAATACATGAACATTTAGACTAGTACTTCTTGGTCATCAATTTGGATGTGTATGATATGAGCCGCCTTGTGCCATTCATCCTTCGACATAGGTTTAAGCCTCAGAGTCAGCAATGCTCATTCCTCAACACAAAGATGGTCCAGGGAAGAAGGAAGCCCTCGATCAGGCAAGGACCAAAGCATGTCAGGGCAATGAATTTCAAGCGTCTGAAGAGCATTCAGCTGTTCAAACCCCTTGTCGAGACTCTTCAGTGTGCTTATGTGCAGGGTGCTGACTCCATGCCTACATAGTTCTCCTCTGGAATTGACTCCATGCCTATGCAACCACCACCTAGCTCAAAATGATTCAGAGACACAAGACCGTACAACCCTGATCTTTTTGTGATGTAAGTTTGGCGCCTCTGAAGTATGGGTACTTCAAAATGACTGTGGTACCCATACCTATTACATACCGATACTACTATTTATTGAGGATCTTGGATCCATTAATCAACAATTTCAATAAGTAAATATTCCTTAAATGTAAATTAACCTTTATAAAACATTAAATTTTATAATTAAATGAATTAAACTACTATTTTATCCTTCTAATCTCGTATTTTTATATATTTTTACTTGAGTCTCATAAAAAATTATTTATTTTAAGATGTAGTTATTTTATTAGTTATAATTTTATATTTTTATATCATATATTTTCTCGTGCTAGTTTTGGAAAATTTCCATACTACGTATCTGTACCCCATATTTATACAACATAGTTTGGCGCTGCGCTCTTGAATTTCATGGTAGGAGAAAAATCCTGTAGATAGAAGATGAAAATTTAACATATATAGGGTTGTAACTGGATCAGCAAACTCTAACAAACTCCTAATATCATCAATGCATCAATTACTCTAATAGTCGCAATAAGCTATGGAGAGAAAAACTAAACTTGAAAGCAAACCTTAAATGTTTTGAGTTTGGGTTTTAAGGAAAGAGGAAGGGGTATCTGTAATATAATTTTACACTATAAGTTCTCCATACATCCCTTCCCCTTCAAAATCCAAACTTACAAATATACCCTTAAATGACATAGATTCAATCTGTGGACATCTATGTGAAAATACTGTCTTGAGGGATGCGTGAAAGTTCATAGCTTTAGGCAATTTTTTAAGATTCTTTCAATTGGACAGTACAATGGCTGCTAGATTTGGAGCATGCAGTCGCTCATCTAGGAAAAAACTGGATGTTGGGCAGTCTCAAATCTGTAAAGACTCAGGTGATGGAAGACCACCCCCAGTAACATCGAATGATTCAAGATTGGGACAATCCCATAAAGAGTTTTGATTTGAGTATACAAATTTAAGGCGAAGCAATGGTAGAGAAGGCAAGCTTCTTTCTTGATTCGGAAGATGCGAGCAATTCCAATCTTCTGCAGTTACGTAAGTGAAGTGTTGTCAAGGAACCAGGGTATAAGAGAAGAACAACTAGCCAGCTACAACTCATTAAGAGTCAAAGAATTACAAAATTACAAAGAGTCAAATAATAAGAGCTGATAAATATCAGAAAAATAGAAGATCTTAAAAAATAAGAACTTAGATTTAAATAATTAAGAAGTGTGTTCAATCCAAATCAAAGAAGCAAAAAAAAGAAAAAGAAAAAGAAAGATATATTAAACTAAACTAAAGAGGCATACTGATTTCATTTACAGAGTCCATTGGTATGTAGAACACAATAACAAGATCAAAACAACAGCAACGTATGTATAAAACAAATCAAAGAACCAAATCAACTAATTAACTAAACTTAAAGGATATGTTATGTATAGATTCAAATTTAATGAAATCAGTCTTTTTATAACCAAAAAAAAGACACTAGTGACACTAATAACCGGGAGCTATTAAAGGGGACATTTAAGCAAGAGAAGCAACAAAGCACATTCCTTATTCCTTAGACTACATGAAAGAAGGAAAAAATAAAACAAGACTATAAATAAAACACTATTTTTAATGCAAACCAGATAAACTGAACAAAGAAGTAAGCATATCACATTTAGAGAGTTTAATGGCATACAAAGCCCAATAACACAAAATCAACTAGGACAACAAATAAATAATTCTGAATTAACATGAGCTTTATAAACATAACTTTTATGAAGCAATGATGTTTGCGGAAAAAAGTTACATTACTATATACATAGATGGAGTGGCTATTGTCACTCCTTTTTGTTTTATGTTACTCTCACTTAATTACTCTTTTGTTTGATTGTCTTATAATGTTCTTCTTCCTCTTTTATAATTAAATTAATAATATGTTGTTGGTTTAAAATTATTTAAAATCATTATTATTAATATTTAAATTATTTTTATTATTTTTCTATATAAAAAATATATTCTTTTAATATTTATTGATTGTGCTTCTTTGACATTTTATTTTATAATCTTAATCTTAAAAATAGTTTATAAATTGAATTAAACTATTTTACTATACAAAGTTTTCTTTGAGGAATACAGTATACTTTTTTATTTTACTATTTTGTAAAAATGTTACAAAATAAAAATAAACTACACAAATTATTCTTGACATAAAAAAATTGAATTAAAAATAATTCTTTCATTTTTTATTTTTATAAAAGATATTTAGAATTTATTAGACCGTAACCATTATATTCAAGTAGAATTAGATACAATAAATGATCAATGATACACTGGGCTTTAGCGCCAATTGTATACCAAAACATAAAAAAGGATAAAATACCATTATTATTTTATTTATTTATTAAGACTCAAACTCGAAAGCCACATAAATAAGTGTTAAAATTGAATGTCATATATATTCTGTGAATTGTATCTTAGTTAATCATAATTATAAAATTTTTTAGATAACTGTCATAAAATTAAGCTAGCACTTTGAAAATTTTGATGATGCATGATTAAACGATAATGGATTTTTTTAATAACATGAATAAAGAGAAACTACAATAAAAGTTAATATCCAATGGATAATTTTTAATACTTAGAATATCTAATTGCTATATGAAAATTAAACATGGCATAAATATTAAATATTTTAAGTAGATAAATTAATTTTTAATTAATTAATAATAATATCTTTTGATAACCTTATAATACCTAATAAAAAATAATTTAATTCATTTATATTTATTATTCTTTAAGATAAAATAGCATAAGGATATTTTAATAAAACTTAATAAAAATAAATGCAAGTGGAAGTGTTATTAACCACACGAGAGTGTCAATAGCCGCTCACATATAGATGTATACATACAAACAGTCTTCAAAATTCAAGGTTTTGAGTTCCCTATATTCTTCTCAGAGTTGTTTTAATGTTGGGCATCCTCAGAGTTTTGACTAGATTGTCTATAGGTGGAGATGCAAGATTACCACAATTTTCAGAAGTTAAGCTTATTTGGTTTGAGTTTTAGTTTTTTAGAATTTATGAAGGAAAAATTGAAAATTTTGAAAATTTGAATTTATAGTTTTAAGAATTTTTAGTTTTTCCTTCATAAATTCTAAAAAATTAAAAACTAAAAATAAAAAATTAAATTAAAGGAAAAGTAGTAAGATCCTTCCAATGTCCTCTAGTGAGATGAAAGTAGAAAGTGAGCTAACATGAAGAGAAGTCAGTAACGTCAATAACTGCGGACCCCATCCAAGCTGAGCTGAGAGCTCTACATTTTACTGATAGAAAATGGCTCAAGATTGGGAGCAAGAAATCCGCCCTCAGGGCACAAATGCAGCCTTATAGTACCTGGAGGGTCATCTCTAGAGATTTCAAGACATTCATTTGCCTATATCACTTTCACAGACATGATTTCAGTGCTCCACAACCAACTAGCAAAAGTACTCTTAATTTTGGAATCCGCGTGACACTGAAATATTTTCAAGCTTACTAAGCCTCATGCATGAAGTTCCTCAAGGTTGGTGAAAAAGGATGATAATGAAAAGTACATGAGAGAATCACAGCAATTGTGTAACCACAATGGCTTAAAAGCAGGATAGTGGTGAGACTCCTGTATTGGAGCCAGAGGATCAAATAGTCTTAATTTCCTGCACTCATAGATCTCAAGTGATCCTAAGAGTGTTTGGTACGCCATTTCCGTATATGGTGGTTAAACGTGAGGAATTTCTTATGAACATGATTTCAAGACATTTATTTCCCGTATCATTTCTTCAGATAATGATTCCAAACAACCACTTAGCTTAAATTCTCTCAATTTTGGAACCCGTGACATTGAGTCTGTGAGCATGTAGTGATCACTAATTCTTCTAGGAAAGAAAGTTGATCAGGTAACTTTTTGGTCAATTTACCACTGCAGTTTATGTGAATCTCTTTGACTTTAAGCGATGGGAATCACACACCTCGTTCAAGTTCGCTGGCTGACCACTTTTCCTAGTTGGGCAGGTCCTCAAACCACGTGATCTTCAAGCATTGAAAACCACGTGATCTTCAAGCATTGACTAAGTTTCATACCCATGGAATTCTAGATCCATCTTCTTTATCCTATGCGCAAATTTTGTATAAAGTTGTTCCCTGAGTGACACCATAGAGAATGCGGAGCTCCCAACCATTTTGGTAACTTATTAGTCCCAAATTTTTTAATTTAAGCCTTTTCAAATATTGACGTGACTATAGCTTCTCGAGTACATTAGTCTCACTAACTACATTATGAACTGTAATTATCCATTCGAATTGCAACTCGCGAAGATATTTCTTGCTACATCATGAACTGATATTTTTTTTTTGCTTTTACTTTTTTTGGTAAAAAAAACTGATTTAAAAGGGAGGCAATGGCTGTAATAGACTGGACCAATGTAATTAAACCCAGAAGGGAGGAGTGGTTCAAAGCGGAACCGGTAACCCATTGGCCGGGTTCTCTCTCAATGGACTGGTTAAGCTTGATCCAGTGGAACGTCATGAACCGGAGCCACCGAACCGAACCAGCCAAGTGAACCACGCGTTGAGGTGCACCCATGAACCACGAGCATATGATCCCCTCTAGAAGTGCACCCTCCATGTGGAATAATAGCCCAAAATATGCCCCCTGGATTCGAACTCAGTACCTGCAAGAAAAGGAAGGAGCTCTCCACCACCTGGCTATTGTTGCTTTTAATATATGGTGTCCCAAATTTTATATATATATAGTATACTTAACTTATTTTATACATTTATTTAATAAATTGGTTCAACCGGTTAATGCTTAACTTAATTGGCCGTTAATGACCTTAAAGTCTGATAACTATGGATTGGACAACTTTTTTGTTATGGACACAATAAGATGAACTTAAAAATTACGATTTTAAAAAAATTGGGTCTCACACCAAAAGATTCAAGAAATGGGCTATGGTTAAAAATAAAAAAAGGCCGGCATTTGTGCCATTTTTTTTAAGAATTTTAAATTTTTCATTTTTTTATATTTTAATTTTTTTTTTTAAAAGTAGGAAAGACAACTTTTTTTTTAGCTCAAAAGAGATGTAAAAATTATGGCATAAAAGAGATAATAAGCACTCTTCATGTAACGCCCAATTTCTTTATACTAATTGCTTTGGTTAGCTAATGAATGAATTGAATTATCTTTGTGTGGATTAGAGGTATGTGAAAATAATATTTTAATGGGCGTTTCATGTTTATGTTAGTGATTTTGTATGTGAAATTCTCCTATCTCACTTAGCTTATACATAGTTGTCACTACCTTCTTACACCACACACCAAAAAAAATGAAAATAAAAACCCAAACCCCCCAATTATTTCCCTCACTCATGGTTACAACACACACATACACCACCCATCATTCTTCTTCTCTTCCTTCTCCTTCCTTTCTTTCTCTCCATCTTCCTCCATCATCCCAACCACCTATCTTCTTCAATTCTTCACCAAATCCAACAAATAAATACACTTTTTCATAGCTCTTCCATCCAACAAACTCAAATCCACCATTAGTTTTTCAAGAAAAAGCCTCCTTTACCTATTCTAGAGCAAACTAAAATTCGGGATTAAAGAAAGAAAAAGCTTTTGTTTCCTTACTTGGAGATCAAACTTCAAGGAGCTTGTGGTTGTCTTGATCTCTAGTGAAAACCATCATTTGGTAGGGGTTTCTATGCTTTGCTTTCTCTTTATTTTTCTTTATTGAAGCAATTTCGGATTTGTAATTGGAACCATTTTATACATGATTTGGTTGAGTTTTTGGTAGGATTTTGAAGAAAATTGAATGTTGGCTGTATATATATATATATGTATACCTTTGTTTTTGATGCATGAGAGCTTGAAAATGTAACCTTAAGTGTGGTGTTTGTATAGGTGAAGCATGATGCACGAAAATGAGTAAGTATGCATGCTATGTGTTTGAGAAAATGTCTAAATAAAAGTAAGTGTTATTTGGGGTTGAGCTATTGCATATTTGTTGGATGGATAGTTAGTTTAATGCAATACTAATGTTTACAAAAGTAGAAAACTAAGTTGATGAGGGAATCTTGGAAGTTATACGCATAAAAGTGTAAATTCGGCCATGTGTTAGATAGGTCTACTTTACCATGTCTTTGTGATGTTTTGAGTTGGATTTTTATAAAAATTAAGTGTTTGATCTATATAGATATATGATCCCTTGTTTTTAATGCATAAAAACTTAGAAATATGACTTTTGGTGATGTTTCAGGTGATAAGCAACGTTATGCACAAAATTGCTCATTATATATACTATTTGTTTGATTAAATGTCTAAGTGAAACTAAGGATAAGAAATTAGAATTAAGACATAAAGATTAAGGGTTGACTTATGTCAACAAAGAGGGTTTCAGACACTAAATCGTTTTTGAGGGCCAGTGACTGGGCATTGACTTTCTTTATAGTGCACATGGTTTCGTGTCCTTCGCATTAAGGAACTTGTGACGATCGGTTAAGCATGAGCTCATAGCTTTTAAAGTATCTAGATAAGATCAATGAGAGAAAAGGATAGTGATGTTAATAGAAACACAAAAGTCATGAAGTAGATAAGACCAAAGAAAAAAACCTTAACTATGATGTATTCGATGTTTTGTATTAGGATAGTCATTTATGCATGTTATAACATTTAATGAATAAGTCTAATCTTTTTCCATGCTTGCATGTCTCTTTAATTATACTAGTAAAGTTCTTTCATGCATGCATGTACATCTCATACCAAGACCATGCTAAAAGACACCTCTACCTTGATAAGGAATGGTTGTGAAATTCTAAAATTGAATCTCATGATTGTATATTAATGATTTCAAAAGAAACCAAGGTAGACTAGAGATGAATATGATGTCATGTTAGTTGCATATGCCCTCCTGAGATTTCAATTGATTTCTCACCCATTTCCCTTCTTCCATATCATCTCTAGATGAGGGTAGACCCTATGTAGAAACTTAGGCTGGAGTCCTGTTGCTTTTGCTTTGTTTGGAGATTGCGCTATGTCACTTGATCTCTTTTGATATTTTGAAATGCTTATAGAATTACATGTCATTTTTATTTTGGAGTTGATACTTGGATCTTTCTTTTGTATTTGGGTTGTGAGACCTTTATTTCTTCTATATTTTGTATTTTGTAGTCTGAGGCTCCTGATCTCCTGATATGATATTGCTATATTCATGTTGTGAATTGAGTGGTTCTAAGTGCCTTATGATGATGGTATGTAAGATACTAGGATGTTGTATTTTGAACAACAGATTGGGCTAAGGATGACTTGTTATTTTTATGATTTTTGTCTTCCAGGAGGCATGGTACCTACGTCGTTATCATGCCGAACTTTTATTAGAACTTTTAGCAACATTTATATCTAATATGGAAAGGCTCATGAAATAGGACGTGATTCCTTGATATTAATTTTTATGTGACTCGAGTACATAGAAATGAGTACTAGGGAGTTACACTTCACAAACTATAAAAATATGTCAATTTTTGGGTTTTCTGTTTTATGCGCATAAAATTGAGTGTTCACACAAATAGTAGATTATGGTAAAGAATGCTTTCAAGAGTTGCTATCTATGTCATTACTTCATCGGTCAACTTCCAATCATCCGGTAACTTCGGATGAAATATGCTTCTTATGAGTGACTTATCTCAATGTGTTGCCGAAGATTTCTGCCACAATTTAGTAAATAATCCAAGAAAAAACAAAATACAAGCTCATCATTTATCAAACTAACAAGAAACATTAGAAGTCTTTGACAAATTTGAGTCCTTCACCAACCAACTGAGGATCATTCTACCATTCAGATCCTCAAAATCTTCTAGGAAATCTGCATTTATTGATACGGTGAGAGATCTTAAAAAAAGAGTCCTCTGTGCATGCTCTCTATCCAAACTATATAATTAAAAAATCTCTAGATATAATTGAAAAAACTTTGCATCTACAGTACTTGAATCTTGCTAACATTAACATTAACTGCCTGCTTGATTTTGTCTACAATTGTTACAACTTGGAGACATTGATTTTGTCATCATGTCGTCTACTCAACAATTTACCAAAAGATATATCCAAACTTGTCAATTTGCATCATCATGATATTTACAAAATTAGGATGACTGAGATGCCAGCAAAGTTTGGTACACTAGTGTTTCTTCAAGCGTTGACTGGTTTTCTTGTGAGCCGTGTGGGGATAAAACATTAGTGAATTTGTTTGTATCTAGGTGAGGTCTATCTAATGAAAGTTCTTTTTCTTTCAATATATATATATGTGTGTGTGTGTGTGTGAGTTTGGGAAGCTTTCTAAACTTGAAGCACTTTTGATCATGAAACTGCAGAATTTAGTTGATCCAAAAGAAGTTTCTAATGCCAAGTTGAATAGCAAGGAGTGTGTTTTGTCCTCACAATGTATTCCACCTACACAATCTCATATATATACCCTTAGAGATGTGTGACCACAACTAAGTGGATCCACATCCATTAAGGATAAATAGAAGTGTGTTGGAAACGTTCAAGTTGTAAGTACAAATAAATTTCTTTAAGAAGAAATATCTCCGTGAGTTGGGATTTGAATGGATAATTGCAGATTTTAATGTAGTTAGTGAGACTAATGTACTGAGAAGTGAGAACCACGTCATAATCTAAAAAGGCTTAAAATAAAAAGATTTGGTGCTGAAAAGTTACCAGAATGGTTGGGGAGTTATGCATTCTCTAGAATGGTGTTTCTACGTCTTCAAGATTGCAGAACTTCTTGTCACTACCATCATTTGGTTAGCTGCCCTTACTCAGGGAACACTATAGAAAATATGCATGGGATAAAGAAGGTGGATCCAGAATTCCATGGGTATGAAATTGAGTCATTTGAATGATAGAAGATCATGAAGTTTGACGATCTACCCATCTGGAAAAAGTGGTCAACCAGCAAACTTGGGCAAACTGTGGGATTCCCTTTGCTTAAAAAGCTTCACATAAATTGTTACAGTAAATTGACCAAAAAGTTACCCGATCAACTTTCTTCCCTAGAAAAACTAGTGATCATTGCATGTCAAGTTCTCATATACTCAATACCAGAAGTTCCAAAATTGAGAGAATTAAGCTAAGTAGTTGTGATGCATTGGAATCATCATCTGAGAAGATAATGTAGGGAAATAAATGTCTGGAAATCATGTTCATAAGAAATTTCTCCTGTTTGACCACCATATGCGGGAATAGCCTACCAAGCACTCTAAAATCACTTGAGATGAATGCAGGAAATTAACACTACTTGATCTTACAGCTCCAATGCAGGAGCCTCACCCCTATCGTGCTCTTAAGCAATTATGGTTACATAATTACTGTGAGATTCTTATCTACTTTCCATTACCATCCTTCTTCACCAACCTTGAAACAATTTCATGTAAAAGATTGTAGTAAGCTCGAAAATATTTCAGTGTCACGGATTCCAAACTTGAGTGCTTGAGCTAACTGGCCGTGAGCATTGAATTCATTGTTTGAGATGTATTGGGGGCAAATGAATGTCTTCAAATATCTAGAGATGGCCCTCATCCTATTTCATCCCTGGTTTTGTGATGGAGTAATTATTGAGAAAAAAGAAAGCTTTTTGCATGGTCAAAATATGATTAATCAAAAGAGGAATCTTTATATAGATCCATGCTCTCTTAACACTCTTTCCATCTAGGGGTGTAAGTAGATTGAGTAGATCCAATTAACTCGAACTGAACCAATTAAATTGTTTTTGCTCAATGAGGATTGACATAGGTGGCAAGGAGCGGATTTGTATTCCATAAGAACACGAATTCAATTCCCGTTGCCGATGCGATGACTTCTTTGGCAACCTAGTAAGTCTCCTATAAGCCATAGAGTTCGGTTTATATCCTGACTTTGGTGGGATGACAAGTGTTAAACCTGCCTAAACTTTTTATGAAAAAAAAAATTGCTTTGAGTTGGTTCAGTCATCGAGCACAATAAGGTAGAAATCCATCATGATTAATTTAGGTATAAGATTTTGTAATTTTAAACCTAATACTTGAACCAATGACCTAATTTCATTTTTTTTAAATTCTTTTGTACCCTTTTTAATTTATATCATGATCTATGTTATTTTGTTAATTATATTATTGACTAGTGATCTATGTGTTGTTAATAAGTCATGTTTTAATTATAGTTGTGATATTATTTGGCCATGCATGTTATTGACTAGAAATTTATAGATAAAATTAAAAAAAATTGTGTTAATTGAAATTTGTGATGTTTTATGTTATATTCGTAAATCTATTTCTTGAGTTAATTTTTTTAAGCAAAAAAGGTAGTTATTCAACCACTCAAATCGAACCAATCCGAATTTGGTTTGGTTCATATTTGATTAAAAAAAGTTTTACATCTAAACTCAACCCTTGATTGGAGGAATATGAGAAAATTGGGAAGTAACATATCAAGAAGAATCAAACCAAATTAGTCTGTTTGAACTAAAAAACGGTGAATTGATCATTTATCCGAAGAATCAAACTCAAATAATTAGATGGATTGGATTTGAACCCCGTCCCAAGAGGAAGGAGGCATGCCCCACCACCATTAAGTTACTTTAGTAGTTGTGTCATAATTTGTCAATGAACATTTATCTGTCGTAAGGTCTTTTGACATCACACTTTGCCTTTTAGTTTTCAACTTAACATTTGACTCCCGTCACTCGTAACTGACTTTAACTCAGCTAATTTATTATAGAGAATATCAACGTAAACCCTTTAATTAAATGCCATTGCTCACATACCCAGGATAGTCGATATATGTGGTGTCCCTATGGATTTTGTCCAATAAAAAATATCATGTGTCATGAAATGAGTCACAACAGATTTGAAAAAACGTGAATGAAATAATTGAGTGAGTGAATTAACAACTGTATTACTATATTAGGTTTAGGATTGGACCAAAATAGTTAATTTATATTATTAAGTACTTTTTTTTTTTTTTTTCAATTTTTTTATCATTTTTTTTGTTTTTATTACTATTATTTACTTTTTTTTTCAAAATGCGGTTACTGTGAGTTTATTGCAATACACTGTACTTTTCCATTTTTCCTATTTTTTTAATTTTTCTTTTTTTACGTTTTAATTTTTTATTTTTGTTTATTTATTTTTCATAATTCAGTATGTCTGAATTTAGTGCACTCAATAATACGTTTTTCCTTTTCAATTTTTATTTTATTTATTTATTTTTTGTTTTTTTTTTTTTTTCAGTCTGAATTCAATTAGTTTTATTTTCCTTTTCTAAATGTTTTATCATTTTTTCTGTCTTTGTCTTCCATTGAGAAACAAAAACTAATTTCAGTATTTTTAATAAGAAAAATTAAAAAATGAAAAGTACTATTTACTGCACTTAATTTGGATTAACCAAATTTTGAAAATAAATAAATCAAAAATAAAAGTAAAAACAATAAAAATGATAAAGCATTTGAAAAAGGAAAAAAAACTAATTGAATTTGGACTGAAAATAAATAAAAAATAAAACAAAAAAAATTGAAAAAGAAAAAACGGACCGTTTATTACACTAAATTTGGATATACTGAATTCTAAAAAATAAATAAACAAAAAAAATTAAAACATAAAAAAAATAGAAAAAATTATTAATTATATTAATTAACTTCTACATTTAATCTAATCTCTGTTACACCACTTAATAACACTACAGACACATATCAAGCCCTCATATAACCATATCACTTTAGGCACAGAAGGCTTTGACTACCTTCGAGACTCGAGCACGACCCTTAATTAAAACCTTCTTCCTCTCACCCCAAACCTCTATTACCATCTTTCCCTCCACCCTCTCATCTCTAGTTACACCCATCTTCCTCCAGCCTCCCCACCCTTCTTCATGAGTTACACGCACATTCTCTCTCCTGTTTTTACCATAAACTCACACTGCCAAGTTTTGATCTTTCCCTTTGAAATGGAACCTCCTTTGCTTCATATGAAATGGGTTGTGCAATGTGCACAATCGAGGATAACAACGAGGAACCAATGGCACGTTGAAAGGACCGCAAGGTGCTCATGATAGACACCGTGGCAGCGCGCAACGCATTCGCCGTCGGCCACTTCGGCTATGCCGTCGCCCTCAAGAACATTGGCACCGCCGTCTTCGACTATGCCCACGGCGAGAACCACCTCAACCCGGCCCCTTGAACTAAGCTCATGACGACGCCCCCTTCACGTCGTATAGTGAAGTTCGTTGGGAAGGTTTCGACAGTGGAGGTGCTACAACTTGATATATATGAGAGAACAACTTCACATGGAGCATCTCATTTCGTTGAATTTATTTGTTTTTGCTTGTTCTTTTGTATGGGCTTCAAAGGACTGGGCATTGGGGATCTTTGTATTATTTTCCCTCTAGATGTGTTAGTGTTTGTTTGGATAGACGGTGTAGGAGGGAATGACAAGGAAAGAAATGGATGAATAAAAAATGTGTTTGAGAGTTCTAAATGGGGAGGGAGAGAAATAGACGAGGAGGGACCCCATAACTGCTCCAAGCCCTCGTATACAATGTTTTTTCTTGACCCTCCAAATTGGATGGTGGATGAGGGCACACAAATTTTATGCATTGATTTGTTTTACTGCTTTCACATTTTGTAATCTCTCACATGTAAAATATACTTATGAAGTAAAAGGTAAAATTGGACAAGAAAATTTATGTACCATTTTGTTCCACTCACTTATATTATAAAGTCCTAATAGGAGTTGGCCTTCACCATTCATTCCACTCTTCATCTTCCTTCTCAACTCGACTAATAACCCTTCCCTTTCACCCTCTAATAAAATAGGGGTGGAACACATGAGGAAAAGGATTTGGTGCGAACAAAATTGTATTTTCATATGTGTTTATTTTGATGGAGTGAGTACTATGTGATTCTCAAGTGAGCTAACTATAATGTCATCAAATTAATTAAGGGAGTTGAGTATTACGTTGAAAATTTGGGAGGTAAAGTGTAGTATTGAAATACTTCAGAAAGATAACTGTCATATGCCCCAATATAGTTTATATATCTATTTAACTAAATATGATTTAATCAATTTAGCCAATGATTAACCTGGTTTAACCAGTAATCAGTGATTGGTACCTCAACCTAGTCAATCACTCATTTAATTGTGTTTATCAATACACATATTTTCATAGTGTAAATTTCTTTTTTTTTTAACATAAATTTTTATTACTTTTCTTTTTGGCAAGAAAAGGGAAGAGAAGAGGGAGGAGATGATAGATTTTTTTTTTCCATTTTCTTTTGATTTGTTTATAAATTCTCATTCAAACTTTTTGATATATCTTACTCAAGTGAATTATGTATATAAATCCATATATTTATTTACTTTGATTTCTTTTATGTTATTCAATATAAATATTCAATCACTTTTATCATCAAAATACCTGCAAATCATAAAAAATAGAAAAATATTAATATAAACTCAAGTTTAGATATGATCTCAATAAATATTTTTATAATATTTATATATGTTTAATATTAGATTATGTTTTGAATTATTGATATTTTGCCACATATAGGATTCACTGTAAATCTGAAATTATACTACTATCATTACTCTAAAAAATATTCAATCATTTTTTTTAGCTCAAAAAGTAGGGGTAAATGGAGAGAATTGATGGTTGTTTTTCTTTCTATTTGGATAAATGTTTACTAAAACCTTTGTCTCACACAATTAAATTATAATTTATTAATAAAAAATTATTTACTTTGAATTTATATATTTTATTCAATATAGCATATAAGCCATTTTTTCAAAACTTATTGTAGGCCAAGTGGGTAAAATGAAAATTACTTATGCTATGTTATATGAGATTGAAAGTTTACATGAAAAGTATTGATATTTATAAAAATAAACATAAATTTTGTTTTAAAAAAGGTAAAATTAGTTTAAATAAAATTGTTATACTAATTAAATTGTTTTTTAATATGTTGTAAAATTATTATTTCTATAATATTTTTCAAACAAGTAGAACTGTAGACGTAAGTCGCAATCTAGCCAATAGAAATGGGTCAATGTTGCATGACTTCATTGCCTATTTTTATTTTTAAAAAAATCACGTGGCTCCGTCTTCCTTCTCCCTCCCCACTCCAACTTTTCAAGTTCGAAAGCAGAACGTTGCAGTGGCCATGGCACTTCGTACGTACGTGTTTCCGTTGCGCCACTTTCGACGATTTCAATTGTAAACTCTGCCGAACAGGAACACGTAAGCGAATTCGGTAACGCAGGTAACTCCTTTTTCCATTCACCTGTTTTTTATTTTAAGGTATTATTACATTTACAACTGCAGATAACTTACCAGCTTCGTTAGATTTAGGACCTCAACAACTATCTAACAACTAGTGGAACAGAATTTGTGTATGAAATTCTCTCAAACCAGAAATCTGGCATTATCTATGAACACTTGAGCTAATAATCGATTAGATTTAGATTCAACTGAAAATATTCAAATGATCTTAAATATGAGTATCTAGTTCTGGATTTTCAGAATGTAGCATTTTTTTTGTTTTTTCGATTCCAGTGATATGGTCCCTTTCGGTGTGTGTTTGGTTCTGCGTTTGTAGAATTGATTCTCTTGGTTGATTTAGTTAGAATTGATTTTAAATCAAAATGATTTATGTTTGTTAATTCCTCTATAAGTGATTTTGACAAAAAAAAAAATTCTCACTTCTCACGAAGCAAGACTCTATTGAAGTCTTTAGAATTGATTTTGAGATCCACAAACGTGCATCCATAGTTCCAAACACACACTCAAACATGATGAACGCTTGACATTACTTGGAATGGAATTGCAGAGAAGTTGGATACGTAGTCTTACAACAGTTAGTGATAAGTTTAAAACCCATCATTCACTTCTCTGCTTATACAAATGCTCAAAAAGATTAGAGCTACTAGTGAGAATCAAGAAAATATATGCCTACAGAATTTTATAGAGAAAATAAACATTACAATAATGAATTCTATTCGTTTGATGCAGAAAAAGTCATACCAAAATAAGTGAGGGAGTAGAATAGTTAAACATTTAGCATAGTATTGGCATTTTAAGCCACCTACCTGAACACCTAGCTTAGGCACTGACCACCTCAATAGAGTACTTGGTGATCGATTTGGATGTGTGGGATCCGAGCCACCTTGTGCCATTCCTTCCCTGTCTTGGGTTTAAGCCTCGGAGTCAACAACGGGCATTCCTGGACGCAAAGATGATTTAGGGAGGAAGGAAGACCTTGATCGGGCAAGGACCGAAGCATGTCACAGCAATGAATTTCAAGTGTCTGAAGAGCATTGAGGTGTTGAAACCCCGTGTAGTCCAGCTTCTTGAGACTCGGAAGTGTGCTTATGCGCAGAGAGTTGATGTTGCGAGGAAGCAAATTCTCATCTGGAAATGATTCCATGCCTATGCATCCACCTTGAAGCTCAAAATGATTGAGAGATTCAAGAATGTTCAACCCCCAATCCTTTTGTGGAGTTAGTTTGTCACAATAAGCTATGGAGAGTAAAGTTAAACTCGAAGGCAAGCCCCCAAATGGGAAAGATTCGATCTCTGGACATCCATGTACAAAAAGCGTCTTGAGGGATGTGAGGAAGTTCATAGAATTGGGCAATTTGTTAAGATTCTTGCAATTGGAAAGGAAAATGGATGAAAGATTTGGAGCATGCAGTCCTTCATCAGGGAAAGACATCAATCTGGGGCAATCTCTGATCTCTAAAGACTCAAGTGATGCAAGATCACTCTTAAACTCCCCAGTGATATGAAATGACAAAAGATTCGGACAATCCCATATACAAAGGATTTTGAGTTCAAGGAACAAATTTAAGTTCAAGGTAGTGAGAGAATCGCAGCTACTCCCTATGAACAAATGGTGGAGAGGCAAGCTTCTTTCGTGATTCTAAAGACGAGAGAAATTCCAATCTCCTGCAGTTACGTACGTAAAGTGTTGTCAAGGAACTAGGGCAAGGGAGGGAGCTTAGAGAAGAGCAACTAATCAGATACAACTCTTGAAGAGTAGTTGTTCCTCCCAGTAAATCATCAGGAAGGGTCTCTAAGGATTCACACCCTTCAATTTTTAGGGAATGCAACCTGAGCGGCAATGACTTCAATTGTGATACAGTTGAAACCTTTAGTATTTCAAAGGATGATCTTTGGTAATCTAAATCTTCGTTGGATAAAGTCTTTACCTTGGCAGGAGCTGTTGTGTCAGGTGTATCAGTAAGAGGAAGGACAGTTGCTTGTGTCATGATTGGAGTATCAGCTTCAGGAATTGAAGATTGTGGGTCTACTTGCTGTTTCTTGTTGGGAATATTAGCTTCAACTTGATGACTGAGAGTGCCAGAGGAAGTTTCCTTTGGTTTTGGTATCCTTGTTGTATCTGAAGATGAAGCATTAAGTGGCAGTCTACTTGCTGTGGATTCAGTTTCCATACTTGCTTCATGAACAATTTCTTCAATCTCATTTAAAGAAGAGCCAACGGTGTACTTAGTACTTGGAAAACCAGAGTAGGATTGTGGGGTGATTTCTTGTACTTCTTCTGAAATTTTGACCCGGCGCAAGGATGGTTGTGAGTGGGATTTAACTACATTTCTCATCAAAATTTCATTACTGTCATGCACAAACACTTCGCATGTATTGGAAACTTTGGGAAGGGGAGCCACAAGGTCATAGCATCCAGAAATCTCCAACTTCTCCAAAGAAAGAAGTTGCTTAGGCAACTCACTCAGTAGCTTAGGACACCGTATTATATAAAGCTCAATGAGACAAGGGAATTCAATGCCATCTAATATTTTCCATTCTTCCCATTCCAACATATCCTGAAACTGTAATCTCTCTAAAGATTGAAATGGCATTTTTGAAGCAGTCAGCACCCCATAAAACTCGAGGCCTATGGAACTTACTTTAGTGAGCCCTTCAATAAAGAGGTCTTTGAGAAATGGTAGCAGCCCCAGTGTTGGCAATGAGTGGCAATTTTCACAATGACGAAGATCTACTAACTGTAAAGCCCAGTAAGACGGATCGCCCAACCAATTTGAGAATCTTGCACCGCTGTAGTATTCAACTATTAGCTTTTTTAAGTCTTTGTGTGGTTCTAGATTCTCAAGCACTTCCATTTCATTCCCATTGCTATCATTGCCATTGCCCCATTGAAGCATAAGTACATCAAGGCTCTTTTCTCTTTCAGTTTGACATCTGATGCATCCTTAGCATGGGCCACATTATGCAACTTTGAAACAGTCAGTGTTTTGAGATTGGACAGCCCTGCTAATTCTCTAAATCCTGGCCCATTTTTGGAAACAATGAAGTCAGTCAATGTCTGGAGACTTGTCAATTTATGCATTTCCAAAGGCATCTCTTGCAAGCTGCTATCTCTGACATCAAGGTAGCGCAAGTTTACCAAATTGCATATTTTCTTAGGAAAACTTGTGAGAGAAGTGCAGTTTGTCAAGATAAGTGTCTGCAAATTAAGTAGCTCACAAATGGAATCTGGCAGTATCTGTAATGCAGTGTGAGAAAGGTCAAGGTAACAAAGATGACTCAGTCTTCCAATTGAAGCAGGCAAGTCAGTGATATCATAGTGAGATAAAGATAGAACCCGGAAGACCTGTGGATTCACCTTCATAATTATTCGCTCCAGCAGCCAAGGGTCAAACCACCTAGGTGCTCGTTCAAGTGGCAAATATACTGGCAAAATGGTTCTTGACAATTCTCCATGTCTGTAAAATGATAACTCTGGAAAATCCTCTTTGCTTCTAGTATAGGAAAAATGATACTTGTATGATTCTCCAAACACGTAGGTTGCCAAGTCATGAACCAGATTATGCATTATAAAACTAACACCAGACCCAAAGGGTTGCAAAAATGACCTCATGATTAGATAACCAAAGTACTCATCACCAATGTCTTCCATGCTTTTACCACTGGATTTAAAATCAGAGTTTTCCAGAAAGCCCTGGGCCATCCACAAGAGGACCACCTCCTTCTGCTTGAATTCGTAACCCTTTGGAAATAGTGACAAATAAGCAAAGCACCGTTTAAGCTGTGCAGTGAGATGAGATAGCACATAACTAGAAATGAAGGAATGGGGAGATTCACATCACCTGCATCCAGCAATTCGCTCCTCAATATCTCAACCCATTGATTGATATATAGCTTATCTTGCAAGAGGCTCCCTATCATTTTGGCAGCCAAGGAAGGTTTCCCAATTTGTTGACGATTTCTTTGCCAACTGCTGCTAGTTCTGGGAGTTCCTGAAGGTCCATCTGCCCAAAAGCATGCACCAAAAATATTGACCAAGAATTCTCTCTTGAAAGCGAACCCAGATGCACAGTATGACTAGCCGGTATCATAAGCATTTTTGGATCATCATGGGGGCTGGACGTTAGAATTATGGCACTCCCTCTTGCTGCAGTTTCAAAGGAAGCAATTAGCTTGCCCCAGTTGTGCAAGCCATCTTCAATCCTGATATCATCCAACACCAGCAGAAATTTCTTCCCAGCAAAGCTTTCTTGCAATCTCTTCCGCAATACATCGAAATCATCACTGGCAACAAACTCCTCAGTGACTGCCTCAAGAATCTTCTTAGCCGTGACGTTAGCAGTGGCTTTGTAGGGCACTGTGACCCAAGCTCTAAGATCAAAAGACTCCCTCACCTTGTGGTTGAAGTAGACAACATCAGCCATGGCAGTCTTTCCGGCCCCAGCCTTTCCTACTATGTTAATCACCTTGATGTGTTCACTTTCACTAGTTGAGGACAGGTTTTCCAATATAGATTTCTCTTCTTCTTCTCTTCCATAGAAATAATCTTTGGGATAGTTGCCATAGAAATAGTTGTCCAACACATCAGAAGATGAAGGCAAGCCTCGCAGAGATTCCCGCCAAGTAACGTGCTCAGTCAAGCCAAGAACATCCTTCTTTTTCACCAGAGCTTCTAAGCTCTCGAGGGTGTTATGGATTTGACCCTTCATATTATTGTCCGGCTTCTTTGTTGTTGTGATGACTCCGAAGAACTGCCGCCCTGCGGATGCAAAGACTTGATGGTGATCATGATCTGCAGTAGAAGCTCCTCCAAATGGTATAAAGCATGTTGTAGTTCATTTAACCACCCTTTCACTGCTTGTGCATTTCCTCCTTCTGTGAACTGCTTCTGTTCGGCATCATCCACTAGAGCATCAAGGATCAGCAATGTAGCTATGAGCTTGCGCTGATATTTTTGTGGTTTCATCATGAATGTTTTGGTTTGAGAAGTGAGGTAGAGTAGGTTGTCTGTCAAATCATGAAGGAAAGCAGATAGTAAGGCTCTTCCATCCTTGGATCTTAAAACTGCAAAGCTGGAAAATGGCTTCTATTCTTTCTTTCTTTGATTTGTTCAGACTTCAGAGTTCAGACAATATCATAGAAGAACTATGTGACAATGCAGATAGAATATGAAGGCGGCGGACTTTTCTTATGTTGACTTCCTGCAGCAACGACACGTGTCATTAGTTTTACTAATAATAACAGTTTATTTAGTGTTTAAAAGTCAAAGTTATGGTTTGAATAAAACCTTTGCCAAGCTATAATTTAGAGTTTTTCAAACGCTGGGCCAAACAAACATGCAACAAATAAGCCACTTGGTTATCAATGGGACGTGCAGCTGGAGCCCTGTTTCGGTGGGCTCCACTAGTGTTAAAACTCGTATATTACGGTACAACCGTTTCCTTCTTAATTTATTACATTGAATAGAATTCCTGTCTTATTAAACACACTAGTCGTTTTACTCTTTTAATGTATGGGATGATATTGAAAAATAATTTATTAATTATTATTAAAAAAAATAATTTAATTAAATATATCTTATCATAAATTGAATACATAAATTAATTTTAAAAATAAATTAGTTAAATAATTAAATAATGATCAAAATATAAAAGAGTATCATAAAATTTAATATTATTTGGACAATTGTATTCAATTAGAGCACAAAATTCATCTATAAAATTCTATTCAAAATTGAGACAATAAAACTGTGTAACTAAATTCAAATTAATTAAATTTAAGATTAAAAAATTTAATACAATAATAGTATATAAATGCAAAAAATGAAATTGAGCTTTACAATCTTGATTCAAATTTTGAATTAGCAACCCATAATTGAAAACATAATCATAAATATTTTGCAAATTGAATTTTTTAATTGAAATATAGCAATAAGTTCATACCAAGACCATTACATTCCTATAAAATCATTAATATTGATAACCAATATATATACATATATAATCTTCAATATTTTAGAAATCTATACCATTGAAACTACCTATACTAATCATCAACATATCTAGTGGGTATGTCATTCATATTATTTTAGCATGAATCCAAAAAAGATTATAATCATGTACTTTCAAACTTCATTACTATATGGAATTAGTCATACCACTTATAGCCAAATTGATGTCCTTTTTAACTATAATATTCTTCTTGGAACAACTTATATAATTCAATATGTTTATTGAAGGATATTTCTTGATCATATAATTTGTTCCTCTAATCTTAAACTATTTTCAAAACTTCTAAAACAATAGGTGAAGACAATTCAAATGTGATAATGAATTAAAAAAAAATAAACACCTAAAATAAAGAAAAATATTAAATATATAACAAAAGATGAAAAATATAAACGTAATAATAAAGAGAAAAAATATGTAACTGAGTGGTAAAAATTATTATAAATTCAAATAAGATGTACTACTTATCTATATCAATTTTAATGACATTGAAAATTATCTTTTTCCATTTCTCTTGATAGATATAGAACTTTGAATTTTCATAACTTAGAATATTGCATAAGTGAAGAATTCTAACATGAAATTAGTATGACTCATTGTTAGAACTGATATGAGAAATCATATTGATAGATTAATTAATCTTATATTACTATATAGATTAATATTAATTATATTATTGTATATAATAAATAGAGGACCATTCTATTAGTTGCAAATACAAAAAAAATTATTATTTGAGTTTGTATTATTGATGAGCCATAGAAAGATAGATATTGATAGAGTGACTAAGTGATTGTAGAAAATATAAATTATTATTATTATTATATTATTATTACAATTATAGATAGATTTTAAAATAATATGCATTAATTTAAAAAAGATTTAAATTTTATATCAAAATGTGTTGTTAAATATATTTCTATTTTTGCGAGAGAAACTTTTTTCTAAAATATTTAAAATTACCAAAAAATAATACCTAACATTACAATTATTATTTAATATTCCTAAATATATATATATATATATATATATATATATATATATAGCTAGGTTTAACATTTTTTTAAAAATATTTTAGGTGACGATCGCTTATGAAATTGTACATGCATCATTTGGATAAATATTTGAATTTTAATTACAATCAATTAAATTTTTGAATTAGTCACATATTTTAAAATTTAATTTCAATAACACATACTAAAGAACATTATAACAATAAATCCAAACAAAACAATCAAAACACATCCAACAATTCAAACAAAACAATCAAAACACATCCATATCGAATCCAATGCAAATTGATAAAACGTATATATATATAAAATAAAGGTGAAAGAAAAATACTATTTTGCTACATTACACATCATAAATACATATGCCAAAACTCTATCATTGATAGAGTTGTTTGAAAATATATGTGATAGGAAATATATTGAATGGATAAAACGCTGTAAATTATAGAATAGTGAATCAATTAAAAGTGAAAAATAGAAGAGTAAAGTAAATAAAAATGAATAAATATTAACTAGGATCCTGTGTTCCTATGCATAGAGAATGCTTAAAAAAATAAAATATTTAAAAAAGATATAAATCTTAAAAATTCAAATAATACTATTTTTTTTGCCACAATTGATATAACAATGTATAATAAAATAAAAAAATAAAAATTTACAATAAAAATTATGGGAGAATGAATATATTAGAATAGTGAAAGAGTAGACAAGAAAAACAAATTTGGAGAAAGGAATGAAACTCATCTAACCTAAAAGAAAAAAGAAATAAATACAGTCGTCTTTGAACATGAGGTAATGTTTGATGACATTGAAGTTATCATCAACAATGCAAAAATTCCACAATAGCCATTAAGAGAAGAGAAGTGAGAAAGAGAGAATGAAATATATCTTATAAGAAGGAATGCAAGAGTTGTATAATAATGATAAGTAAATCACAAAATAAAATTAATAATACTACTCATTAACAGAAAAATAAGATAAAAATAAATTAAGACAACAATTAAGGGCGATGAAAAGCAAATAATCATAGAGTCGTTCACATAGAAAATTTTAGAAACTATCAAGACAAAAAATAAAATAACCTAACAAATTAAAATAATATTGAAAGACGCTTGTTACAACAAAAAATGATCTTGATAAAAATTTATTTTGGAAAATTTGAAACTTAGTATTTATTATTGTAGATATGAAAATATTATGTATTGATTTAAAGTTGATATTGAATTTGAAATTTAAATTTTGTATTTTTTAATTGATTAATTATATGAATTTTGAAATATTTTTTATATTTTTGAAGTAAATAAAATTTAAAAATATTATAAAAAAATGACACATGGTATGTAAATGTGGAAAAATAAATTTTATATAATATAAATTTGAATTTTTAAAAAATTCAACAGGAATGTAAAAATAAGGTAAATCACAACATGATAGTTCTCTCATAGTCCATTGGTTCGGTATTGATTTTAGATTTGATTTTTTTTATAAGTTTTAGAAATATTTCCTTATTTAAATTTGATTGTGAATTTTGTAATTGATATTTATTGTACATATGAAAATATATGTATTAATTGAATATGATTTTCAATTCAAAATGCAAATTTTTGTAATTAATTGTATTCATGTTATATGAAATGTTAAATATACATTTTATTTTGCACAAAAGAGTACCCTTTATTTAAGAAGTAAAAATAATTTTCTAAACAATAGAAATTATGAGAAAATGACACATGGTGAAATAATTTCCAAAAATATATTATAATAATTTTTTATAATAGTTCTTTCATTTATCTAATTATTTGTTACTATTAATTATTAATATTATAATTATAGTATTCTAATATTATAATAATATATTTGATTGTCATTTACTTTATTTTCTTTTTTTTTTATCATTTTAAAGTTTAATTTTTTCAATTATAATATTTTGTTTAGCCTTATTTCAATTGCCACTTACAATAAATGCCATAACATTTCATATAGGGTATTTAGGTTGCAATGATGATAGAGAGATATGAAAATGATTTTTTAAAAAATAATTAATAGTTGAGATTATTTTTCAGCTTTTAGTTTTTCTCTTTTCTATATTTGTATCTTGATATTTTGTTTATTTTGGGGCCTTCATTAATAAATAATAAATCAATTCAAGATAGGATATTAAGTTGATAAAATGCAGTTTAAGAATATACAAACAAAATATGATCATATTTGTTCAAATATCTATATTTAATAATAAAAAAAAGATTATAAAAAATAATACAAAAGGAAGGGTTTGGTGACATTCAAAATAGATAGATCATCATATGTATTATTTAAATGATAAAAGAGATATTTCATCAAATGTTGATAATCTTCAATGATATTTTAATGATATATAATAATTATGATTGTGATTTTTTAAAAAATAATTATAGATTAAAGTTATGAAATTGTAGGCCCTAAATTATCTTAAATGACACCTGTAAAACTTTCCTTGATATGAGTATGGAACATTAGTATTATAGATTATAGACATATTCACATGTACTCAATACTTACACAATCAATAAAATGGAAAACTAAAAAGCATAATGACTCTAATTTTGGTGCATTGATGGTGTAATTGTCAATTTACACTGTTATTTAATCAAATCTCCTATTTATATGACTTTTCAAGTAGTGGAGTGAAAGTTAATCGTATTTGTTTATATAACATTATATAATTGTGGAAAAATTTATACTCAGTGTATCAAAATTTAATCCAAAGTATAATACATGAATGGTATTCTAATATTAAATTTATTTGTTGACAAGTTATAAGCAAATTATAAATTAAACTAATTCATGTTTGGTGAATTAATTTACAAGTCTATCATTCGCACCAATGGTAAATTTCCCAATATTAATTGAATAAATGTAAGGTTGTTTGGCCCATAGAATTAAAAATTGAACTTCAAAATTTTAAATTCAATGTAGAATTGGAATTAGCTCTTAAATTTTATATTTGGCTCTTACAAAAAACAAGGATTCAAACTTCAATTCTAAATTCAATTTTTCTATTGTTTAGATATGTGATCTATAACTTAAAAATATTTTCACTATATTAAGCTTGCAGGCAAACAACCAACAATGGGTGATAGGACATCGCAATAATGCTTACGTGGGCAATTCGCCTGGTGGTGTGACCATTAATAGAAATTTGCAAGGAAGAGAAAATTTGTACATTGAAATCAAGGTCCTTTAAAGGAAATAAAATTTAAATCTAATATAATAAAAAATATATATAAATATATACATATGATTAATTAGAATATAAATAAATATATTAAATCATTAATATTAACATAATCAACAAAAAATATTCATAGGTCTATAAAATAAATATCATCCATCTAAATTTCTCTAGTCTTTAGACCGGTCACAAAGCATTTGAAAATAATATTTGTTAGTGACCAGGTTTATGGTGAATGGCTTGTGAATGACGAGAGAAATAATAACCCAACAATTTTGTTAGTGTCCTTTTTTATTCTATTTTTTTTTTACTCTATGATTGTTATAAAATTTAGTATTTAACTTTTAAAAAAAATTTAAAAAAAATTTAAAAAAAAATGGGTCCGGTTCGGGTTTCCTGGTTTTCCCCATTTTGTGGTTCTTAGTTTTACCGATTTTGACTTCCCCGATTTTTTGCCGGATCCAGGTGACCGGTTCTTGCCATGCTATAGTTTTTTCTTCCCTGAAATTTGTGAAAAATAAGATGGAAAATACATCCTAATTTGACTATTCTCTATTTTAGAAAGGATTATAGACGAAAATGGGAAATAGGGATTTTTTTTTTGTCAAAATTACATAATGTCTAAAAATCCATCTATAACTATTGGTGTCACTTCACACCACTTAGCGAGTAATTGTAATGGAAATTATAGACGCATTACGAAAGAAAAATATTTTTTATAAAACATACATATGGATTTTTATTAAGTCAAACATATTACACACAAAAATTCGTCTGTAATTTGAATTTCAAATTGTAGATAAAAATTACAGTCATATTTTAAAAAAATTACAAAAATAAGACAAATTTTGAGAAGGAAATCTGTTTGAAATTTGAATTTGCGATTAATGCCCCCATTATTTCCGTCTATAATGGGTGTAAATGAAATGTTGCGTTTTATTAAACGTGTAAATTCGCCTGTAACACTGAAATTAGGGCGTAAAATGATGGAACCCTTCTTCTTCCCATTTCTCTTTCTTTCTCCCTCTTCCCTCCCTCTCTTCATGAAGCCTACATCACTGTCGTCATGTCATGTGCTGCGGCTATGAGAGCCCCCATTTGGCAAACGCTCACCATCATTGTGTTCATGGTAATGTTCAAAAACTTTTAATTGGTTTACTTTTTTTACAGATTTTGAATGTCTAGGAAATGAATTCCTTCAAAAATTGGAATTCAATTTCTTGTTTTGGAACACAATTTGGGTCAAGAATCAAAATCTTACAAGAATTCAATTTCACCTTTTGGGCCAAAAATAAATTAGACCATCATTTGTGGAAGGAATTGATCTGAAAAATTGAAACTACCAACTTACCCTTGCTTTCTTCCTCCAGGACAACTCCATACCGAAGCTTGAAGCAACAGCCGTCCAGTATTTTATTCTTTTTTTTTCTTCCCTTCCTTCCTTTACGGGAGCCACGTGCTAAGAGTGGAAGTGCTGGCGAAGGAGTGGGTGCTAGCTTGCCGGAATGGAGTGTCTGGGCGGGAGTGGCTGGCCTCCTGGAAATCCTGGGTGGAGGAGTGGGTGTTGGTGGAGTGCGATGGGAGTGGGTCCTGGTTGTTAGTAAGGATAAAATGGTAAAAATAAATAAATCAATTCATTTTTAGATACATTCCAAATTAAGAAATTCAATTCAATTCTGTTATTTATAAGTCATTTCAAATATAAAAATTCAATTCAATTCCTGATGGAATTCAATGCTGATGGAATTCAATTTAATTCCATTACTTAAAAACTTTCCAAACACCTGTTATTTTGTTCCATTGTGTATTATTTTTTAATCTCTCTCTATGTCCTCTCCATGCCACCGCGAACCCATAACAAGTAGTTGCCACCACTCCGTCTCTCGTTGCCGCTGCACAACCATAACCCACCTTCACTGTAGCACCTTCACCATTGTGTTAGCGCACAATGTTGTCTTCTACCTCCATGGATGATGTAGCTTCTTTTGCCTGCAACGAAAGAAGACGATGGAGGATTAGGTTTGTTTTTATTATTACAGGTGGAAGAATCCATCTATATTTAGTAAACGTTTTTTATGATTTTTTTAATCACAATACAAATGGAACTTACTAAAAAACCGTCTAAAAATCATAGATGGATTCTTAATTCCATATGTAGTAATTACAATGGTTATCCGCCTATAAAACTGTCTGTAACTTAAAATTCCATATGAAATGAACAAAATTTCATCTATAAAAAAGAAAAGGAAAAAAAAAAACTGCCTGTACCTCCCACCTTATAGAGTCTGGAGAAGGAAGATATAAACCTTACCTGATTTGTGAAATTTGAACTCATCACCTCTAGGTTTATAATTCCATCAGTATTTTGCGAAAATTTTGGTAGTGGACATTGGGCAGTCAATCACCGATGGGAGGTGATGAGAGGTGGTTACAATTGGATAATGATGAAAATTATGATATATGGAATTGGCAATTTTTAAGGTATAAGTTAATAATTTGAAAAGATTTGAACTAGTTATTTTTCAATTCTATAAAGTTGTTATATGGAATTATAATTTTAATTCTAAAAGGACTATCAAACATAAAATTTAAAATTAGACTGTCAAATTTCCATCTAAGCTTCAATTCCACGCACCAAATGAATAGTAAGCATGGTAATTTTCAGGTCTCTTAAAATGGTAGGACGGAGCAATTGAGCGCAATTATTCGGCCTGGACATATTAAAACAGTAAATTGACAAAAATTAATAAATAATACTTACATTGGTTTGTTTAAATTGGTTCTTCACTTTTTTTTTTTTTAAATTTCAAATAAGGTCTAAAGTTTGAGTCTAATTAGAAGAAAGTTAGCAGCAAGAGAATTTTATCTTACATGGCATGTATCAAATTAGTTAGTTTGATGTAATCTGAATAGTAGTGGTCTCAACAAATAAATGTGTCATTGAGTTGTGAGTTGTGATCTAGTCCTCAATGGCTCTGGAGGGTATGCGAGAAACCAGGCTGCATTATTCCCGCAATCTATCTCACACGGCTCTTTTAACAATGGGCACCCTCTAATGGTAAGATGAGAAAAGGAGTGTACTGTAGTAGGTAGAGATGCAACTATGCTAGCTTATTTAATCTTCGGAATTTCACAAGCTGGCACTGTTGATGAATTCTTGAGGTAATAACAGGCTAGAACCAACCAACAGATTCCAACTTGTGTTATTGTATAGATGAGTTTCCACTTCTGGCTTTTCAGTATATAATTCTATTATTTCTTGTGTCTTGAGAAAAGCTCCCACCCTGCCACCAATTTCTCAACTAGTTAACCACCTCATGAGTTTCTGTAGCAATTTTTTTTTTTTTTTTTTGGTATTCCTATGACATGGTCCTTTTCAAACATGATGAGCACTTATTTCACATGACATGTTCAGAGAAAAGTCGGAATGGAATTGCAGAAAAGTTCTGAGCCTGTAGTACAGATAGTGATCAGATATTCAGATTACTCATCATTCTCTTCTCTCCTCATATAAGTGCTTAACAAGTTTAGAGCTAGAAGTGAGAGTTAAGAAAATATTTGTATACAGAGTTTTATAGAGAAAACAGACATTATTAAGGTAATGAATTCTCTTGGTCTTATGCCGAACAAAAATCATAGAAATATAAGTGTGGGTATAGAATACATAACATATAGACTACTGTTGGTGTTTAAGCCACCAACCTGAACACCTAGCTTAGGCACTAACTATCACAATAGAGTACTTGGTGATCAATTTGGATGTGTGGGATACGAGCCACCTTGTGCCATTCCTTCCCTGTCTTGGGTTTAAGCCTTGGAGTCAACAATGGGCATTCCTGGACACACAGATGATTTAGGGAGGAAGAAAGCCCTTGATCAGGTAAGGACCGAAGCATGTCACAACAATGAATTTCAAGTGTCTGAAGAGCATTCAGGTGTTGAAATCCCTTGTAGTCCAGCTTCTTGAGACTCTGCAGTGTGCTTATGCGCAGAGAGTTGATATTGGAAGGAAGGAACTTCTCATCTGGAAATGACTCCAAGCCTATGCATCCACCTTCGAGCTCAAAATGATGGAGAGACTGAAGAGTGTTCAACCCCCAATCCTTTTGTGGTGTAAGTTTGTCACAATAAGCTATGGAGAGTAAAGTTAAACTGGAAGGCAGGCCCCCTAATGGGAAGGATTCAATCTGTGGACATCTATGTAAAAATAATGACTTGAGAGATGTGAGAGAGTTCATGGCATTGGGCAATTTTTTAAGAATATTGCAATTGGAAAGGAAAATGGATGCTAGATTTGGAGTGTGCAGTCCTGCATCAGGGAAAGACCTCAATTTTGGGCAATCTCTAATCTCTAAAGACTCAAGTGATGCAAGATCACCCTAAACTCCCCAGTAACATTCAATGACCAAAGATTGGGACAATCCCATATACAAAGAATTTTGAGTTCAAGGAACAAATTTAAGGTCAAGGTATTGAGAGAATCACAGCTACTCCCAATGAGCAAATGGTGGAGAGAGGCAAGCTTCTTTCTGGATTCTGAAGATGGGAGAAATTCCAATCTCCTGCAGTTACGTATGTAAAGTGTTGTCAAAGAACCAGGGTAAGAGAGGGATCTTAGAGAAGAACAACTAATCAGATACAACTCCTTAAGTGTAGTTATTCCTCCTAGTAAATCATCAGGAAGAGCCTCTAGGGACTCACACCGATCAATTTTTAGGCTGTGCAGCTTGGGCGGCAATGACTTCAATTGTGATACAGTTGAAACCTTCAGTATTTCAAAGGATGATCGTTGGTCATCTAGATATTCTTTAGATGAAGTTTCTACATTGACAGAAGCTGTTGTGTTAGGTGTATCAGTATGAAGAAGGACAGCTGCTTGTGTGGTGATTGGAATATCACCTTCAGCCATTGGAGATTGTGGGTCTGCTTGCTGTTTAATGTTGGGAATATCAGCCTCAACTTGATGACTGAGAATGCCAGAGGAAATTTTCTGTAGTTTTGGGATCCTTGTTGTATCTGAAGATGGAGAATCAAGTGCCCAAAATTTGTTTCCTGTGGATTCAGTTTCCATCCTTGCTTCATGAGAAATATCTTCAATCTCACTTATATGAACATCAGAGCTGGTGCTTGGAAATTCCGAGTAAGATTCTGCAGTGATTTCGTGTGCTTCTGAAATAGTAACCCAGTGACCCATGGATGCTTGTAAGTGGCTTTTTCTCAGTAAAATTGCATTACTGTCATGCACAAACACTTTACATGTATCAAAAACTTCGGGAAGCGGAGGCACAAGGTCATAGCATCCAAATATCTCCAACTTCTTCAAAGAACGAAGTTGCTTAGGCAAATGCACTAGCTTGGGACACCTCATTATATAAAGCTCAACCAGACGAGGAAACTCAATACCTTCTAATACGTTCCATTCTTTCCAGACCAACATATCCTGAAACTGCAAACACTCTAGAGATTGAAATGGCTTCTGCAAAGCACTCATCACCCCATAAAACTCAAGGCCTACGGAACTTACTTTAGTGAACCCTTGAATAACGAGGTCTTTAAGAAATGGCAGCAGCCCCAATGCTGGCAACGAATGGCAATTTTTACAGTGACGGAGAGCTACCATCTGTAATGCCTGGTAAGAAGGATCCCCTAACCAATTCGGGAATCTTGCACCACTATAGTAATCAACTGTTAGTCTTTCCAAATATTTGTGCGGCTCTAGATTCTCAAGCACTTCCATTTCATTCCCATTGCTGCCATTGCCATTGCCCCATTGAAGCACTAGATCATCAAGGTTCTTCTTCTCTGTCAGTTTGACATCTGAAGCATCCTCAGCATAGGCCATGTTTTGCAACTTTGAAATAGTCAGTGTTTTGAGATTGGACAGTCCTGCTAAATCTCCTAATCTTGGCCCATTTTTGGAAACAATGAAGCTTGTCAGTGTCCGGAGACTCGTCAATTTATGCATTTCCAAAGGCATCTCTTGTACATCACTACCTCTTACATCAAGGTAACGCAACTTTATCAAATTGCATATTCTCTGAGGTAAACTTGTAAGTGAAGTGCAGTTTGTCAACAATAGTGTCTGCAAATTAAGCAAATCACAAATGGAATCTGGCAGTTTCTGTAATGCAGTGTAAGAAAGGTCAAGGTAACAGAGGTGAATCAGTCTTCCAATTGAAGGAGGCAAGTTAGTGATATCATAGTGAGATAAGGAGAGGACCGGAGGACCTCCGGATTCAACATAGTCATTTTAAGCATCATGTCAAAACGCCTAGGTGTCCTTTCTTCAAGTGGCAAAGATACTGGCAAAAAGGTTCTCAATGATTTTCCATGTCTAAGAAGAAATGACAATCCAAAGTCTCGTGTGTTTCTAGAATAGGACAAATGGTGCTTGTATGATTCTCCAAACACGTAGGTTGCCAAGTCATGAACCAGATTATGCATTATAAAACAAACACCAGAACCATAGGGTTGCAAAAATGACCTCATGATTAGGTAACCGAAGAACTCATCACCAATGTCTTCCATGCTTTTATCGTTCGATTCAGAGTGAGAGTTCTTCAGAAAGCCTTCGGCCATCCACAAGAGGACCACCTCCTTCTGCTTGAATTGGTAACCCTTTGGAAATAACGACAGATAAGCAAAGCACCGTTTAATCTGTGCAGGGAGATCAAGGTAGCACAACACTAGAAACGAAGGAATGCGGCAATTCACATCACCTGCATCCAGAAATTTGCTCGGTACTCGAAACGAAGAAATGGGGAGATTCACATCACCTGCATCCAGCAATTTGCTGCTCAATATGTCATCCCACTGATCGAGTTCGAGCTTATCTTGCAAGAGGCTTCCTATCATTTTTGTAGCCAAGGGAAGGTTTCCCATTTTGTTGACGATCTTTTTGCCAACTGCTGCTAGTTCCGGCTCTTCATGAAGGTCAATCTGCCCAGAAGCATGCGCCAAAAAGATTAACCAGGAATTCTCCATTGACAGCGACTCTAGATGCACAGTATGACTGGCGGGTAGCTCAAGCCGTTTTGGATCATCACGGGGACTGGATGTTAGGATTATACCACTCCCTCTTGCTGCAGATTCAAAGCAAGAAATTATTAGCACGCTCCATTTCTGTAGGTTATCTTCAATCCTGATATCATCCAACACCAGCAGAAACTTCTTCCCGGCAAAGCTAGCTTTAAGTCTCTTCATCAATGCATCGAAATCATTGTCAGGGACAAAATCCTCAGTAACTGCCTCAAGAATCTTATTTGCCACGGACGTAGAACTGGATTTGTCCGACACAGTGACCCAAGCTCTGAGTTTAAAACACTCCCTCACCTTGTGGTGGAAGTAGATAACATCAGCCAGGGTAGTCTTACCCACCCCATCTTCTCCCACTATGTTAATCACTTTGATATCCTCCCTAGTTGATAACAGGTTTTCCAATATAGACTTCTCTTCTTCATCTCTTCCATAGAAGCAATCTCTGGGATATTTACCATAGAAATAGCTATTCAGCACAGCAGAACATGAAGGCAATCCTTGCAGAGATTCCGTCCAAGTAGCACTCTCAGTTAGACCAAGGACATCCTTCTTTTGCTCCAGAGCTTCCAAGCTCTCGATGGTGCCGCGGATTTGAGCCTTGATATCCTTGTCTGGTGTCTTTGTTATTGAGAAGACTCTGAATTGCAAAAGCAAAGGCTTGGTGGTGGTGGTGGTGGTGGTGGTGGTGGTGATCTGCTGCCATTGCTGCAGAAGCTCCTCCAAATAGTAAACAGCGTGTAGTAGTTCATTTAGCCACCCCTTCACTGCTTGCGCATTGACTTCTTCTATGAACTGCATCTGTTCTGCATCATCCAGGACACCATCAAGGACCAGCAATTTATCCTTGAGCTTGCGCAGATATTTGTGTGGCTTGGTTTGAGAAGTGAGGTAGAGAAGCTCGTCCAACAAATCATGAAGGAAAGCAGAGAGTAAGGCTCTGCCCATCGTTGAAACTCAATAAACTTGCAAAAGCTGAGAAGAAAAGGGCTTTTAGTGTTTCTTTCTGTGTTTTGTCCTGAGTTGAGAATTGAGATACTATACTAGAGGCAAATGGTTTCTGAACATACGTATTCAGACAACACTTCTCATATTTTCGTTGTAAATTCACTAGTGATGTAGTTTAAACTTCTACCTATTTCTGTATAGTTTTCTGGATATCGAAGTAAATGTGTTAGTCTTTAAGACACCTTTACACACATAAAATTAATTGGGACACTATTACAAAGCCTCCAAGAACCGTATTTTGGTTTTCCATGTTGTGTTAAATGGCACACGTGTATTAGATTTTAGATTTAGAACGGTAAAATGTGACAATGCAGAGAGCATGAAAGGAGGCACTAGAATTTATTGTATTCAAATTTAATTTCTTATAGTGAAAACAGATTTATTTACAATGAATTGGATTTCATAATTAATTTTATGTAAGATATGTATTCAGTTACTTTCCACTAACTTTGTCACCAACTTTGAATTGGCCTACAGGCATGAAATTTTCTGCGGCGTAGACCTTTCTTGTGTTGACTGAGTGACTACAGTCTGCAGCAAACAAGGAAACTGAGCCAGCTGGTTATTAAAGAGAGGCGTGCAATGGTAGTCTGGATGTATATCTCATAGGTAGGAACTTTTATTTCTTCATTTATTGAATTGTTTTTTTTTTAATGAATTTATTGAATTGAATATGATTTAACCTGTCATATCAAAGAAATATTATTATGTGCTCAATATGCACAATCAATTTAATTTGAAAATATCTAATACATAAATAGTCCTAGATTACTTCCCGTAGGTAGTACGGAATTATTGATATATTATTTTATTTTTTTATTAAAATTGATTCAAGAATTGGAAAATAAAATTAACCTAATCATTAAAATGTAATAAAATAATTATAAAAATTATTTTAAAAATTATGTAAAAATTAAAATTTCAATTGAATCTCTAACTCAATTGTATAACATTTTTGGTCTGTTTAAGTTATGGGATAAAATTATAATTTCACATAACAGAAATAATAGAAAAATTATTGAAAAGTGAAACAAATACTCAAATAATAGCTTAGCAAATATTACAAAAATATTAAAATATCATTAACCCAACCATGTGAATGCAACAAAAAAAAGGGATAAAATTTCAATCCAAAAAGATATGCATGACTGAAAATATCAATTGAATTCTATCTAATAATCTAACATTCGTAGTTTGTATGAGTTATATGATAAACTTATAATTTTATCAATAAAAATGAAAAATAAAAAATAAAAATGTTCGGTGAGATTTTTTAAAAAAATTAAAATATAAAATTTAGAAATATTCCACTCCAATTTTTTTTCATAATGAATAAGTCAATTTTTTTAAAAAAATGTATTTTGAAAAAAAAAGAGTTATTTTCCCACCCAAAATCACCCAGCATATGGAGGGAAATTTTCCTCCAAAAATTGGGTTTCAAAACCCTCAAATTTAATCAGTTAAATAATATAAATTTGAATTAAGAAATTAACTTTGACGCATTTACAACAAATAAATTTTATATTATCATTTAATTATATATTTTTATTTATAAAATTTTTATGATAATAAATAATTGAGTTAAATATTTTTAACTGATATGATAATAGATATTGGATGTTTATGTCAAATTTTTTTACAATCACAATGCATACAAATTACATTCTTAAATTAAACATAATTTATCGTTGTTAATTTTTATTTACATTTGGTATGCCAAATGGTGAGTGCATTTCGTGCCTCGTTTTATTAGACAATCATCATTTTGTATAGGAGAAATATTTGCATATTTTTTTGAACATATTTAATATATGCTTCAAAAATAACTATATCCATTTAATTTTGATATAAAATACTTAAAATTTATATAAAAAATATGATTATAAATATTCCTGAGATACATAGAAGTATATAAAAATTTCTCTTTTATATAGAGTAACTGTTGAGCACATGGCATTGCCTAGAAATTCAAAAACACGTACCTTACTTTCTTTACAATCAAGTACCAACCATTATATATATTATATATATTTTTTTGTTGGGGGCAAAAGAACGAGAGCTGCATTATTCGGAGAAAACATTGCACAATGTTCAATAGGAAAGGGGTGGATCTGACACCACACCTCGCTTGCCTTAACGCCACCGCACCCACCTAGCAAGGAAATGGCCAGCATGAATTTTGGTTTGGAATTTTAGTTTTTATTTTTTATTTTTTTAGATTTTATGAAAAAAATATTAAAATTTCCAAAAACTATAATTTTTAATTTTTAATTTTTTTTTATAAAATCCTAAAAACTAAAACTAAACGTACCTGTAGCTTTCCTAACCACAAAGGAAAAGGAACAATCTGAGAAATTTCTTGAGAGGCCTATTATATATTAAACTTGGGTATAGTCTTAAACGACTTACCGATCACGCAAACAATACACACTTTTTCACATTTAATATTTTTTATTTTTTAAAATCATCTGAGCTGCGATTAAGACTTGACATATTTTAATAGCATGGAAAGGTAACTTCATGATTTAGTTCATCAAATTTTTTTAGTAAATCTAAGCTTCAGTCTTAAAATATTTTCAATTTAGCACTTTGATTTTTTAAATTAAATACATATATTTACATTTTTAAAAGATGTCATGTTAAACACATTTTTCATTGCAAGAAAAAAATCATATACATAGTAGTCCAGAAAATATTAATTTTTAACATTTTAGTTTTTGAAAAAAAAATTACCGTAATATATTAATCTTTAGTTCTTGAAAAATTAGTTTTTAATATAATCATCTTTTAGGGACTAATGTACATATTGTTTTCCTGTTAAAGAATTTGTAAGCTTAATGTGAAATCTTTTTAAAATTAAAATGTATGTATTTAATCTTTTAAGAATTAAAGTGTTAAAATGAAAAACTTTTGGGATTTAAGTGTAGATTTAGTCCTTTTTCTTCATACAAGTTTGTTTAAGTTTTAAATAAATTATAATATAATTAAATATTGACTTTTTTGTATTTCAATTCACATAACCAAGTATCAAATCTATTCAATTAATAATCTATCTATATTCTCATATATCATTTTATTAATTACTTATAGGAAAGAAAATTATAGATGAGATTAGTTTCATATTTAGTTAATTAAAATACAAACTTGAAATATATTTTTCACAACAATTGTAAATTTCCCAGTGTTAAATGAATAAATGTAAATATATTAATATTTTACTCAACCCGCCTTGTTTATTTACCACCGCAATCACTTATGAAGAAACTGATGAATCAGCAATGGTGAAGAGGCTAAATCCACAAGAATGTGAGAGTACAGTGAGAACTCCAGGGGAGAGAGAGGATCATAATGAATGCTTAATCTTGTATTAATGTGTAAATGAGAGTTCTAAAGAGTTACTTCTATACAATCCTATGTTTATGTACAGTGAAGATGAGCTATGTGCTCTGTTAACTACTATGCTAATGATGAATAATAGATAACTAACAGATAACAACTTGGCTGTTAGTTGCTTAGATTTATAGTTCAGCTTTATGTAGACGTGATGAAATCATGATGGAAATGCAAGGTAGTAGGACAATCGAGATATTGACTTATGAGATATCTGGCCTTGTGTTTGCTTGATATAGAAGGCGCCCAACCAACGTTCTATAGGAAGAAACATCAGTTAAAGCAATGCCAGAATCCTTGCTATATCGAAGAGTGTAATCCATAGGTGTGGAGACTGATTTTGCACCCAACAAACCAGAATCCTCCAAAAGATCTAAGGTGTATTTTCGTTGATATAGAGTGCCCTTTGAAGAGCGGGCAACTTCCATACCAAGAAAATACTTGAGATTTCCAGTATCTTTTATTTTAAACTTGTTATCCAAGAGAGTCTTCACATCATTGATTTCTTTCAAATCAATCCCAGCTAACACCAAATCATCTACATAGACCAGAATGGCCGTAAATCCACTAGAGGAAAGCTTGGTAAACAGTGAATAATCAACTAGGGACTAAACATAACCCGAAGCAAGTAGGACAGAGGTTAATTCAACATTCCATTGCCTACTAGCCTGCTTCAATCCATATAAGGATTTCTGCAGCTTACAAACTAAATTCGGTTACTGATGAATCAGCAATGGTGAAGAGGCTAAATCCTCAAGAATGTGAGAGTACAGTGAGAACTCGAGGGAGAGAGAGAATCAGAATGAATGCTTAATCTTGTATTAATGTGTAAAGGAGAGTTCGTTACTTCTGTACAGTCCTATATTTATATACAGCGGAGCGGAGATGAGCTATGCGCTCTGTTAACTAATCTCCTAATGATGAATAATAGATAACTAACAGATAACAACTTGGCTGTTTGTTGGTTAGATTTACAGCTCAGCCTTATGTACACGTGATGAAATCATGATGGGTAACAACTTACAACTGATCAACCTGCTAAATTCAACCAATTATTTGAGTTCCACCTGAAAACGTTAACATGGTAAGTGTACAAAAATAAATACACAAATCTAAATCAACATGAAACTTCATAAATATAACCTTCAATGAAATAGTGAACTTTGTGATAAAAAGTTACATTACTATATGAATGCGTGTGATTTAGTCTTCAATGACACTGATGGGTATGCGAGAAACCAGGCTCCAGTATTCCCCTCTATCTTTCTCACACAGCTCTTTTAACAATGGACATCCTCTGATGGTAAGATGAGAAAGGGAGTGGACTAGCCTGTCTAAAGGTAGACATGCAAGCTTATCACAAGCTTTAATCTTCAGAACTTTGAGAGTTGTTAGGTACTGAATTCCTGTGTGCTCTAGTGAAGTGAGACCAGGGAGTCCACTGATATGAAGAGAAGTCAATGATGTCATTGCATGCAGACCCCATGAAGTCTCAGGAGAGAGCTCAACGCATTTGCTGATAGAAAGTGACTCAAGTTTGGGAGCAGGAAATCCTCCTTCAGGAAACAAAACGAGTTTGGAGCAGTCCTTCACTTTCAGTTTTCGAAGATATGGGAGACCATGTGGAGCAGATAAAATCATGTCAAGATTGCTACAGTCTTGTACATGAAGATCTTCAAGCTTGGTGAAGAGGGATAATTGAAAGGAGATAAGAGAATTACAGCAACATTTTAAGTGCAATCGCTCAAGAGCAGGATAGTAGTGAGATTCCTGCAATATTTGTAAGTTCCTGCACTTATAAATCTCAAGTGATCTTAGAGTACTTGGTAAGCCATCTCTAGGGATGGTGACCAGCGATGAGCAATTGCTTATGGTCATGGTTTCAAGACACTGATTTCCTTGCATCATGTTCTCAGACAATGAAACCAAAGCATCGCAGCCAGTTAGCTCAAGTTCTCTTAATTTTGGAATCCATGGCATTGAGTCTTTGAGAGCTTGACATGCCGTGATCACTAATTTATCTAAGGAAGGAAGTTGATCAGGCAACTTTCCTTTCAATTTAGGACATTCCTGTATGTGAAGCTCTTGAAGTGAAGGGAATCTCGCACCTTTTTCAAGTTTGTCAGTCGACCACTCTTCCCAGTTGGGCATGTCGTCAAACTTCATGATCTTCAAGGATTTGAATGGCTCAATTACTGTTCCATAGAATTCCGGACCTACCACCCGTAGGCCTTTCATATTTGCTATATGGAGTTCCCTAAGGGAGGGCAGTTGTCCAACTGATGGCAATGACAAGCAACTGTCACACTCCGCAAGATGTAGAAACACCATCCTAGACAATTCAGACCTCCCCAGCCAATTTGGCAACTCATTACCACCAAAATTTTGAATTTTAAGCCTTTTCAAATTTTGATGAGGCTCTAGCTTATGGAGTACATCAGCTTCCCTATGTACATTATGAGTTGTAGTTGTCCATTTGAATTCCAACTCATGAAGATATTTCTTGCTACTTAGCCTAGCATTGGAAGCTTGTGTTGCGTCAGCCACATCCTGTAGGTTCACAATCAAAAGTGCTCCATGAAGTTCTGAAAGCTCCCCTAACTCACTAATTTTGGATCCCCCACCACTGCTAACAACAAAATTAGTTAACAATTGAAGAGATTTTAGTCTACCCAACTTTGCTGGCATCTCAGTTACACCGCTTCCACTAATATCAAGATGGCGTAAATTGACAAGTCTGAACATGTTTGGTGGTAACTTGCGGAGACGGTGGCAACCCGACAAAATTAGTGTCTCTAAGTTATACAAAGTGCTGACAGAATCAGGCAAATGCTCAGTTGCAGTGTAAGCAAGATCCAAGTACCGTAGATGTATCAAGTCTCCAATTGAATTTGGCAACTTGGTAATTGGATAATAGGACAGAGATAGCGCACGCAAGCGTCTCAATTTCGGTAACAGAATTGAAACCATACTAGTAATTGAAGATGTGCTGCCAAAGGGTGAGAATTTGAATGGTAGGAAAGTCCGCAGTTGTTGGAATTCAGAGAAGGACTCAAATTTTTCAGGGGCATCATATATGCCTTGAAAATATGATAAATGACGAATCCAGGTTGCAGTTTTGCTTGGATTATTATCCTCTAGCTTGTAACAAAAATCTCCTGCAACACATTGTGCTAAGTCATTGATAAGGTCATGCATCATGAAGTGTGATTTGTGGTGAGCTGACTGATGAAAGAATGACCTAGATAGTAACTCTTGAAAGCATTCATCGCCTGCATCTTCCATTCGCTTCTCTGGTTCTAGCTGTGGCAGGATACCTTCAGCCATCCATAAATAGATCAATTCCCACTTTTTGATTTCAAAGCCTTTAGGAAATATGGAACAATAACTAAAACATCGCTTTAATTGTGAAGGTAGGTGACTGTAGCTTAATCTTAAAGCAGGAAGTATGCTGCTCTTATCACTTGGTATCTCCCATATCTTACTGCTGTATATATTTTCCCATTCCTCAATATCCTCTTTACAACGTACAAGACTCCCTAGTGTTTTTGCAGCAAGAGGGAGACCATTGCACCTTTTCACTATTTTCTGGCCAATTTGTGCTAGGGCAGGATACTCATCTGGGTTCCCAGATTTGAATGCATGACTTGAGAATAACTTCCAAGTATCTTCATGAGAAAGAAGCGAGAGGGAATGAGTTTGATCAGCTCGAATTGCTAATGCAACACTTTGACTACGTGTGGTGACAATAATTCTACTTCCCCAACTTCCCAATAGAAAAGGCCTTTGGAACATATCCCAGTCAAGATAGTTTTCATTCCAAAACCCATCCAAGACAAGCAGAAATCTTTGTCTTGCCAATTTTTCTTGAAGCTTGATTTGGAGTACATTCAAGTCTGTGATGTTAGAATACCACAAATTGAATGACTCAAAAACTTTCTTGGTTATGTCACGCACATCTGATGTCTCTGAAATAGAGGTCCATGACCTTAATTGAAAATGGTTCCTCACCCTTATGTCATTGTACAAAATCTGAGCAAGAGTGGTCTTTCCTATCCCTCCCATCCCAACAATTGCAACCACAGGCACCCCTTCTCCATTTGACTCTCCCGATAGCAGAAAATCAATAATCTTCTCCCTATCATCATTTCTGCCATACACTCGGCGTTCATCCACCAAAGAAGTTGTGGCTGAAGCTAATAAGAGTGATCTACCCATACCACCTTCCTTAAGACCAAGAAGATCTTTATGCTGTATAATAGATTTCAGTCTCTCAACTATCCTTTCAACTTTTGATTTAACTCTTTCAACAAAAGGATTGAGAGAAGAAGCATAATCTCTTACCTTATCTAAGGTGGTGTGAAACCCAGAATCCATCTTGTCTACCAATGCTTTAGTGGCTATCTCATCCAGGATATCGTCAGCATCATAAGCAGCATTTTTAAGCCTATCAACCCATTCCTTCACCAATGGATCAATAAACTGCTTCTCCTCAGCATCAGCGAGCACTGTAGTGACTGACAGCAAGAGCATCTTCAACTTCTCTAGAAGTGCCTCATCAAGATGGTTGCCACGGAAGAAGTCAATAAGCTCATGACTAGCTATCCTATCCAGCAGCACTTGCAGGAAGGCAGAGATGAATGAACCAAGGATATCAACCATGATGTTCTGATCTTGTAACAATGTGAAATCTGAATAGCGAGAGAAATATGATGATTAGTATCTGGTGTTCAGAATTCTCTTGTATGTTGAGACACAGAGAAAGGATAAAGGCTTTAGTGTTTAGAGTAGTTGACTTGGGCTTTGGGGCAGTTGACTTGGATCTTTCTTATGAAGTTGCAATGAAAGATGCAGGTAACTGTGTTCTGGACCCAGGTTGGTCTTTTTAGGACGAGTCAAAAGTTTGCAATTTCAACGAAAGAAAGGGGTAATGTTGTTCTTGTGGAACCCCCTTATGGCGTTATGTAGTTCCTGTGTTCCTGGCCTTCCTGCTTGCTAAATTGTAATATTTATTTATTTATTTATTATTATTATTATTTTGGTTAGAAAGAAATTGTAATATTTACTTGTGTCGTGGGTGCAGCAAAGCTTTGCTAGCTGGGCTTTTGGGAAGAAGCGTGGATTTGCTGACAAATTATTTCAGGTTGATGTAGTAATTAATGCATTGCAATGTAATCCTTTTACAGTCATGTCCCATCCTACAAGCTTTTTTACTTATACAACAATTCTAAATCTTAATTACATTTTTCTCGTAGTTAAAACATGTTCAATTTGTTATGTTATCAAGATTTTGACTGTATTTACATTTTATTTAGTATTTTCTTTGTTAATTAAAAATGACGTTTTAACAGCATGTAGCAAATTTTTTTATTTATGAATAGCATTCACACAAAATCCCGAATACAAGCAAAACTAGTACTAAAGAAATGTAAACTGGGCTATGAGTCAAATACATGATTATTTTACATAGAATCCTCAAAGGAAAACATTATTTCTGTATTTCAGAATTTCCTCGAAGTTTATCACTTGACCATAAGGAATTTGACTGGGGCGGCCTTAAAGGTGGCTAAACCACAAATTCCTTTCGTAATGAATGAATATCATCTCAATTAGATAAATTAATTTATGTAATGCACTGATATTTCTTGCAAACATAGCAATTGAAACTTCAACCATCAAACAGATTTTTTTTTTTTTTAGTGTAAACCTCAAATTCGGTCTGTGATGAAAATATTGGCAAATATAATAGTGCCTCAAAATTTCAAAGCCTTCTCAGGATATCAAAACAAAGACACGTTGGTTCCATAACATGTAAAATAGGACATTGGTTCCCTCAATTTTCCATGTTTACGATCAAAATGCCTCACATTTTGAGTAGTGAAAGATCTTGAGTGAACTTTCAAATTTCGAAGGACTATTTTGTCCCTCATAATGGAGGATTTTGTCAATTTCTTAATATTCAAGCACGGATGCACCAGAGATTATAAGGATCCACATTTCCCAGACAGTTCAACTGCAACAGCTCATTACCATTGACAAATATTACAAACAGATAAACTTAAAAAATTTCGCATGCTCAAGGACAATATAAGGAAACCCATCCCAGTTTTGACTTCTGATTGAGTGAAACCATTAGACATGTAGCTTTTGGAGTCCCTAAATATTACAAATTGATTTATCAGACTCAGATGACCCAGAACCAAGCTATAACAGACCCAGCAGCCAGACCAAAAACTAAGAATAATACACTCACAATCCCTGCAGTCTCTGCATGCTGCAACTTTACAATTTTAGGAGCCAAAATCATCAATACACTGGTTAGGTAGCCATTAGTAAGCCCTAACAGGCAGGTCAGTATTGACACCGGAGTCTGGTCGGAAGAACTCAGGACCGTGCAAGCACAATAAGAAGAGAGGGAAGAACAACAATCTTGCTATGCAGCTAGCTACAGCAATGTTACCATTCTCTAGCAGGTATACTGCAGTCAGACACTTGCCAACAAGATCAAAGACATTATAGCCAGTAATGAGGAGAACCGGATACCAATCCTTAAGAAGTTGAGAGTGCACATCCTCTGTGATGTAACCAGGAAATATTGAGAGAGTCACAACATATATAAGCACAATGCCAAATCCATACCACTTAATTCTTCCCACAACATTCCATACGGTTGACCTCCATGCAGATCCAGTCAAGGGACCATTGTCTTCGTCCTTGGCGACAGCTTGAATCTTAAGTTCATTATAGTACTTCATAACAGGAAGTCTGTGCACTACGTTATAGAAAACAATGCATAGGAACAAAAATACAATTGATACAGAAAAGTAGAGATTTGCACTCTTTCAAGCCGGAGGCATCTTGTGAGTAAACAGCTTTTGTGAAAACCCTCAGGACAGAAACAAGCACCCCTGGAGTCAAAACATCCACAGCCATTTATCCTCCTCAAGTTCAATAGATAAAGGAAACATATCAATGATTTCTCACAAATTATTTTGCTTATAAACATAAAAACAGAATATTCATATGCTTCCAATTTAGGAGACAAGAAACTATGCCCACAAAAAAAAAGAAAATCATATCAAAATGAACTCAGCACATAACAAGCAAAAAACATTTGGGAGTATTCCCGGAGGAAGAGTGGTTCTTCCCACAATGAATTTCAACCTTTAAAAGCTCATGTAGGATCCACTCATCACTACAAAACTCAGAAAATTTGTGGTTCAAACAGCTCTTGGAAGACTTTTCTTCCTTATAATTAACAAGAGCATAAATGAACAAGATAACTGGAATACCCAGGTATTAAAACATCAGATATCTAGTCAACCTTAGAATAAGAATGCATTAGCATCCAAGATGCACAGGTATACAACAAGAAATTCTTAAATGATGGCACCAGAATAAGATAACGTTATTGCTATGTACCATTCAGCCCTTGTCACATCAACTATGCAGCCATCAATGTCTTCCACAGGTGATAAATACCGAATTCATAAAAGGTAGCAACTCTTACTCTGAAAGCACTCAGACAATTTCTCGTATACTATACATAAATGTTTAAATTCTCCAAGCCTATAGCCTTATATGTTAGTATGGGGATGGGTCAAGTGAGCGGGTGGTTATTATAAGAGTAAGAGAAATTTAACGTTTGATCTTATATGAATGGTCAAAATTAAAATATAATATTATATGACTATTTTAAGTGATCACATAATAATTAATTACCATTAATGAACGTTTAATCATGAACATTCATGTATGGTTATATGGTAGATTAACTCCCGTACACTCTCTCTCATAATAACCACTCATCTCACTTGAGTCGCTCCTGATAGTACGTTACATATATATATATATATATATATATATGATAAATAAAGTTGTTTTCCCCTTCTCAATTTTGCTCAAACCACTCACCGTGATTTTGCTAAACATATTAAAATGAGTTGGAAGTTGAAACTCAGCCCGTATCCTTCAAACCATGGTTTGGATTCAAGAATTTGTTTCCTCTAAAATAAGGAGATGTGTAAAGTGAGAAAAAAATAAAGCGTTAAATATCCTTGGGTCAATAATTCCTCCCCTTCTCACTTTACATACCTTTTCACTCAAGAAAAGTCAAATCCTTGGTTCCCGACACCGAAACAAACAAGCAAAAAAAAAAAAAAAAAAAGAACTGAATGGTGAATACCAATGCCAAACGAACAATCACACATAGGTGATCTCACACGCAAAGCAAACAATGCATCTACCAAACCAACACAACACCATCTCCCCCAGACACCCCAAAGCCTCAACCTTTACACAAAATTCCGAAACCCCAGAAATAGTAACCACAGTAACATCAAACCAAAAGAATAATAACAATAATAACTAATTAAAAACGAAAAAAGAAAAATTTAGCATACCGGAACCAGCAGTGCCAGCAACAACAGCTTGCATGTACCTCTCCGGCAACTCACCGGCAGACCCAACAATGGATCCCTGCACAAGCGCATCCGCCACACCGGAAAGCGCAACCGCCCCAACAGTCACGTAAAACCCGTCATACAACCCGACCCGACCCTTCACATAAAACGCGTCGAGTATAGGGACAACGAGAAGTGACACCACGAATAGGCCCAGGCCCACGTTGATCCGGACAAAGGCATCGGACTTGTGGCTGTAGAGGATGATGAGGAAGAGGCCCACTAGGCCCACGAGCATGTAGACGACGGCGAAGATGCGGTCAACGCTGGCGTCAGGGTAGAGGTATGAGAAGTAATCGACGGCTGTGATAAAAGCGTTCCATGGGAGGAGGTAGCCGGCGCCGAGGGAGAAGTAGATGATGTATGCCAAGTTGTATTTGTCTTCTGGTGGTTGGGGTTTTGCGGTGGTTGAAGGGCGGAGGAGGGAGGTTTCTGGGTCGGTTTCGGGTTCTCCGGTGAAGCCCATTTTTGGGTTTGGGTTGTTCGGTGAAGGAAGATGATTTGTGAGATGGGAATGGGAGTAGAAATGTAGAATCGCCCTGGCTGGCACTTCTGTGTCCTATAAGAGTGTCGTTTTCATATGTTACGCCATTATTGCTTTTAGGACATCAACTTGTATACACATTATTTTTTGTGGGACATTCAACTTTTATAGAGATTAATTAAATTTATTGAAAAATATTATTTATAATGATTATTTATAAAATATTATGTTAATATAATTTTATCTATTATTGAATAAGGTATAAATCATACTTAATTTAAATTCATATTTCATCTAATAATAGATGAAAATATGTGACAATATTCCATAAAATGCAAATATAAATAACATTACTCAAATTTCTTAGATGGATTTATAAATAAATAAAGTTTTTTTTTTAGCCTCTAGGTATAGAAGTAACTAGTCTCACTATAGGCTCATTCAAATAATAGATATTGGTTGTAGATTCTAAAATTGCTTCATTCATAATATATATATATATATATATATATATATATAAAGATTTAAACATTGAATAAAAAAGATGAGTCTTACCACCTCGTCTAGACCGCATGGTTATATGCAAGTAGAGTTTGACTATTATAATCAAATTATATTATTTTATTTATATAATATTAATTGATATTAAAGTCAACTTTAAGATTAATATGGTAATATATAATTCTATTGTAGTTAAAATATCAAAATTAAATTTCTATAATTATATAACTAATGTGACTAGAGTTGGATAGATTACTGAAGGGATTTAGTTTTTGGAAAAATGTTTAGGTTAAGAAGAAAATTCGTCCCAATCAAAAATCAAGATATATTTTTAGCTTATTGAATGCTTATAAAGTTATTTATAAATCACCATGAGAAGAATATAAGAATGGAAGCCAAGTCCTGGCAATTTAAGAGGGGAACTAGAAGGTGAATGTAATTGACTCATATTTATTATTTAAGGATGCCAAAATAAATAAGTTTTAAGTACTTAAGTAACAAAAAATAAACAAATATTATCTTTCTAATACAAAAGTTTCTTTTCTAATTTCTTGAACATTGTCCACTAGTTAGATAGGCCCTAAAATTTTTTATTAGATATCGAATTGAAATTAAATTCTATATTAATAGTCTATCAAAATAATATCTACATTTTATATCTCGATGGCAAGAATTAGTATTTTGGATTTTGTTAACAGTGAATAATTGGCATGAAATTTTGTTGTTTTCATTGAATGTTTCCATTGTTATTGTTTCACAAAATCCTTTTGTTAATGAATGTATAAGTATGTAAATTAAGTGTGTCAAAGCACTATCTCGTAGCAAAAATTACTCTAAATTTAATAAACGAATCTATTACAAATAACCAATCACTTGTAGAGATAAATCTATAGTATATTTGAGAGAAGAACTGTGTTATTTTTGTCAGTTATGTCCAACTTTCTGTTTTAGTTGTGTTAAAATAGTTAATTATGTTTTAGAAAAAATCTATATGTACATGGTATATTCAAAGAAATTAAGCTTATTTTATCATCATCTTTTATGTTAAATTTTGTGTTTAAGTTATGTTTCTTTTGGTGATATCTGATTTTTAAAAGTCCTTGTTTGCTATGTTTTATAAGGTTTAAAAATAGAAATTTATATTATGTTAATTGCTTAGTATAATATATAAAGGACAATGTGAGATAATGTACCTATTTTTATCCGGTAATTACGAAATATATTTATCAAACCTTATGGGAGATTATAAAATTATATTTTTATCAAATCCAATTATTAATATCTTTTTTTTTTATGAAGCAATTATCAATTTCTAAATTAGTAATTACTATATTTTTTAATCTTTTAAGAATATCTTCTCATTCAATTTGTAGACACTAATTTCCAGAAATATGATTAGACATTTAAATGGAATATGAGTTCAAACTCTTAACTCTATATCTAAGGAATCCGAATCATTTTTACTTTTTACTATCATCTAATTATATATGATTGCATGATAAATACTGAATAAAAATAAAAATTGATAATTATATGTATTACATCAAATTTTTTTAACATGGTACGTACTACACCAAATATTAGTTAGTAATAAAGCTTACAAGTTTATAACTTATATATATATATATATATATATATATATATATATATATAAATTTGCCTCAGGTACACATGTCGTAAACAAGTTCAGGATGATTCTAAGGTTCCCAAGACCCACTCATGTAACCAGGAAAGCCCGATACAAGAAACCATATTGCAACTATAGGTTATGCAAATTATGCAAAATTGGCTCACTATAGCAAGTAGGCAGACAACAAGCTCCTTGCAGCAAGTGGTTGTTGGAGGCTTGCTGTGAGCAACCCGATGATAGGACGGAACCAAAACGATGTAATTTTGGATAAGTGGGCCTAACCCTTTTTAAATACGCCAAGCTCAGGCTCCTAGCTAGAAAACTAAAACCCTCACTCTCCCAAACACATTTCCTCCCTTCCTCTCTCAATCCATCATCATTCCTTCTTCTTTAAAGATCAAGGTAAGAGATTTTATGGGTTTTTGTCATCTTCTTCTTCCCCATTTCATGTTCTAGGGTTTGAGTTGTTGATGTTCTCCATTGTTGTCAAGTGGAGGTATTCCTCCAATGTTGTTAGAGCTTATATTAGAGTTATCTAAAGATTGATCTTGAGTTTTATAATTGTTATGGTAGACTTTGACGTCATTCCCGCTCCACAAAGCTCCATTGGTGTTGACGTCTCTTGTTCTCCCCTCTATGAGAGTGGGTTTAATCCTATGACCTTTATTTTAGTCATTAGGGTTATTTTCCTTACATTGTAGCATTGTTATATGATTTTAGAGATGATTTTAAAGAGATTATAAATTATTATTGGTTTTTTCGATTTTATGAGATTATGTGTCACAATCCAAATCAAGTAGTGACAAGAATCGTGATATTATGATTTTCAAGGAACATGAATTATATATTTTAAAAGGCTCATGGAACCATTTGTTACTAAAATAGTTTTTAATAAAGAGCTAGATTATGAATGTGATCTTATTTAGAAATTTATGAATTACTACAATGATTTCAAGAGTAAAGTATAAGTATATGATAGATCTTTAAATCCAAAGAGAGCTTAGCACAGAGTTTTAGATAAAATAAATATATAGAGCAAAGTATAAATTAGCTTTTGAAAGCCTATGTTATTATAGTTTCAGAGCTTTCATGATTTAGTACCCTATTGGTTTTGAAGTACGATATTAGAGTTATCTAAACTATGATAATATGTTAGTTAAGATACGAATTTAGAATTTCAGTTTTATGGTACCAAGAGGTACGGAATTCAATATGATTCATAGCAACTGCAGATACATATTCTGTGGACTTGAAATTAGAATGCCTACAAGTGGGTGATCCCTTTGACATGATTTCACAGCCACACTTATGCTAAAATAAAATTGTTAGAGTTGTATGAATCCAAAACTCTTAAAATACTAAGAATTTAGGGCTCATGTCCACAAGGGATTGAACACCCACCCTTTAGTTATAAAATTTTCAATATTGTTGGTTTTATTTATTTTCGTTGAGTTATGGATGATGAGATTTGTCTAAACAGCCATGGAGGCAACAATATTAAACAACTATGGAGGTAATATTATGAAACCATGGAAGCAATCCTTTAAATAGCCATGGTGGAAATCCAGGAAAAGAGACTAGTTAGATGTTCAAGCTTGTCCCAAGGACCGTAAGATTATAGATATGAGCTAATGTTCGCTAGGGACTGGACATTATTTTTCAGTTGATAAAAACAATTATTATATTTACGTGTATATATATATATATATATATATAAATATGAAGAATGCTTTGGAGTTTGTTTATTATTTTCATTAGTATTATTATTATTATTATTATTATTATTATTATTATCATGTTTTTATTATTGTTGTTATTATGATTTTATACTTCCTGTTGTCCTCCCATGAAAGGGGTAAGGTGAGAATTCACTCACTAAGTTTTAGATGAAACTCACCCTTCTTCTTTCTCCCATTACAGATAAAGTAGCTGTTACTGTTATTCTCAATCACCTCATTTCCAACAGGATATCAATTGATGAGCTTCACTTTGGAGTGAAGTGCCCTTTTGTTGTTTTTAGAGTGCTCCAATGTCATTACGGATAGAGTCTTAGACCATAGAGATGTTCTACATTTTGTTTTATCATAAATCAGATTATATTATATTTACATGATTATAGCTTTCATGGTTTTTGAATCTACAGAGAACATTTAGTATATGTTGTATTATGACTACCGATTCAAAGTTTAATTATAAAACTAATTATGATGATTTAAATTTCAAAGAGAAATTATTTATGCTAGATATGAAATTATGGTTGAAAATGAATTTTATGATTTAAGCTTTGCATATAGAGAAACTTAGGTTACGAGGCTACATGGAATAAGATTTCACGTGCCGATCACATTCCCAAATCGGGTCATGACATTCTATATGATAAAATTTGTAATCTTTATATAAATTGTGACTTTATCATAATTATCAAAGAGTTTGATTTCTATACATAGTATCAAAATGTTTTATACTTTATCTAATTAAATTACTCTATTTATATGATTTTTTAAATTATAAATATAAAATTTAATTATTTTTATTGATGTAAGAATAAATAAAGAGATCATATTGTAACAATATCTGGCACCATGGGTACATAAAAATAAAACTAACTATCAAACAGTGAAATTTTAAAAGATATATATTTGAATGAGTTGATGTTATTATTGGTTGGTGAGTATCACGATGACTAATATAACACTGATTAATCTATAACAGTTTTTGCCGTGAGTTTCTAACTAATGAGTGGTATGTATTGTCGTGATATCATCCCACTTGAAAGGTTAAACTATTGAATTGAGATATATTAATAATTTTATATGCAATATACTATTTATGTGAATGATTATCTCACACTTGAAGTATGAATAATGTGCAAATTATATATTAATAATTTTATAATTAATATATTATTTATGTGAATGACTCTTTTATATTTGAAGTATGGATAATATATAAATTAATTTTATATTGTATTGAAATTTAATTATTTTATTTAAAAGAATTGGGTCAATAAGAATCTTAAAATCGTCCATGAAAATATTTCTTTCAAAATCTTAAGTTATTAAAATAAAACACATGAATAATTTTATATATACAATATTGACCAGTCTATAGTTACTTTTTTTTTTTCAAACTTTTTTTTACTAGTGGGTAGACTCTTTTTTCCCTCTTTGATAAAACTCTACAATGTATACTCTTCTCCTACATTAATCTGTATGTCAAGACATTCTGTGAATCTCTCGGGATCCCAGTGGCAAGTGGATGTTTTTTTTTTATCCCATTGCGAGTGGATATTTGTTATTAGAAATTGAAGAGAAAAATAATAATGAAATAAGATAAAGAGTGATGAGATTGAGAAAACTGACAGTGCTGAATCGGAGATTCCCTCGATTATCACGATCGGACTTAATAATTTTAATAGTAAACTTTTGATTTGGTCCTCATTATTTATAAAAATAATATTAAATAAATTAGTCTTTAGAAAAAAATATTTTTTCTCTTTTATAACTTAAAAATACAAATTAATTTCAAATAATTTATAAAAATAGATTAAATTTGGTCCTTGTAAAAGTACTAACAAAATAAATATATCCATTGAAATATTGATAGGAGACTAATTTTTTTTTATATTTTTAATTCTGAGAGATTAAAAAGTATATATATATATATATATATTAGGAACTAATTTGTTTAATATTATTTTCATAGAGAATAAAATTGGGATTTATTCTAATTTATATCAAATATATATTTGCTATTAAGTGATTACTTTGTTAGACATTATTTTTTCGGACTAAATTTTATGTATTGGTTGATCACTTTAATTTTTTTCATTAGGTGAAAAGATGATAGTGCTCTATTCTCAATTTATTAAACTCTATTAGTTTTGATGACACGTTTCTTACAGTATTGATTGAATATTTTTTGAAAAAAAGTTCTAATAATTTTTAAATTATTTAATGAATAAAAAAATTAAAATCTTATTTTTTTAATTAAATTATTTTAAATTTTTTTACTTTTTAATCTATTAAATTAAACATAATATTTGAGGATATTATTGATGATATTGAGATAAAAGTTTCTTTAATACTAGATTACTTATAGTTGCAATTGTTATGACTTGTAATTAGTTTTTGTACTCCCCTTTTTTATGGAAATGGAAGTGGAACTCAAGTTCAATGATAAAGATTATAAAGGTATTTAGGGTTGATTTGGTATTGTTGTGGCTCTCAAAACTGTTGAACTCTTAATTAAGACTCTCAAAAAACTATTATCAAAAAGTCATAGTAGCATTATTTGGTAAAATAATGTAAAAATTGCTCTCAATAAGCAAGACCCACTGAAGTAGTGTTTAGTAAATATATTATAAAGTGATTTTCAAAATATAAAATGACTATAATGAACATAAATATTTATCAAAACAATAAAAAATAAAAGCCTTAATTAACTAAAGGATAAAGTTGGGTTTTTATTAAAATTCAAGGAGCAAAAGCATCTGCTTTTATTTGCCAAAAGAGAAAATTAGGATATGTTGGTTTGAATTTTTAATTTTCAGTTTCATTTTCATTTTTTAATTTTTCAAAATTTATTAAAAAAAAATTGAAAATTCTGAAAAATACACTCACCCTTAGTATTGTATTAATGATAGTTGGTGTTGGGTTGTTTCAATTTCATTCCTCATGGATCACTATGGGGAATGGAGATGAGAATAATTTTTCCCAACACGGAGAATGGGAATGGGGACGGAGAAAACTCTAAAGGCATGGGGTAAGAAGTGAGGGACTACTCCTCGCCTTGCCCTATTGCCAACGCTAATGTTGAGTAGTAGGTATGGTGGTGGAGCGGCCAACAACTCAGAGACCAGCGAGAGTGAATAGAGAAATAGTGCAACACGTAGAAGAGGAGAATGAGTTCATGTTCGGAGAGTGTGGAGCGCTTAGAGTTAGTAAAGCGAGGGTTAGTAAAGTGAGGGTAATTTTGTCAATATCATATAACAGTAAGCATATAATATTAGTCTTGTGCAATAAAGTTGATTCAGTTTGGTTCAGTTTATTATGAGTTTATCAACCGGGAGCCAACCAAAATAGCTCGATAATTAAAACTAAAAACCAAGAAAACCAATTTAATCTGTTTTCGAATTTTTTTATTTTAATTGGCCGACTCCATTTTGAACACCCAAACAATCATGATTGTCGTTTTGGCAAGATATGGAAAAAAAGGTTTAATAAATATGAAAGTTCTTATATTTTTATCAAATTTTAAACTATATCCCAATAATTTAAAAAATTATCATCAAGTTCCTAAATTGTGAAAGTCATTATAATCAAGTCCCCAAACAATTCACCGTAACAAAAATTAAAATTTAGATGCTTTTGATATAAAGTGGGCAAGTCCTACTAGTAGTCAATTATACATTTAGCTGATTGCTGTTTTTTAAGTTTGTAATGATAAGTTGCTCTATAGACTTGATTATTAAAAGAAAAACTTACAATATAGGAATTTGGTTACAAATTATTAAATCATTGGAAGCTATTTAAATATTAAGTAAAATTATGGGGCCTATACATTAATTAAACAAAAAAAATACAATAAAGGTTTGTTTATAAATTTTTTGGTAAAATTAAATACTCTTACTTAATTTTTAACAATTAATTATATCACTCTATTAATACCATATTTTTGAATTAATCACGAATTCTAAATGATAAAATTAAAAATTTAACTACAATTTTTTTTCAGTGTATGAGGATAATAAATATGAGACTTCAATATATTTTTAGTTTTCGAAAATACAGTAAAATTCTAATTTAGATCATAATATATATAGTTTTGATATATTTTTTTATTTTGGTTTTGTTTATTGTTACTTTGAATGCTGGTCGAATAAGTATTTAAAAATATATATTTAATTATTTATAACTTATGAAGGTTGTCAGACTTGTAAGTTTAATTGGTTAAAAATAATATTAATGATATATTTATAACATCTAATTATAATAAAATAAATTCATAATAAAATAAATATATATAAAAATCACTCACATCATCATAATAAAACAAATACAAGTCATAAAATATGAAATATAAATGTAAATCATAAAAAATTAAGTTATCATATCTTCAATCTTAGAAGGTCTACTTAAAGGTATTTCTTGTGAAGTTCCATATTTTATTAATTGAGAGATCTAATTTTAACTAAAATAATAAATGCATGAGTTTACCCATATTTGCTCATATAAAATTTGAGTTTTCAAACAATTTAACTTTATTTAAAATGCAAAAGTCACAAAAGTTTATGAATTGGTTCTAAAGTTTGATAATCTTATGTTGAAAATTTTGTTTTTATCTTTATAAGTAGTTTACTAATCTTTTTGTCTTTATATATATTAACAAACCTAACAAAATAACAACTATATTAATGGAAAAGTGACTAAAATCAATTTTTTTTTACAAAAAACAAAAATAGATAAAATTTTATTTGAATCAAAATCAAAATTTATTATAATTATAAAAGATTTTTTTCTAGTACTTTATAAAATTTAAGTATACCGATATTTTAATTATTTATAACTAAGAATAAGTTATGTGTCCCACTAATTTAAGTTTTTAAAATTTATCAATTAAAAATTAAATTACAATTATTGATTATATAAGGGATATCAACATTCATGAATAAAGTAAAAACCTTATTATAAAATATATATTTAAACTTACATATTGTAGAAAAAAATTTCTCCATAATTTCAAATAACGCGAACCAGAAATTATCTAATGGAATCATGATTTTCCTTCCTGTACCATTAACAATATATAATTGTTTCTTTTGTTGACAACTAACATTGTTATTGGCTAACTATTTATTTATGATTCATGATTCCCTCGACAAGTGATGGGAAATTTGACGTAGCACGTGCTGAAGCCTATCATCTCACAATGAATTATGAGCGAAGTAGCCAAAGCCCATCAAACCTTCTTCTCCTCAGCATTATATTATTTATTATGTATTTTTGTATGATTTGAAAAGTCAATAAAAGCTATCAACGTCAGGTATTATTAGTGTCATTTTCAAGTGCAAATCGCAATAAAATCTTCCAGAGAGATTTATAGACAAAAAAAAAAGCGTAAATCCTCGATATTTTCGAAGATTTCTAAAATAGTTTAAATTAATTCTTAATAAAAATACAAATAAAAAAATAAATCTATCGAGATATAGAAAAACATTTAATTTGTTCACCATTTTTATTGAAAGAGACCACAAAAAATGTATGTTATTTTTAGAGACCAAAATTAAATAGTTATAGTTCCATATATAAAAAAGTTTCATAATGTGTAATTAAATCAAAATCTCAAGAGAAAAGAGTTATTGGTAAACATTATCTTTATGGTAATCATTCATTTTCTTTTTCTCCTTGGTGTGAGGTCACCAATTTTTGAAACAATACATATAATTCCCCATTTTTACAAAGTATAAAATATTGAAAAAAAAAAGAAATGTTAGATGAGGAAGTCTAAGTATATGGTTAATTTCAGTTTCTAGTTTTTATATTTATTTTTAATTTTTTAATTTTTTAGATTCTATGAAGGAAATATTAAAAATTGTAAAAATTATAAAATCTAACTTTTAATTTTCATTTTCAATTTTTAATATATTTTTTATAAAATCTTAAAAATTAAAAATAAAAACTATAAATCAAAATGAAACGGGCTCTAGACTTTCAAATACTTGAACCGGCAAATGACACTATTCCTCTCTACGAAAACTCTTGAGATTTTGAATTCTTAATATTATAGATAAAGTTCATCCAGATCAATCCGCTTTTATTGAGGTAATCCTGTCGAGAAATTTCTATTAAAAATAGGAAGTTAAAAAAGGTCGAAACAAAAGGTTTGGAATTACTTGCACGGCATGTTTCGGGGACTTCGCCCTTGCAAGTCGCAAACCACTCTATTGATAGTTTAAGGCCAAAATATCAAAACAGAGAGCACAAAACGATAAATAAGAGTCGGAAATCCGGGCACGCAATATGTAACAGAGACCTTCCCGTTAAGTTATATATATTTAATTTCTTTTCTTCTCAATCCCCAAACCCAGATATTCTTTACACTCAATAAACTGAAAAATATATTGTACCGTAGAAAACTGACAAATATGTTTTTGGTCAATTGTACGTCATCACTGTCACATACGATCTTTTCATTCTAACAAAATCTCTGAAACAAACTAAGTATTGCCAATAAACTTTTTATAGAACAGTCATGAGGCTATGTGGAGCAAGGCGGTAGGAATTATTTTTGAAAATATGTATAAAATACTTGCAAATAATACTTATTTATTTATTAATATCACTTAACCATACATATATTCACTTGTGTTAGAGCACTCTAATTACTCACTTTTATTTATTACTCACTTGAGCACCTGATGCTCTATTTTTTTATTTTTTATAATACACTGGAAAAAAAAAGGTGAGTTAGTGAGATAGTACATGCTGAGCAAGTGCGTAAAGTAGGATTGCGGTGCTCAAGCGAGTGATATAAATCTAGTCAACATACTTATTTTATGAGATTTTCACATATCTATAGGTGCCGCACAAATTAAATGAACCGCTGCTTTTTAATTACAGTATTATCAAATACTAATATATTTATATCTAAACTTATAACAAAAATCCTGGGATTATTGCAAACTGAACAAATCAATTAGCAGTCACAAATGTCCTTCTTTAGCTTTACCTTTATATGATAAGAGTTTAACTTTTAAACAGTGTAAAACTCCTTCTTCAATTAAGGTAATATATATTTTTATCATTAAATAGTCATATACATGTCACATTCAATTAAATGGATAAAAATACATTTCATTGTAATCAAATTTCTTAATTCTAAACACTTCTCTACTTAAAAATGGGCAAAAATACCTATCAAATGCTAGAATTTGATTGTAATAAAGGGGCATTTTTGTCTATGTTGAGTGGAGCAGAGTTTAGGATTGGAAATTTGATAAAAAATAATATTTTTATCAATTTAACTGTGCACATGACATACTCATTTTATTAACAGTAGAAATAGATGTCAACTTAATAGAAGGTGTTAATTTTTGAAAAGTTTAAAATATAATGATACATTTTTGAAAACTCAAAGATAAACTACACATGAACTAAAGTTTGGAATAAAATATATTTTACCTTTTATTTTATGTCAAGTATACTATGTTCGCATTTGCTATTATTATTTAGCTTTACCTTTATATGATAGAGTTTAATTTTATAGACTGTAAGTTACTTACATCATGACTTATTTATATTATTATATTATACCATTTTGATTAATAATCATAAAAATCAAGTTTATTTAATAATATGATACTATTAAAAAATTATGCATACAGCAGATCAAATTTATTTAAGTTAAAGATGTTCGCATGTACTATTATTTTAATATTAAGATGTTCACACATGTTTTATAAAGAAAAAAAAAAATGTTCGCACGTGTTAAAAATGTTGCTAGAAGTGGTAGATCTGTTTCCCTAGCTGGAGCTGGTGGCGTAGGATGTCCTACACGTGTTTAGTTCGGTGTCATGTTGTCTCTTCTCTACGTGTTGCTCCTTTCGCGGAACTCGAATCATTTTCCATCTTCTCAACACGGCGGTGAAATACTCCAAGGAAAAAAAAAATGGAAAATATATGGTTATTTTTTCTTTGGCTTATAAAGGAAGAAGAGTCCTCCAAGCAACAAGGAGTAATTTATATTTATTTATTTATATAGTTGAAGATATTGACTGAATCTCCTTACAAAAACACTACAGCTCGCCGAGATTTCAGGGAGAAGAAGATTCTGATGCCACTTCCTTCATTAAATTAAAGGTATTTATGATCATTTATATAAAAATCTTCTGATAGAGGTTTTTTTTTTAAAAAAAAAAATTAAGGTTGAAGAAATAGTCCTTTTTCATAGGAATTAAGTTGAACATGTATGTTTCTCTATGATGATCACAAAGAATGTTAAGTTGAATTAATTTCCACCGAATCACTTGCTGTGGCTGGCTAATGCAGAATTCAGTTGTTGGGTATGGAAAGTCTATCGTATGGCTCCGCACCATGCTGTCAAGTGGTTGACACCAAGTGGAAATTGGTTGAAAAGAGCTTTAGTTCACGTCAATCGAGGTTCCCCACATTTATAAATCATGGAATTTATTGTTCCAATAGCATTTCCAGATATGGGTCAGTGAGATTTTGTGATATGGGTCACTCTTTCCTAGTGAACCAAGAGCAGAAAAGAGATTGTAAGTCACAAAGTGATGCTCTAGAAGGGTCTCGAAGAATGAATTGCAAGGCCTATAGTGGAAGTTCTGATGGATATGTGGTTGGTGGTGAAGATGATTTAACAAATATTTCAGGGATAGAGGAGGCTGTTGCTGCTAAACTTCTCATTCCAGGTCTACCAGATGGGTCAGATAGTGATTCTGGTGCTCCTATAAGTAGTTGTTTTTGGGAATGGAAGCCTAAACTTAATGTACACTATGAGAAGGCTGGGAGTGAGAATGTAGATTCCCCAAATGTTCTCTTCCTTCCTGGTTTTGGTGTTGGATCTTTCCATTATGAGAAGCAACTGAAGGATTTGGGCCGTGACTATAGAGTATGGGCACTGGATTTTCTAGGCCAAGGAATGTCCCTAGCTTTTGAAGATCCTGCTCCTAAGATTAAGGAAGGGGCTACAATATCAAATGGGAATGGAAATGGAAGTACTTCTTCATGGGGTTTTGGAGATGAAGCAGAACCTTGGGCAACTAAGCTTGTATACTCTATTGATTTGTGGCAGGATCAAGTCCGATACTTCATAGAAAAGGTAACTGACATGTATTTTGATAGCAGCCTGATAATTAAGGGCCTGATTGGTTTCCATTTTCATTTTGTGTTTTCTGTTTTTTAGAATTTTGTGAAAGCAGGAAACGAAAATTGAAAATAAGATTTTATTGTTTCAAACGAACTTTACCTACAATGTTAGAAATTTGAATTCTAGAGTCGCTGCTTTGAAAAAGGTTTTACGTAACTATTCAGCCCAAAATTGCGTGAGCAATTCGTAAGACTAGAAGAAAGCGTGTACTGAAAAACTTAGCATGCAAAATGGTTTCACTTCTACATTTGTTCATTTCTCTTTAGTTTTAGAAGTATACAACTGTATAAATAAAATGTATGATTCACTTTTTAGTAATATCAGAAGAATTATATGTGGATTGTTTTCATATTTTAATAGCAGAAATAATTTATAGCTTAGGGGGTAATCCATGAAATGATTGTAAAGTTATGAGACAAATTGGTTTCTTGCAGGTTATTGGGGAACCTGTGTATGTTGTGGGGAACTCACTAGGAGGATTTGTTGCATTGTATTTTGCAGCACGTAACCCTCATCTAGTGAAAGGTGTCACATTGCTTAATGCAACACCTTTTTGGGGATTTCTGCCTAATCCAGTTAAAAATCCAGGACTAGCAAAATTATTTCCATGGGCGGGAACCTTTCCCCTACCTTCGAGCATAAGGAGGTTAACAGAGTTGGTGTAAGTATCACTGTATTTAATCCATTGCCTCATTTCTGTCCTTTTTGAAGACATGTTTCATATTCTAGATTTCTAGTCATGAATTGTTGTTGCACATTTCTTTATGTAATCCACATATGCAATCCATATGTAAGTGATATCATTATAAGAAACCCTGCTTAATGGCCTAAGTGTTCTAGTTAGGTATAGGAACAAAACATTATTATAATCGCGTTGTTAGAAATTTGTGACAGTTGCCTTGTCAATGCATTAATTTTGAGATAGAAGCCTCTGCAGTTTCTATCAACTTAATGTTTTAATTACACAATGGTGTTTTTTTCACCTTTAGGTGGGAGAAAATTAGTGATCCGGCCAGCATTGCTGAGGTGCTTAATCAGGTTTATGCAGATCATTCAACAAATGTAGATAATGTGTTCTCGCGCATAGTTGAAACCACAAGACACCCTGCTGCCGCGGCATCGTTTGCTTCAATTATGTTTGCTCCTCAGGCAGAATTATCTTTCAGTGAAACTTTATCTAGGTAGGCATACTACTACATTTCTAGCCATTAAATTGGAATACCATGTAACGTTTATGGTTCCAACTTAAGGACTTTCAGTGTTTTTGCATTTTAGATGTAGGGCAAATAATGTTCCAATCTGCCTCATGTATGGAAAAGAAGATCCATGGGTGAAGCCAATTTGGGGGCTCCAGGTTAAAAGGCAAGTGCCTGAAGCTCCATATTATCAAATCAGCCCTGCTGGTCACTGCCCTCATGATGAAGTCCCTGAGGTATGCAATTCCTCACTTTATTGGCTTTGCAAAATCATCAGCCTCAAGCACTGAAAGTGTATTCCTTATTTTCTAGTTCCATGTGATTGTCATGAAAAATGGTCAAATAGGAAAATATTAGACACAGAAATTTTGCCAGGGTTTAGTTGTCATATTGTTGTGGCATGATTATTGATCTTTAGATCAATAAGTAAGTCATACCACTTCTTTTCATCTCTGTTAAAGGTTATGGCAATATATTTTTAGTTATATAGCATTGGTATTAATACAAATAATGTCATTGTTTGCAGGTCATAAATTTCTTACTACGTGGGTGGATCAGAAACCTAGAGTCTCAGGGCTCTATCTCCTTACCACTGCTTGATGACTTTGACAATATGAAACACACTAATGCTAGGGAGTTAGAATATATCAGAGAAGGTTCAAAAAAATCAGTGATGGTAAGATATTTTGGGTCCAGATTGCCTCTATGGGACAGGATAAGATCTTATATCAATTCTGGGTCCAAGTTCAGGAATTTGGCAGCCAAATCACAGTGACGTGGTGAACTATTCTGTCTCCAAAAAAAGGAAGGGAATTGTATATAGCTTGTATCAAAGAAAACACACGCAGTTATTGTAGAATCAGTTGCCCTTGTATGCATAGCAAGTTATTAACCATCACACACTAGTAAATTTACATACTACTGTAAATTTTTCTTTCATTGAACACACACACAAAGGAATCTCCAAAAACATGATAGCTATGGTTTAGACTTTAAGATCAGTTGTGAAGATTCTGATTATGACCATTTTAAAAATCTCAGTCTGTAAAAGGTTGATATACATGTCATATAATCATTAAACGATGAAGCAACAATGCACTCGTAGTTAACTGGTAAGAGGACCATCCTGGTTTTGATGTCAAAGGGTTTGTTCAGCGATATTGGTGTAAAATCTAAGAGAAACAATCTCGTCTTAACAGATTAGCATGACAAAAGGCGAAACTAAGAATTCATGACTTTCATGTTCTCAAGGTGAAACATAGTTTAGGCAAGCAAAAAAAAAGGTAGTGCGCTGGGGTGGCCAGAGCGTTACCTGCTTAAGGAAATTTTCCCCTCGAAAGGATTAATTACTTGGAGGTAGATAGGATAGTTGGGAAATCGAAAAAAAAAAAAAGAAAGGAAAGAAAAGAAAAGAAAAGATAGTGCATAACAAATATAAATGACCGGTGGCGGAATTTTTTCTTTAACAAGTTTTGGTTGTACATATTTATCAAAGGACCTTCCTATGCAAGACAGCAGGAGCCCATCATGGTAAAAGTGAATAAATTAAGGTTCCTCTACCCTACAAGTATTTTCATTCGCACACGTTGCCCGTTACCACCCGTGCTATGCAACATCTAATAAATAATAATTTTTAATCTAAATTATTGATACTCAACATATATTATATCCCAACTATTTTTTTCCTCAGAAATTGTTAATGTAATTTTAGGCCAAAAGTAATGGTTACTGTTAGATAAAACTCTCAGCAAAATGAGATTTGAACTCTTAATATTATTGAAGAAATTTGTCTGAATTTACAATTCACTTGTATTTGTACCAATTAATTTGAGTCCAACTCTCTTTTAATAAGATAAATTATTTCATAGTAATTTTTTCTCTTAAGAAAAAAAATGTACTTTACCTTTCGAATTATAGATTATATACACTTTAACTCAAAAATTAATCTAATATCCTAAACTAAAAAATAATATGCAACTTAAAATCCTAAATTTTGTTAAACATGTGCTATTCTGTTAAAAACAGTTGAAAAAGTTTGATTTGAACAACAAAACAAATAAAGAATTCAATGTGCTAGTTTTTAAAAATTTTGAGAGTAGAAGTGCTAATGTCCTATTTCCCTTCTATTAAAGGAAAGATATGTTGAAGAACCAAACAAATGTTTGTACCTAACAAGCATAATGTTAGTGTATGTTTAATTTCAGTTTTTGAGATTTTATAAAAGAAAGATTAAAAATTAAAAATTAAAAATTATAATTATAATTTATAAAATTTTTAATATTTCTTTTACAAAATAAAAAAAAACTAGAATTGGGTACGAAAACGCAAATCAAATCTCCCTTTACTATTCTAAAGTGAAATTAGTTGTGAGAAATTGTTTTCAACGGTAACTCCCCCATACGAAACGAAGATGTGCAATGCAACGCAAAGTGGTAGTTGTAATGTCTCAATTGAGAACGCTATCTGGGGCATTTCGCTCCGTCAAACGCCCAAATCCAAACCCTAATTTATCATCCAAATCGTCATCTGCTGCTGCTACCACAACCACATCACAAGTGAGATTCAACGCCAAACCAAAATCTGGGTCGTGGTGCGTTTATCTGATCCTCTCCACCAACCCCCCAATCAAAACCTACGTTGGTGTCACAACCAATTTCCCTCGCCGGTAACTCAATTACGCCATGTTCTGATCTGAGCTATATTTGATATTCAATTCACTTGTAAATTGTAATCGGGTTGCGACCCATTCACCTGTCAGCTGAAATTTTTTACCTTTTTTCGCATTTACGTTTTGCTTTTCTTAAGTATATGGATCATGTTTGTGTAACCCTGTTTTTTTGCTTTCTTTCTTTCTTTTTTTTCCCTCTTTACAATTAATCAGTGATTAGTGTTTGATAAAAGGATTTTTATTGTTTTATGCCATAAATACGGAGATTCAAATCCATTCTGTTACTTGTGTATAATGTGAAGTTTAATAGGATTTGCATGACCTGGTACAGCCGTAAAGAACTATGTTTGGTTAAGAAGATTTCGGTTTTTGACACTAAACTGTATGAATCATTAATTTCCTATATGTCATTAATTTATTCTCATATCCCAATTCAATTTTTATTCCGTTGATGAAGTTTGCTGGTTCTACAATTTCTTTTAATTTTTGCAATGCTGTTGTCTGCAATTTGCCCTACTGGAGTTGAAAGAATTGAGTGGACATTTGATTTTTGCTTGTATTAACTGGTGTAGTTTGAAGCAGCACAACGGTGAACTTAAGGGCGGTGCAAAAGCATCCCGTGCTGGTAGGCCATGGATTTGTGCATGCCTCATTTGTGGTTTTACAGACAGAAGTGAAGGTATACGCTGTACATATCTCATTTCATGTTATTTTATTTATATCAAGATATTACACAAGTGTTTTCGCATTGTTATAACTATAAGCTCAGATTTTCTGGAGTAAGCAAATTGGTCAGTTCTTGAAAAAATTGTTATCAGTTTCATTCAATATGACTTTCAGCAGGACTTCTAGAGAGTAGAAACCGATAAGAGTGTACCCAAAAAAAAAAAGTGATAAGAGGGAGCAAATTGATCAATTTTTTTTTCCTGCTTCTGATCATACAATGGTGTAATGTTATTCAACTTGACTTAGAGGCTTCCTGCAATGAGTTTGGCTTGACAAATATAAGTATGTTTTTATTGCCAAAGGGGATATTTTCCCAACTGTAGTAATCTGTTGTAGCTAAGTGCTGACTAATAAGATGGAAATTATATATGTTAATTTGTATTTCTCATTTTTACTTTAGTGCATTCTGTGATTTGTGCTTCTCCTTTTCTTAAACCATCCTTGATGATATTATTATCCTGCTATGTATATTGTCACATCCTTTTATGTTAAACCTGTTAAGGATTTGCAGCATTGGCAGTTTCCCATAACTTTGCAGTTGATGTAATTTATTCTGTTTTACTTCACCACTGCAGCTTTTGTGTTTGAAACAAAATGGAAAGCTTTCTCGAGGAGAGCTCCCGGCAAAACTCGAAGCAAAAATCAAAATGGCAGCGACTCTAAACGAAGTGAAAATCCGTCACTTCCGCCGCTGCAACACAGGCAAGCAGCTTTAAATAGAGTAAAAGGGTCACATGACTGCTCTCACTTAGAAATTAACTGGCATTTAGATCCATCGTGACTCAAGTGCCACCATGTATGTGTTTTAATTAATTACTGCAAAAAATTAAAATGGCAAAACATTGGCCAGATATTTAATATATTAACTGTACCATAGGCATTGATTCATTCTTGTAGTAAAAGGTCTCTGTAATTCATAGCTTGAGAAAGCTGATATTCTTCTAGTTCTAGCAATGAAAGATCATGGGCGTAATGAACGTATAATAATATTTGTAAAATCCATTTGAACCATTTTACTTTATTTTCATTAGTTTTTATGGAAACTCTATTTTATGCTGATTCTATTTCTATGTGCCAAATATAAAAACAGAATCATTGAGTATGGAGCATGAAGCATTATTAATTCAATGATATTTTGTACGAGGTTGATATACTTCAAAATTAGCCCCCCCAAAAAAACCCTGCCATTCTATTGGGGAGAACTACAAAAGCTATAATATTTTGTTCCAAGATTCAAACGATGCTCCAATGCAAAAGTTTTATAAAATAATTTTGATAAGAAAAAAGAAAAGAAAAACTCAGAATGCAAAACTGAGATTCTTGACAAACGCTCCCAAAGCAGCGTACTCCTGCAACGCCATGCTATCAATGCGACACCGTATGAACTCTGGCAAGAACAGCCAAAAGCATGTGAAGGCAACGAATCCAACGGTCAATGGCCCCGACACCAACCTCGGCAACTGCCACCTGGTGGCGAGTGCCTTCTTCAAAGTAATCTCCACCATCAAGCACAATCCATGGAGGACAAAGAACCACGTCATCCTGAAAGAGGGTACCAACATTCCCATGTAGCAGAATATCAGCTCATGCATAAATCCTGAAACAATAAAAGTTGCCAACACTGCTGGCAGTGGGGCCCACATCGGACCAAGCACATTCATGGCTACTTTCACTGCTGGCTCGTACACTGTCGGTCGTAAAATGCTGGTGACCATGAGGTTCCACCTTCTGCCCCAGAAGTCTTGGAGTGAAGTTGAGAGAAGGGGCTCATTGAACTGTGGCTCCAGCTGTAGCCCCAGCATGGTTCTTGCCAGTGTTGCAACAATGGCCAAGATCAGTTCCAACGAGAAGTAAATGTGGAAGCAGTACAAGCCAAGGATCACTTTTGGGTGGATCTGATCGCTGAAGTCATATATTCTCACCATAGCAGCCAAAAGAATACCCTTTATGGCATATTGTAAAAGTGGTGTATGACCTTTGATGATGTTGGTGGGGGATGGGTTTTGATTGCATTGACCATTAGTTTTTGGCGTTATTGAAGATGGGTTGGTCTCAAAGTGTGAAATTTTGGACCCTTGTGATGGATCTGGAGGTGGGGTTTTCCCATTCTGATGGGGTTGGTTGGGGTTAGGAGGAAGAGATTTTGGTTTGTTGTGGGAGGTTTTGGATCTGTGTGGTTGATTTGGTGGAAGATTTTGTTGGATCTTGATGGGAAGGCAAGCAACAGCAACAAAACGTCCAAGAGAGATTGATGGCTCAGAAGACAAAGGTCCCTTGTTGAAAGCAAATAGCAAGAGCTTGAAGTTTGCAAGCCAACCAATGAAGAACCCTGCGGTGCCTCTCAAGTGTACACTAGAGAAGTTAAAAGGAATGAAGATGTAGAGGCAGATGATGGGAACTACAGAGAGGAGTCTTCTTGTTCCACCTGGGATAAACCTACGGATCCAATAGCAGTAGCATAAAGATATGATAACTGAGAGGCTCACCTTTGTGAGATTGATGATATCACCCTCCATAACTGCTTAAGAAATTTGTTAGAGGAGTGCTTAATTAAGTACGGATCAAGATATGATGGGTGGAGGGTTTTTGGAATTGGAGATCGAAGATTGGTCAAGAGGGATGATTGATGGAGATCTTAAACCCAAACTGTGGGCGAGCTTGTGCCAAGTCACGCAAGTAGAGAAATTGCAATGTGGGGCAAATGAATGGTAATGTATTGAGAGTTGAGACATCTGGCCTAGAGTTGCGTTGCGCTTGAGCTTACGTACATTCCTTTTACTTTTCCAATGTCTTAGCAGATATACTAATCGTAATCGATGTGATTAAAATTGGTGAATATTGACATTTGACAAGTGGCACATGGAAACATTCTTAAGTGTTACATTGATTTTATTCATTGACCACAGAAGGTAGACTTTTTGGAATTTTGAAAGTGAAGATAAGTTACAACAGGTTTCTAATGACGTTCTAATGAATGTGTTGCCTTTCCTGTATCTTATGGCTCAATTCCTCCATGTTATCGAAGTTTAATAAATAGAGGTGATTAAGATACACTCCTCCGTTCAATAATATTAGACACTTTGAGAAACTAGAGAAATGAGTATATTAAGATGTTAATGTATCTCATTACAATTTATACCAATTAGCTTAATGTACCAATTTATAGACAAATATATTAACATCTTAATGTACCAATTTCTTTCAGTTTTTCAAAGCGACTAATATTGTTAAATAGAGGGAGTAGTAGTATTGTGAAAAGAAAAAATAAGGAAGTAAAAAACTAATGCAAATTTCACCATCTATTAGCTTTACTATAAATGTGACAAATCTCAATATTTTCAATTTTTTTTATGCAATCATTTAATTATATATGATTAAATTATTAAATTTATATAATTTTGTTACAACTATTCCAAAGGTCATTTTCAAGATAAAGTTTATTAACAAATAAGAAAAATACTTTACACCAAAAATATCAAAATTAATTTCTTATTTGTTTAGAGATCGTTTTTTTATTGTTAGTTGTTTAGGGCGCTTTTTTTATTTATTTTTTATTTTTTTGTCAGAAGTTGTTTAAAGCTCTTAAGATGATATAATTAATTTGGAAGCATGAAAAGTGGGTGGAGAAGAGAGAACCCACGTGGGACAGGTGGGGGTGCCATATAGGGTTGTTGCTGGGTGCCCCACCAGTAAGGTAAAGTGCAGTGCCCACATTTACCCAATTGGGCTGCCAAAGTGGGGTGCCCACTAACCAAATTGGGTTGGTTTGATTGATCTTATATCAGTATCACACTGGGAAGTCTAGTACATTTTGGTGTAGGGGCCCTGTTACCCTATTTTTTAAGCTTTAACCAATAACCACGACCCAAAAAAAAAAAAAGATCATTGACCTGTGATTGCTGTTGTTTTTTTCTAACATAAACTTATAAGCCTTAAAAAAGGTTGGAAGGGGTAGATATAGAAGATACAATAGTCAACAAACTATAATTTCACAAACCAATAACCTTCTTTTTTTTCCTTTTTTTTTCTTTTTAAAAATACATAAGGACTTAAAACTTCAGAAAAGAAATTAGTCTGAAACAAAAATGAGAACAGCCCTAGCAAGAACTATCAGCAAGATAATCTAGAGAATACTAAGCAAGAACTCTGAAAAAAAAAAGTAATACCTCTCGCCTTACGTCTATTAGCTCACTATAGATGTGACTAATCTCAATATTTCCATCATTGGAAATTAAAGGTATGTTTAGTTTTAGTTTTCAATTTTAAATTTTTATTTTTAGGTTTTTAATTTTTAAAATTTTATAAAGGAAATATTAAAAATTAAAAATAAAAATTAAAAATTACAATTTATAATTTTTAAAATTTTTAGTATTTATTTTACAAAATTTAAAAAATTGAAAAACTGAAAAACAAACAAACATACCTAAATTTCCACCAACGAATACCAATGCACAATAAGCATAAATGATAGCCATATCAAGAAAAAGAAAAGAAAAGGGCGTTAGATGTTAGATGTTAGATGATAGAGAAACCAAAATAAATGAGATTCACAACACCACTTGAATAGAATCAACAATTATATTTACAAAATCTAATTCACAGCTAATGAGATAAAATAAAGTCCCCCACAACTCAGCATAAGTAATTTTATTTGTTCAAACACGCAACACCAAGCCATCATAAAAGATCCATTATGACAATTACATCCCTAAGTTTTGAAACCTTTTTCCTTTGACTTTGAGGAGGATAAAACTTCGGGCGCTTCTTATGTAAAAAATTTAGGTGGGGTTAAGCATTAGTATTTCACTGAGATTAAAGAAGACTTTTCAACCTATTTAAGGATTTATGAGAGAAATTACATTTCGTTCCATCAATAAGGTCTTAATTAACATCATTCAAAAAATTTGAACTCACGTCTTGTGAAATATGAGTAAACCTTAATCAATTGCGTCAATCTTGTTGGCAATCTCTCGAGATTTGATACAATGGCTCAAGATTTGAGACGACGGCAATCACATCTTAATTTTTGTTAACTAATTTTCTTTAATTTAAAAATGCCTCAATAGCTACTTCATGCTTAAAAGAAATTGCTAACATTTATAAATCATGAGTTTTGCGTTTATGTTTAAATCAAGAGTGACATGAAGATAACGAGTTTATTATTATTTTTTTTTATGTATTTTATAATGAATGTTGAAATTTTATTCACTAAGAGGTACTTATTTGATATTTTTGTTAAGTTTTTAAACAATTTTACATAAAACATAATTTTTTTTAGTTTTAAGCATAATAAATATTTTATTTCACTTGATATTTGATATTTTTACTTTTTATCTGATGTTTAAAGACACTTATTAACAATTCTCTGCGAAAATGGACAATGTATATATATATATATATAATACAGAGATTATGGCAACAAGTACCAAGCTTGGATTAATATACCTGTAATGTGAGTAAAGAGCCTCTGGTTAAAATTGAGTTTCAATGCGTAGATGGAAGACTAGTTGGAAATGCTAGAGGAGAGAATGAGTGGTAGAGAGATGGCAAGGATAAAATCATGGGAGCTAAACCTTGAATAGAGAAACTGAGGAGGAAAATACCAAAGAGGATTCAACATGAGGTAAATTCTGACTTCTGGTATGGACAAATGTTATTGGTACCTATTATTTATAAGATATAGTGTCAACATTTTTATTTATTATTGATGAGGTATGAATTCTATTTAATTTGAATCTTATTCAATAATAAATAAAATATATCAAATAATATTAAAATGTGAGTATAAATAATACCTCAATCAAATATATGGCTAAAAAGTCCAAGTATGTCACAGGTGAGAACAGGTTGGTCTGTGAATTTAATTGAAACCACCTCCAGCCCACCCGTGAATCTTCTCAATTGCATTTGCTTTTTTTGAGGTAACCGCTTAATTCATAAGAGTAGTTTGACCACAATTAGAAGCACAAAAAACACACATTAGGGCAACACAATCGGCAGAATCATTCTTAATTGCATTTGCAGTATTTGCATAATAGACAAATGATAAAACCAATATCTGATTGATTAAAGTGGTTAAATATTTTATCTTTTTTAAAAGCAATGAATTTTGTAGACAAAAATATTAACAATGGAAAATTATAGATGATCAATCTTAACTTAGATTAATTAATTAATTAAAGTAAACTTTGAATATGAGTAATTTATACACAAAACTAATAGCTCCTTCACTACCGATATGGGATTCTTCCAAAAAAGTCGGCCCTTTTTCTCTCCTTTTCCCTTGTCATCATCTCTGTCTAGAGAGAGACACACCAAACAAGCTCCATTTAATATAAAGAGTAAACCCCTGCTCCAGTATGGAAATAACGTAAGTAAAACTAATCGCAAAGAAAAGAAGTATCCTAACCATGATGTATGGAGTGGTGACAGGTTATATTATCTCTTAATATATTGGATTAAATTAACTCCTAATATGAAGGCTAGAATGAGGGATTAGTTATTATTAAGGTAAATATTCTGATTTCAATAAAAAAAAAGTATTTTTTCGATCTTTCATAATTAAAAATATAAAATAAACAATTTTAATATTTTGATAGATTGATTTCTCTTATTAATAATTTTTTTAAATCGATTTAATTTATTATTATAAAAATTAGAGATTACTTTATTATATTTTAATCATCAATATAATTTTTTTTAAAAATTCTAATTTATCCAATACTATTTTTACGGAGGATTTAATTGGTGAAAAAAAAAGGTGTTTCCAGGACATATGTTAAAGTGACTTGTTTTTTCTTCCTAATATAAATGATGAAACAAATGACTGACACATTTTGCAATCCCGTCCCATAACGTAGCATAGCATAAAAAAACCATAAAATAAAAAAGAACATCTTTAACAGACCTCCATCCAAAGACATTTGCTGCCCAAATCTGTGCTCTGCTTTTGTTCTGGTTCTGTTTCTGTTCTGTTCCATCATCTTCCACCCTCTCTTCTGATTCATTCACCCCAAAAGCAAGCTCAAAGCTTTGATTGATGGGGTACCTCAACCTCTCTTGCAGAGCCGAATCCGCAGTTTCAACCTCCAATTCTCTCTCCCCATCACGCCCAACATCTTCATCTTCTCCTTCATCCTCAAAACAGAACAACAACAACAACAACAAACCCATCAAGATCCAGCACTTCCACTACAGTGACCTCGAAGCCGCCACCAATGGCTTCTCAGACCGCAAGCTCCTCGGCAAAGGAAGCCACGGCTATGTCTACAAGGCCGTCCTACGTGGCAGGCCCGTCGCAGTGAAAAGACCATCGAGACCCCACAACCTTCTCCCAAGACCAGTTTCTTCTGCTTCTTCCTCTGCCCCTGCCTCTTCCTCTGAGGTAATAACCACCGAGGTTGACAACGAGATCGACATCTTGTCCAAGATTCAGAGCCCAATGTTGGTGAATTTGGTTGGTTTCACAAATGATTCCAAAGACAGGCTCTTGGTGGTTGAGTTCATGAGCAATGGCACACTCTATGATGTTCTTCATTCATCCAATAGGCCACCCAATTGGGGTAGGAGGATCCGTTTGGCTTTGCAAACTGCAAAAGCAATTGATACCCTTCATTCATCAACACCACCTGTGATTCATCGGGATATAAAGTCTGCAAATGTTCTCATTGACAGAAGCTTCAATGCAAGGTTAGGTGATTTTGGTTTGGCTCTTAGGGGCCATGTTGATGATTATAGGCTAAGGTCAACTCCACCAGCTGGCACTATGGGGTACCTTGATCCCTGTTATGTGACTCCTGATAATTTGAGCACTAAAACTGATGTGTTTAGTTTTGGTATTTTGTTGTTGGAGATTATAAGTGGGAGGAAAGCCATTGATATCACTTATTCACCACCTTCTATTGTGGATTGGGCTATTCCTCTTATAAAGAAAGGGAAGCTTATGGCTGTTTATGATCCTAGGATTGCACCCCCTAAGGATCCTGTTGTGAGGAAGCAGCTTTCAGTGATTGCTGCAAAGTGTGTGAGGTCTTGTAGGGAGAGGAGGCCTTCCATGAATGAGATTGTGAATTGGCTTTGTGGGTTGTGTAAGTTGGTGCCTCTTCACTCATGGAATGGTTTTAACAACCCTTGCATGATGGTTGAGACTATGGGAAGGCCTGTTGAGGCAAGGAGTGGACAATTGAGTTCAAGAATGGAAGGAGGAGGGGGTTTTGATGCCTTGGATGAGAGGTTGTCTAAGTCTGCAACGAGGTATTCAAGGAGAGTGTATTCTGATTTGGGGTTCAGCAGCAACTTGATGGACCTTATGGCTACCACTGAGGAGCCTGAGTTTCTAAGAGATGATGATAATGCTGATGGAGTGGAGCATAGTTCTAAATCTGCTGAGCAAGTTCCTAGCTCAAGGTTTGGTAGTGGAAGGTATTTCACAAGAGGGAGGAATCTTTACAGGCCTTGTGGTACTGATAGGGATGCATTTGACTTGAGTAAAGGCCAGAAGATTGTTAGTGAGGCTTCGAAACAGGATGATGGGGCTTCTGGTTCTAATTTGAATTCTCTGACTGCTGAGGTTTTCTAGTTTTAATTGCAGAATCATTGTTTTTGATTGGAGTGAGATGCCTCTAGGATTGTAAGCTTTCCTTGCTTGGAAAAATCATGTAGATTTGTTGTTAGTTCATTATTTGTGGATTTCAGAAATGACCTCTTCATTTTAGTATGTATTTGGATTGAAGGGCACATTACTGATGTCCCCTTGAAGCTGTTCAATAAATTTTGCCAAAAGGGTTTTGTTTTTTCCCCTCTTCTTCCCTCAAAAAACAAAAGCAAAAAGGCCAATGAATTTCAGGAACAAATAGTCCTCCAATGCACACATGGAGCTGCTGCATGGAAATTGTAAAAACTCTGCCATTGCTTATTAATTGAATGACCTGTTTGTACTTTGTATAGCTCAAATAAATTTTCAATACAAGCACTCCTGTGGTCCCTTTGGCGATTCCATGACTAGCTTCTTGTGTTTTGGTCTGTCTATTACCAGGCTTATTTCCAATTAGATTTTGAAGCAATGTATGTTGTTGTATGATCTATTATCATACTATTCTTCAATTCTATCTTCATCCACCCATGGTATGACCAAAATCTCACAGCAGTGAAAATCTAAATTAAAAGCAACGAATAAGGTTAGAAGAGTCTTTAACCACCATTTCATCTGATTTGTCAAACACGTTTTCAGGTAATATTAGCAAGAAAAGGACTGCTTTGATAAGTTGTCAAACTTCATTTTTCTTTATTTTTTTTGGGGCGTAGACTCCCTTGGCATTAGAGTAGCATTATATTCCAATCAAGCAAAAAAGATCATTTTCTGGCTGTCAAGTTTTGCTTTGAGAAAATTGTGGCGTGGATTAATATGCCAATTCCACATGAAGATAATTTCATATAAAAACAAAGAGACAATGACAAAAGATTAAGGGGGGCACCATTTCCATATTAGTGCTAGTGCCTAATGGCCCCACACTAACCTGCTAGCAAAGTTTCGATTCGTCATGTTGTGGCAACAAGTTGAAAGATTTGCATTATCAACAAATTGCAACTGCTTAACTAATAGAGACAGCTAGGCAGCACAAAGTGGGAATATTTTAAACAAAGTACTGTCATTTTAGCCTGATCCACATTCATAGATAGACTCCATTTAAATAAGGGTAAATTTTAGTTGTGGATGTGTTATCTAGTCTTCACTAATAGATGATTATTTTTAATTAACATCACGTTCAATATCACATGATTGAAATTGATATTTATTTGAGTCACTATACTAATGTCAGTCCGTATCTATTTTACACATAAAACTCATTTATGAAGAATTATCCCGTTTGGGTTGCCGGCTTAGCATTATAATGTCTGTTAACTCTGTTGCAACTTCACGTGCAACTCTTGGTGGACGAACAAAATTATGCTTTTGCTACAGAAATTGAAGTCTCTTCAGAGACATGCTGCAGACTGTTAACTAATTAGAAAGCTGAATCATATGAGATGAGACTTGGCTTGGCTCAAATTTCAAGCTTGAGTGATACTGAATTAAAATTACTGAGTTATGTTATGAGTTTTCCTTGCTCATTTTCCTCTTGAGGAAACTACAGAGTTAGAAGTCTTGGTTAGAACAACATGGCATGAAAATTGGCTGACACAAGTGCTTTGCATTTGTTTTTCTTTTAAGTAAGATTTTGAATTTAAAAGTCGTGAATGAAAAATAAAAAGTAAAATTAACGTAGATTAAATTTTATTTCAAAGTCATGAACTTATCTGATTTGAATCAATTTAGTTAAATTGAATTTCTAATATTAGTGATTTTGGAAAGAAAGAATAAATAAATAATATGAGTGGGTTGTTATTTTTCTCCAGCAATTCCATCTCACTTTCCTTTTTTTTTTTTAATTACTTATGCTCGTAGTTACCATTTATGGCAAAATAAACCCCTTTTTATTCATTTTAGTCGTAAAAGGAGTTACATAATAGCAATTAGGGACAGAAGGAATCAAGCTTGGGTCATCAACCTTTCCTGAAGACTCATGCTACTATTTACTAGACAAAATAATCTCAACTTCTCAACTGGCCAAAATAAATATTTCAGAGAATAAAAAACTCGACTTTAAAACAATAATTGAATTTCTCTCTTTCTAATGCAATATATGAGTGTTATTCGCAGTATGGACTGACAATGTAATCTCACAAGATTGAGATACATTTTTGTTTCTGAATCTTTACGTTTTCAATTTTAAATATCGAAACAACTTCAAGGCCTGCATGCAGAGGTAAATGACAAAGCTACTGAGGTTGCAGGGTATTTTTGGCACTTTTCCTTTAAGTACGTTTTTTGGTAACAACATTTATTTTATTTAGGTTTGCTGTTAGGTAGTGACTAGTGAGGCCCTAGTGGTTGGAAACAAATCAAAATAATTAAGTCATGTTCCTTAATGTTATATATTTCATTAATTTATAAAATCCTTCTTTTGACCTATAGTTCGATCTTAGAATTATATAAGATCAAAGCAATCAAACATTGAATGAGTTGGTAACTAATGTTAGGTTCTCATGTTAGAGAATCATCCCCGAATATGAAACCGTCCGTTTTGTTTTTCTCACTGTTTTTTTTTTTTCCTCTGCCGGTTTGTGTTCATCATTGCAATCGCCAACCCCAAGTTTTCATGATGAATCTTAATAGTTACTCCATGTCATATATCACTTCAAATGTTGCTTTGAGGATTTATACATTTAGCACCTTGATTATCTGATTGAAGAAAAGCATATTTTAGATGAGAACATCAATATTCACACTTTCTTTATTTCTCCCCCAAAGCCAAAAAGCGGCACCCCTTTTTGTTAATTGATATTTAATCAAGGATGAGTTGCAAACTGTACTATATATGCATGAACTTAGGAAACGAGTGAAGAAATCTTAAGAAACCAACAATAGATTGAATCTAATCGCTAATAATTTTGGGCTTAAGCAACGTTTTTATATATGCTTACCTAATTATTTTGAAAAAAATTTTAAATTGGTCCCCTTTAAATTTTGCATTGAATAATTTGGTAAATAAGTCTCTCTCAATTTAAAGTACCAAATAAATTGGTCCCTCTAAAAAAAATAATAATAAATTAGTCCCTCAAAATTCATGAAAAGGGCTAAATTGATCTTTATATGGAGAAAATAATTTGTTTGATATTTTAATTGGTAGTGACTTCTTTGAATTTTTTTTTGAAACAACCAATTTATCTGGTTTTTTTAGGGAGATTAATTTGTCCAACTTAAAATTTAAGATAAATAAAATTGAGGGTTTTGTGATTTATTTTTATTATCTTAAGGAAAAGTTATAATTTCAAACGGAAGCCACCCATTTGTTGTAGTCCACCTTGGCATAAGTTTTGTCATAGAAGGGCTTGTCCTTATCCTTTTGGCCAACAGTAATACCTCATCGTAGAACTAGTGCAAAATACTGGAGGAATTTCCCTTTTTCCTGGGTTTTTTTTTTTTTTCTGGCTTATGAGAAGATGAGTGAATGGTGCCATTATTAGTGTACTTTATGTGTTCCTTTTTCATGATGGCAATCGAGTGGATCGGACTGCCTATACCAATTTTTTGGTGAAACGTTTTTCATATGCCTTTTTTTTTTTTCATTTTTTCTTCCCTTCTTGATTTTATGGAGTTTCTGCATATATATTGTTTGTATAGCTTCACAATTAAATAAATCGAGTTTAACTAAACTCATTTAATTTCTACTGCTATCATTCAATTTTCTTAATATTGGCATGCAAAAATTATTTCCTACTCCCTTTGAAAAATTATCTTAGATGAGACGGACATATTTTTCATATAACAAAATTTAGGTAAAGAACAAAGCTTTCAATGCCGAGTTAGTGCTCAATAACAAGGAGAAAACCAAGTCATACTTTAACATGATTATTGAAGGCCAAGGTTTTTTTTCATGCAAGAGTTTCATATCAATTTGTCATGTATAAATTTTTATCATTAATTAAGAAGATGACCCTAATTTGAATTTCATAAAAGATTATAATAAATGGTAAAAAAACTACATGATCACGCAAAACTTTCATTGAAGATGTAACCAAAAAAAACTTTCATTGAAGAGAATCCACTTTCACCAATAAGGATTATGACACTTCTACTTTCTCTTTACCACTTTTCCTCCGTATGACTTTGTTGGGCTATTTCTTCCTCACCATTTGAACTCTTAAATGCCGAAGGCTCATGATTATGATCAGCAAATGAAGTAGCTGCCCGTAAGTCAATTAAACAATGACAATAACAATACAGATTTGGATGTGTCTTTGTCCACTTCTAAATTTGGATCTTTTTTCTGTCTAGTTCAAATCCAAAAACCCAGCTGCCAAGTCCATACAAAGATGAAAGATCCCTTTCATACAGTGAATGCAATAGTCCAATATTATTCATTCTTATGACACGCATAGAATTTGAGAATTTTCACCCTTATCTGAATTATGATGTTTACCTTAAAACCCGAGTTGTTATGGCTGAGGAAGTTCTAGTTCAGTGGAATAAACAAGTACAATTTTCTATTTCGGAATTTCAACTGTTGCTACCAATGAAAATGACAACACAGACACCAAGTTACCCTCATTTGGCTAGAGCCATTGCTGCAGCCAAAAATCGTTTGTGGTGCAGACAATGACTTCGACTATGAAGACAAATAGGAAGAGCGTGTCCAAGGTGGTGTTTCACAATCCAAGAAACTGGAGGAAAATGAGTGTCCTTTACTGTTTAGCCGTTTGCAGCAGGTAAGAAATTCTATATTCCTTTCCTTAGATCAAGGCTTTACAGCTCAGAAACTTCCTTGCTGCATGTAGCTCTCTTTTTGAATTTATGAACCATTGAACCTTCATGTGCTACAGTTGTCTTTTGAGATTGACACATGATAACCCAAGAGGTGGGAAGGTTTCAAGATGGTCGTAGTGTCCTTGTTGTATAGGTGTCGTGTTAGATATTTAATCAATACTTCAAATTATATTTTACAAGTTTTTATTTTATTTTTTTGGTTTGAGCTTAATTTTAATGTAATGTCAATGCTAAATAATTTTGCACTAACATTTAATAAAGTACTGTCACATCTATAAAAATGGTTCCTTTTTTAGACACTTAGTGTAAAAGCCAACTATTTTTATTTATGTATTGGTAATGAGTGAATACAAGTGTAAAACTATTTTACACTTATAATATATAGAAATTAAACTATCTTTATTTTTATGCATTTATAAATGGAAATTTAAAAATAATAAAGTGTATACATATATTTTATCAATTATTATATTTACAATATTTTATACTATTTTCATTTTTTATTTTGGTGAGGTGTTTTATACTATTTTCAAATGAGTTTAATTGTAATGTTCTCAAACCATGTATAGGTTGGGGTTGTTACTAAGGTTGTTTTACACTTTGTTTTAGCATCTTTTAAAACTGCACTCTTTTAAGGAATAAGTCACTTTAATTTTCCGGGGTGGTAAAAGGGTCATCATGGAAGGAAGCTCGGTTAGGCAAACGCCAAGAAAAAATGTCAAAAGACTCTAAATTCCATCAAGAGTCAGTTCTTTTGTGTCTGTACCTCAATGGCATCTTTAAGAGAATTGAACCACTTTCATGGGACCTTCCAATGAAATCCTTGTAGCAGCGGTCTAGAGATTTGCGCTTTATGTCTGATTAATTGGACGAATTTCATGAAAGAAGGAGGAAAAATTAAAATGAACAGAAGCCAACCTTCCTTGTTAATAAAGTTCAAACATATTTTTGAAGATTGTCGCACATGGGTATCTATAATGAAGTCCTCCAATCAACTGTTATGGATTTCAGTTTATCAATAAAAAAAAAACCAATGATAAAAAAAACTGTTATGGATTTCATGAAGTTATACACCCATTCTTATTTTGTCGTTCTGTTCCCCCTTTTTTGCTTATAATTACTTTGGGTTTTTCCTAGCAAATGTCCTAACGAAACCGAGTGAAAAATAGATTTGATTTAAATATACTGAAGTGTAAACGAAACTGAATCTGACGAACAAAAATAAATAAATAAATAAAAGAGTGAACATCTTCTTTCGTCGAACTATTTTTTTCTCAAGAAATTAATTTCATGATACTTTAAAATTAAAAATAATAGATATATTAGTTCATCTTAGTTTTTCATTAATAGACTTACACACTTGACACAGTATAATAATAACATGATGTTAAAATGTTACATGCAAGCAAAATAATGTGATTTTGGAACATATTGCACTAATTTTAGTGTTTAAAATTGTATAAAATGAGTCATATTATGACTTGTAATAAAGATTTAAATGATTTATTTTGTATAATTTCAACAACCAAAATGAGTTATTTTAAACTCTATTATAATTTAGATGACACACGGATCACTTAAGGTCCTATTAACAAGTCACTGCAATTTCATTAGTGTTTAAATGATCAAATACACATATAAAAAAATATGTTCTATTATTAAAATTTTGAAGGGCGAGTTTACTTTCAATTTTTGAGACTAAATTGACTTGCAAAATTTCCTTAAAGGACTACATGGACTGTATTCTTGAAAGTCAAACTTATTTTTACTAATATGATAATATTTAATTAAATGATAAATGTATTAAAATTAAATTTTCAAAAAATATATAATAGAGTTTAAAGAACTGTTTTGAAGTTAGAATGTATTAAAAACTTACAAATTTCATGTTTTAATTAAAAAATTTTCACTCTTAATTCTTGAATTATTACCTTCACTTTAGTATCATTTATTATTTTTCTGAATAAATCTACTGAAGGATTGAGCCAGAATTGTAAATTAAATATTAATACTGCATAAACAAATATAAAAATGAATAAACAACAAAATATTTGAGTTTAATTTCTATGCACACTATCATCCAATAAAATTATCTCATTTAAATGACTTTTCAAGTAATAGATATAATTTAATCACTTTTATTGATATGACAATAGATAATTGGATGAGAATATAAAAAAAATTTCATTGTCAATGCATAAAGATTAGACTCTAGATATTTTTACATCATTATGTTTTGCAAAACGGCTTACAATCACAAGAAAACTTCTATACTCAAATTAAGTACAATCTAATAATCAGTTAATCCAGCTTATTACCTAGTAAATTATAAACTCAATGCAAGACCTTTTCTTATGCGATATAAATTTTTTTCAGGGTGAGATAACATTTCTTCACCAAAATGTGGTTATTAATCATTTCGTATTACGGTCAAGTGAAGTTGCGAACAACATATCCGCACATCAGCTAAACCTTATTCACATAAAGATTCCCAAGGATATTTTAGGGAACAATCTTTTCTTAAAAATATGTTTCATTTTGATGTGCTAATCTTTTTATTTGCATAACCTTTTGAATAATAATTATCATATCAAAGTCAATCATATTTGCTTATGTGATGATAGATAATTGAACCAGGGTGTACATCAAATTAGATCCTTAAAAAACTGGTAAAACTAAGCATTTGTTTAGATACCGTTACATTTGCACCTTACGCCACTATACAACTTTTTAAAGATAAATGACTACTAACCTAAACACTTGATGATTTAGAAGAACATATACAGAGTAGTTTACAAGCAGGCCCTAGTCTTATGCACAGCATGCCTTGACTAACTTGGCAAAATCTTAAGACAGTTTTCACTTAAAATTTTCAAATGTTAAATAATATATCCAAATGGATAAAGATTGAATTGAAACTTTATCAAAAGAGGTTGAAGCTTTACTAAAATTTTAGAATTTTACTACCGCTGTTAAAAGGAGGACCCCTACAAAAGGGGTTGAGCCTCATAGCCTAATGGTTATGATTGTTTTTTACACCTTTTGAATGAGAGATCCCATATTTGATCCCCATTATCCCCCTTTCCCAAATCCCATAGAAAGAATTCCGAGCTTAATGTCTTCGTAAAAAAAACCACCACAAAAAAGGAGAGCCCCAACACCTCGCCAAAATGATAATCTTCTAGGGCTAATTTTTAAAAACTCAATTCGGATCGGAAAATACTATGGTTCATTGTCCACCGTTTTCCTACCATATTATTTGGCTACTATCTTTCCAATCGAATAAGCACCAAATGTATAACAATCATCAATTCATCATCTTATGTCCTTAGAAATCACTAACAAATTTGCATTAACCTAATAAATACTACTATCAGTCTGTGCCTCATGACCTGGACACTGGACAGCGAGAGGGAACCACTGCTTATAAATAAACATTAGAGATTTGGAAAATTCAATGATGCATGATTAAATAAACATGATGATGCTACATTATTCATTTGTTTGACGATCAATCAATACTTATATGACTAATGTGATACAATATTCTTTGAAAAAGAAAAGGAAACACCAACCCAATCTATAGCTGACAGTAGAACAGCTTGGAGTGTCGCCATGGTACCGGAGGGGTGCAAGGAAAAACCATCTGGTATTTTAGAGCAAACAACAAACAAAACACTGTTCTCCATATTACAAATATTGGTTGAAAAACAATCTGCTAAATTTTTTTCTGATCATGTCCTGAAAACTACATTCAGTAACAGCTTTTAATAACTGTCTATGTGAAAGCAGTAGACACTGCAAGAAATTGCAGAAGCACATAGAATCAAAACCCTGCACCTGCAATTTAGCCATGGCAGTAACCTTGGGTACATTGATGACAGGATCAGCTGTCACTACTGCAAGATGCTAATCACATGAAAATTTTCCCAAAATCAGAAAAAAGAAAAAAAAATCTCCAGCTTTTTAACTTAGCCTCACGTTCTGCCTTGTCTTGATCATTCGCTTGAGTGAACCCAACCAGGACTGACATTCATCCCACTCAGTAGTGGTAAGAAGAACCTACGACACAAAGGAAAAACAGCTAATGTAAATACTATATAATTATGTAAATAATATCATTTGCATTTGCACTTGCAATTGCGTTACCTGAATTTGTAAGGCAGTACCAAAATCACCGTTGTCTAATGCCTGACAAAGCTGAAGGAGCTTATCAGAAGCATTTTTAGAGATGTCTCCACTGTTCAACTTGGCAAACAACCCACCAAGTCTTTTTGAGTTGTCTTCTATCTCCCGCTTCTTAGCTGGGTTTGCACGTGAGCCTCCAAGTGCTTCCGATGTTTCATTGAAAAGCCTTGTCAATGTAGTAACAACAGGCATTTGGTGTGCTGGCATAGTCAGAGTAAGCAAAACTTAAATACACAAGCGATTTGGACAAATATAAGAGCAACAAAGATGAGTGACGATCAGTGCAATAAATTCAAGACTTAGGTTTCCAAGTTGGATGAGACATACAACAAAAACTACAAACACACACCCGGAAATGTGGAGATTATTTTGGTCCAATGTGACATGGAGCACTACCGTAAAAATATATTACCAGGTACTTTGGAAGTATCAGCTGTCTGCACAGTAGGTGGTGGAGCTGCTGGTGATACAGCTGGTTGCACAGGTTGCGCTTGAGGGGGACTGGGAGGTTGTATTGATCCCATCACAGGTCTTTGGACACCACCAGAACTGGGGACTGGCATGAATCCCATTGGATTTGGGGTAGGTGCCACAACCTGTGAAAGGTTCTGGTTATGACCCAAACCCACTTGTGATGGAGCAGGGGGTGTAGGCTTGTAAGGTGGATTGGTGGTTGTCTGAAATCCAGAAAGTTGTGTTTTAATCCACAGGAAGCCAAAACACACGATAATACCAAATTCGAAATTCAAAAAGAAATACTTACACTATACAATTGAGAACCCAATGTGGGTTGCTGATATTGCTCCACATTTCTAAGCACAGGAGGAGTTTGAGGATCAAAAGTTCTCAAAGGAGGGGGTGCAACAACGGTATTTGAGTAGTTCAGCTACAAGAAAGAAATTGTTACAAATAAAAATAATAGGAAAAGTTATGTATAAGTATATCTTATGCGGTATAGTTTAATGAAACTTCCATGCTGAGGCAATATTCACACTAAACCTACAATCTTTTATCACTTCAGATCTAATTTGACCAAGATAAGTGTGAACCAAGGGAAAAATTAAAAGAACACTTTTGATAAAATTTGGCCTCTGCTCACAATCTGTTGAATATCTTTATGAACTGTAGCTAAATGTAGATTAATGATAAATAATGTGTACTGTAGCTAAATATAGAATAGCAATAAATAATATGTAGGCTCACATTAACAAACTAAAGGTGATTGTTTGTATTGACACAAACTCAAGGGACCACAGACCAGTAACTCCTTAAGAATTATCCACATACAAACCTACAATTGTTTTTTATGAGTTGTAACATCATATGATAAAATACCTGGGGAGCTTGGGGAACCTGAGTGGTCTGTGGTGGAACAAACAAATTAGGCTGTTGGGGTTGCTGCTGTGGAGCAGGAACACCATATCCTGTTCCATACCTAGGATCAAATGGCTGTTGGTAGTTGTCAGGATATTGAACACCAGAAACCCCATGCTGCACTTGAGTGGATACAGACTCCTAGGCAACAAACATTTAAAGGAATAATTTCCAATTACAGCAAGAATATGCTTTAAAGCCTAAAAAAAAAAGCGCCAAAGAGCACAGTCAAAGTCACTACCTGATAATAATTTCTATTATAATTAGAATTATCAGCACCATAAAAGGATGCGCCATGTGATTGAGGGTTTTCATATGTAGCAGTTTTGAAGTCTTTCTCTGCAACCATAATTTAAAGGGGAAAAAGTTAAGAAAAAACACGTACAGAAAACTTCAAATATTGCACACAAAAATTAGCAAGTTTCAGCTTAATGTATACTAGTCCAGTAAAAAGGTTTACCAGGTTCTGCAGAAAGTGCAATTCGATCCTTTAAAATCACAAGTTCAGGCGACAGTTCATCAGAACCCAAAAGTTTTAAATACTCCATCGCTGTAGTCAAAAGCCCTTGACTTGCTAAAATTTCAGCATATTTCTCAACAAGCTTGCACAGAGAAGCACTAAACCGCTTCTGTCCGGTTGCCAAGGCAAGAACAATAGTCTTTTCCATCAAATCCTAACAGCATAAAGTTTTGTCAATTTTCCACCTGCAATATTGGTAACTGGGAATTTCATATCAAACATAGTTACAATAAGAATATCAATCACACCTGAAGAAGATCAACATAAGATTTTCCCTCATGCTCAGTTGACAGGCTCCTTGACCAAATTTCAACTGTTTTATCAATATTTCCAGCACATATATAACAAAGAGTTGCAGCTAATGAATTGCCAGCTCCCATGAGTTTTGAAGCAAGTGTGTCACAAAGCATTGTCCATTCATCTCTCTGAGCAAACTGTTAATATGTGACAACAGTATTGATTATACAAGATAATATCCCAATCATCAAAATAACTATAGCAAAATTCTAGTCTCAGAATTTTATCCAATCATTAACCCAAAAACAACACACACACACACACACACACACAAGTAAGAATATATATATATTGCATCAGGATATTAGATTTCACTAATGCATAATCACCCTAACTCCATAAGTAAGAATACTACAAAGACAATATAATCGACAGGATAAATCAAAAGGGGAATTGATTACAAGAAATAACAAACTATTATAGAAACCTTGGGTTAAATAAAGAAGATTATGTGAGTCTGAGATGCCAGCAAAAACTTCTTTAGGGAACTTTGCATCACTTACAGGAATATAATATTGAATGGATGTCAGTGGTTCAAAAACTATCTAAAAATGAAATTAGACAAGCAACAAAGATCAAAAGAGACTTACACTACAAAGAAGAGCAAGGGTTTCTTTCCAAAATTTGAGGGGCCTAGTATTCACAAGGCTCAAGAGATCATTGCTCACCATCGCTGATATAATCTGAAAATGGAAATTACCCCAAATAAATGGAGCTTATAAAAGTCTAATATCTGGTTGGTATTGGACAGATTTAAGTCATATGATCAGCTACCTTTAAGTATGGCGATCGGATCACTTTAAGGTATTGATCTCGTGTACTTTCCCACAAGGAAGCACTGCCCACATGAGCAATGACTAAAGCATCAGCCCATTTATTTGCAGATACGCACTGTGCAACTGCTCCCTTGTAATCCCCAAGAACTAAAGCACGCTGAACACTGTCATCAAATGAAGGGTCATTGCTCTCCTCTGTTTCCACATCATCTTGGATTTTCTCTGAACCATTGGCAGTATCCTCAGCAACAAAGTTTCCAACAGAAGTAGATGGAGGTGTATCAGCTTTAGGACTGGGAAGATTGTTAAAGAAATCCTCCCCATTATCAGAAGCAAAAGCATTGGTTTCATTAGTTGCCGCATGTCCTACATTATTAACAGGTGTGTCCTCAAGTCCAAGAGCATGTACTTCTTGGGAAAGATCATCATTAACTGTGTCTTTTGCTTCACTAGGTACATTGAATCCAAGATGTGTCAGAAGTTTTGTCCGTGCAGTCCCATCATCTTCAAACATAACCTTCAGAAAACCCCAAGTTTCTCTTTCCTCCTCAGATCTGTCACAACAATAAAAAGCAATCAACATATAGAAGAGTCACATCAAAAGCAAACACGGTGAGAATGTGAGAAAATGTTGTTCTTCATGGATCAAACGTACTCTGATTCCTGAGATTTTTTATCACATAAAACCCTCAATAAAGACCTTTCCCCATTTTGTATTGCAGCTTCAAATTCAGATGAACGACTCACTAGACTGTCCTCGGTGACCAAGTTATGCACATAAACCTGGAAAATTACAAATACGATGAATTCAACTGAAAGTTTTAAAAACTTAGCCAAACAAACATCATTGAAGCAGTAACACCTTACCTCTGAAGCTCCAGCTGGAGAACCAGCAGCAGATACCTTGGGATGAAATGACACAAGTTTGCCACCAAAGCCAAAAGAAACACCAGCAGGGCGCTTATACCATTTTGGAGCTCTCAGTGGTGCTGCACAGAGAGAACATATTTCATTAAGAGATTCCAAAAAACATCTGATACCAAGCCACGCTAGAATTACAAAGTCTTGCCTAACCCTCTTCATCTCATGAAACAAATGCACACAAACAGACACACACCCACAAAATGCTTAACAAGGAATACACACGAAGTATTTGATCATATATGAAAAAACAAATGCATCACCTGCACCAAAATCATTTTCCCCAGCACCATAATGACGGCAACCCTGCAGACAAAGACATATTACCATTAATAATATGGCCGATACTGAGATCTACAGGAAGAGTAATCTGGAAAGCATATTATGCCTAAAATCCAAAAAGAAAACAGAAACAAACATAACTTGTTTTAATTGCTCACATTTTTAATGATTGGAATTTTATCCCTTAACATCTAGTCTAATATGGCTGAAAAAACGAAAAATATATGAAGGCGCCTAAACTTCATGCAAACTGTTATAAATAACCCAAGTAAGCTAGGTTGACATGAGAAGAATGATAGGATTTGACTAACACTGGGCTAACAGGATTCAAAGTCTACTATATAGTCAAAAGTCAAAAGTCAAAAGTTGAAACAAAAGAAATTGCTTATCTGCTTCAAGAGAGAGATGATAAAAAATAAATTTGAGAACAAATGGGAAAAAATGAAGGGAAAAAAATAGTGTCATGAAATGCAATTTATAAGTTTGGTGAGCAGTGTCATGTCTATAACTTCAATAGAAAGTAAAAATTCTTAGATTTACAACAAAATTGACATGATAAAAGATGAGATGGAGAACAAAATGAAGAAAGGCACATAAAAAATATGACTACTATATTAATCTTAAGACATTAATTGAATCAGGAGAGGCAAATAGTTATTCCAAAATTTGTCCTTGTAGGGAAAAATATTAATTCAATTCATATATGCATTGTAAGACACTACTACTTCGGCAGATTCCACAATAACTACAATCTACCAAATTTATGACCAGTAATAATAGAGCAAACAAAATGCATTCTCCATGTCATATCAACACATCATTCCTTGTCAATTACTTTCAAAAGGAATTATTTCAGAGCCAAAGCACACTTCCCCGTACTTGCCAAACAAAATCCAGTGGAAACTTACCAAAACTTAAATTAAAAAGCCATTAAAAATATACAAATGTACCTTAATATTGTATATGCCAATTTTTCCATCAAAGGAAGATGCTGATATTACTCCTGGAATCTTAGAATACCAGTGCACATCGAAGTTCCAATTGGTTCCAGCTGGTAATTCACAGGCAATCTGTGCCCAACCACACCAGGGGAAAAAAGTCACAACTGAAGAAAATTTCTCTAAATGAAAAAGATCAACCCAAGTGGGTAAAACAAGGCAACACCACCTCTCCAGAAATTGTGTCCCAGCATATGGTTCGGCTATCTTTGCCACAGCTTATCAAATAAGAGCTATCAGTGGGACACCATGACATTGCAATAACACCTAATATAGGAGATTCAGGCAACATAATTAACTTAGCTAAACTTGAAATATTGATGGAGACTGCATAGCCTTACAATAAAAGCTAACCAAATTTAAAAACTCAGCTATGAATCATACAAGAAGTCAAACAAACGACTGTCTATCTGCAAGCTCCGCACATTAGTTTTCAACAGGAACAATGCTTAATTTCACCTTATGTTATGCTTGATCACAAAGAAAGAGCGAGAAAACAGCATTTAAAAAGAGCAACCATAGCTACCAAAAATTCAAATAAAATATATTAAGAAGATGACTGAACAACATGAAAAGCTTAAAACCAGGGTATTATGTCTGCTAACTGCTGGCACGAAAACAAAGATCAATAGCATCAGGTTTACAGAACAACAGAATAATTATACACCTAACTATACATTATTTTGGGAAAATTGTCCTATGATGAGCATAGTTGGCCAGGTGCGCTTCAAACAGTCTAGAATGAAACAGAAAAAAGCAAAACAGAAGAAATAATTGATAAGATATCATTCCCAAAATATGTTCCACAAAGCCAGTGCATATTTTATGGTGTATCAGAACAAACAAGAAATAGAAAAAATCTAAAAGCTAGAACAGCTGCCTACTCCAATGATCCTCCCTTCTCTTCAAATCTATTTCACACAAATTCTTACACAGATAAGAGGATAAGATGATCTACAATCATCAAAAGTCTAACAATCTATCCTGTCCTGTTTCACAGTCACAGCTAACAATTGAGTCATTTCTTTCCCATAAGGTGACGGCTGATGGTAGGGAAGGGAGAAATGCAACATAGAAAGAAGATAACATCAACAATGACAACTAGGTGGACAAAGGGAGACAACCAAATGAAGTTCACAGGCTGCAGAACATCCATAATACTTATAAACAAATTTAGGGGTATCATTACCTTTAGTGTGACCCACAAACTCCTTTATTGGTGTCATTATATTCCTCATATCCCAAAGCTGTAGCAATATGCTCACATTAAGGTTAACACATACTACACCCCAAAATAAACACACACAATTAATCAGCAATGACTATACCCTCAGAGAAGGAGAGCCATCTTCATCTGATGCAACAACAAGTTGCGTAGCAACATCAGGATTCCACTGCAAAACTGAGCACCGCCTTCTAACTACATCTGCAAAGCTGACAGTCCAAGTAGGTACACCAGGTTATAGTGAGTTATGGTTGTAATAGAATACCATACTTCTTCAAAAAAATTAAAAAAAAAAAAAAACAGAGCAAAGAATGATCAACCAAGTTACCTTATCACCGGCTTTTGCTTCTTTAAGTCCCAGACCACTACAAAAGCAAAACAGGAAAAAATAAATCTAATACTTCGCTGAACAATACAACACTGAGAATAAAGCATAAAAGTTGCATTTAATCTCTTCCTCACCGGTGGTCCCATTATAAGAAGTCGATGCCAATATGTGTTGGACTTTACTATTCCAAGATAAGAATGAAATTTCCCCCTGGGAAGCAGGGCCACTACCCTGCACAATAATCACATACATCAAATTAGACATCCTGTTAAATTTAGTAAATTATAAAGACAGATATTTGAAGGTAAAGAACATATTAATCCATTAGGAAAAGGATATCTGACCTTGAGTGATGGAAAATGAGAAGGCACTGATGGATTGGCCAAGTCCCATATACCAATTTCGCCATCGTCAGCCCCACATCCAAGAAGATTTGGTGTAATGGCATTAAACTCAAGACCACGAATCTGAAATGTAAAAATGTCAAAGATAAGACTTCATGTAACCAAACAATGGAGTCGCTGGAGAACAAAGAACAATTTAAACTCAGCAGGTAGACTCATAAAAGGAAAGAAAAACTTACCGGTCCTTTATGGTTCCCAATGTGTCCAACAAGAGCATTTTCATTTGTCTCCGAGCTGAGAAAATTTATCAATAAAAGAAAACCCATTGGAAAAGGTAAAGAAAAAAAAATGTATACGATACTAAAATCATCACTAAATTAATCAAGCCGAGAAACCCAAATATTTGGAATTACTAGATAGTTATAAATAACTTCAACCAGACCAAAGGAAAACTCCAAGCTCTAGCAATGATGATTCCTTTGTCTACCCCAACAGCAATTACTGTCTTTATCTATTTTCATGACAATCAGTCAATAGCATTTTTAATTCAAATGGAGCTTGAATGCTTTATTTTGAGTTAGCATTATATCGGATATATGTTATTGCCTCAGCTCACAAAATAAACTTTGAAGATTTTTGAAGCAAGTGTGCAAATTTCAAGACTAAATCATCATCCACATTTCTTCCCTCACATTTTTCTTACACCAAAAGAAGACCAATACACTCACTCACTGACTGGGGGGTTTTGAAGGACAATTGACATGACACGGCACAATCATAACACTTCAAAAGAAAATATAATGAACAGCGATAAAAGCACTAGAAAGGATTACGAAAGCGAGTAACCCACTATTTATCCGTCTAACTAAGCATTTGAGCAACTCTTTTTGAGCTGATGTATTCCTTGTCCCCTGATGTTTTAGGGGATACGTTATCCTCCTTGCTTATTCGCTCTTTTGTTCCTTCCAAATTGAATCTTATTTTCTCCAATTAAATAGAAACTAAAAGGAAATGCAAATTATACACCTCAGCAGCACAATATATTCATTCATATCAACCAAAATTCCTACTCCAACGCAAAACATGAAAGCATAAGCACTACAAGAAAATTGTAACTGCACTATATTAAAAAAAATGACGAAATCAGATCATAATTTGATTTGCATAAAGATCATAGCATCCAATAAATATTTCTGCTACTAATCAGTTCAGTTCACAATCCTTGAAAGCCATTCATTAATCCAAATGCCAAATCACCTAATCTAACCACATTTCTAAGGACGCACCCTAACCACACGAAAACTCAAATCACCACCGAAAAACATTCCATTTTCCAAGGATCAAAGACAAAAAATTGAAAAATCAACAAACGTACAATAGCAGAAGAGAGTGCGGTTACCGGATCAGAGTGAGAGGATTCCAGATATCGATGGTCCCGTCGGCGAGTCCACCGGCGACGAGTCCGAGCGCGAATCCATCGGAGGCGTAACCGCTCTTCGCCCACGAGAGCCGGGTGAAGCGCTCCGAGCTAGGGTACTCCGCGACGAGAGGGAGTTCCGATTCGTCGGACTGGAAATCGAGCTTGAATATCTCGAGGTTCGCCGACGAGCTGAACGACAGATCGACGGCGCCTGCCATGGTCCCTGCCGCCATGTACGGCGCGTCCGGCGCCAGAGCCGCCGCCGCCGCTCGATTCACCCCTTTGATGCACGTCATTTTTTCGATTCCTCGCAAAAAAGAAGAAATGGAAAAACCAAAACCTAATCGGAAACACGAGAAATTGGAATCGCGAATCCGAAATTCAAATAGATCTAGGAATAAGGAATTGTTTCGGATCTCGATCTGTCAAATGTGAGAGTGTGAAGAACCACTCTCTCTCTCTCTCTCTGCGCGTTGTTCTTCTTCTTTGTTTGTTTGTTTTTTTTTTTTTTACCGTCTTTCTACAATTTCGCGTGGTTTGAGAGCTTTCGTTGCTGTTTTTGAGTTTATAGATACACACACTTCTTCCTGTGTGAGACACTTTTGGGCTTTGTAAGGGTGGTACCGTCTGCAACGTACAACCGCTTAAGCGGGTCTGTAGAGTGAGCGTACGAGTGTACACGTCGCACTGGATTATGACTCGGATCGGGTGATTACGTGAATGATCCAATTAGAGATTGACGCGTGTAGTATCGTATGGGGTTGCCTGTGGTGCGTTGGAGGCAATCGGATCAATATTGGTACCGTACTACCGCGAGATGAATTCTCTAATACTGTAATACACCTCCGTTATACTATTTTAAAAATAAATTTAGGTTTAATTTTGATATTATGTAATTAATTAAAATTATATAATACTAATTATATATTATTATAATAATGAATGATCAATTTTTATAATTACAATACAAAATAGGATTTAATTTGGCATACACTGGCATTGTAAAAAAAATTAATATTGTCATTCAATTAAATTCTAATATTTGCATGACTTTTAAAATAGTAAAAGAAAAATCTAATCATATTTACTTATGTGATGTGATTGAATGATAATATAAAATATTTTTTCATTAATAATACATCAAAATTAAACTTTAAAAATGATCATTTTAATTATTGATAGTGTATTTTTTGGGTAGTGGATAGTGTATAATTAAGCAATAGTCAATAAGAATTTATAGTTAAATTATTGTTATTATTATTACACTATTCCTTTGCCTTCTAATCCAAATTAACATAGTAGCATTTTATGCATAGCATTATTAAACCGTATATTGATATTAATTAATCCTTATGTTATGCAAAAGTGAAACTTTTCTGTTTTATTATCTGTATATATGTAATGTACGTTATAAAAAAATTATAAATTATATGTAATGTAATGTACAGACATATTACAACTTCTGTGATATTTTGCCCCCAATACTCTTACTCTTATTGTTCCACTATGCTCAGTATATATGATGTATCGTGTTCGATTCTGACACTAACACTTCGACTTCAAAATATGTCAAGATCAATTTTTTTATTTTATAAAATTGAATTGTCCACTCATGAAACCAACTAGCAAATTCAAATTGAAATGGGGTGGAATATCTACAAAGACACTACATACCCTCAAATCTGTAAATAAATAAGACACTTGAATAGTAAAAGTGTAGTAAAAGATTTATAAAGTAACATATCTACTCTATATTAATTATTATTGGTGAAAGATATGTCTTGGATTTATGTCTGTTTAAGATCGTAGGAGATCTTGTTGAATTTGCCCAATAAGTGAAGATCTAGACTAAATCAATGGAGGATCCTTAAAATGATTCCATGCCACCTATTCGAACTATAGCACCCTTCTTCAAGCTCCTAGAGATTGGTTGAGATTCCTGGCTCATATTTCTAATCCAATATATAAGGAAAATTCAAAAATTTCAAAAAATGGAGAAAATATATTTTACATTTATAAATTACATATCACCACATCTTAAATTTTATTGTATCCTTGTATTGATGTCATATTGTACCAGTATGTACTTTATCTTTATGCTTGATAGTCCATGAATAAAGAAAAACTTAAAAGAGGACGTGTAACGTGTTTGTGACAATTTGTAGAAGTGGAGTATAGGAAACTCTATTTGGTAGTGTTTGAAATTAAAAAAAAAATGGTTTGATTTATCTATCTTTCTATCTATGGCTTCTAAATCAACTGTAGCTCTACTATTACAAGATATGTGTGTTAAGCTTTCTAGTTTTCGCTCATTTAAATAATTAAAAATAATCACAATTTACCTCTGGAGCATATATTCCCCAATTTCCAAGTTACATGGCCTATGTGTGTAAATGGCATTGGGTTCAAAGATTTACCCATGCCCTATTTGACAGGATATATGCTCTATAGCTATTTATGTTCATTATTATCTTTATTGGATAGGTGAAAATACCAACTATAAAATATTATTTAATCTAGCTATACAAGATTGAAATGAGCGAGCAACAAAATAGGAGAATTAGAAGCAGCATCACTCTCTTGTATCACGAGTGTTGTGATAAGTCGTTATTTACTACATGATTTAGATAAAAAAAGAGGTCCTTTTTTTCTAATTAACTCTTAGAGAAAATTGTGATAAACAACTTAAACTTAGTCTAACGTGTCAAAATTATCAATAAGACAAATAGAACTTAATAAATTATGTAAAAAAAATTAACCAATAAATAAAATAAATTTGTTGGATTTCTTCTATCTGCTAAATGATAAAATTTGTATAATGATATACATTTTTATTTTAGAAAAGGCAAGATATTGTTAAATTGAGCAACCTAGGCACATGATAAATCAAAAAGAGAATATAAAATTCAAAAGGCCACTATGTTCAAATTGTGTAAGCTCTTATGTCATAGTTTTTTTTGCTCTATTTTAAGTCTCTAATAAATGCAACATTTTGAAATGCAAGCAAATGTATAAAAATCACAAAAATAAATTGAATCAATGTGAAATGGTAAATGGGATGGAATGAGACAAATGGAAGTTACGGTTCCATATATGGATGCATTTCCGTTTGCTCTATCAAATGCATCACCAGTATATGTTCCATATGGAACTATGAGGTTGTGATTGTTCTGAAGTGAAGCTTTAGACTCTAGAAGAGAAAGGTTACCGTGTATCTGATATTGGTGTTGTCCCATAATATTTGTGCGATTGATGATTCCTTATAAAAACAAGATTTTTGAATTTTGAAGGTTTTCGAATGTAATTATGTTGAAAAAAAATGCATGTGTGCCTAATATTTGTTTATTTATTTTACTAAATTGGTTTTTGTCACGACCCGACTTGGAACATGACCAACACGTGAGAGTCTCATCATCACGCAAGTCTTGTGACCTCTGTGTCTCACTATATGCATATAATAATAATAATAAATCCATTTCTAAAACAATATAAATTCATCTCTATTATAAAACCTCTTGTTGATAATCAAATCATCATGATCAAGCTCTAAATTTGTCTCTATGATACAAAATATATGAGTTGCTCTCTATACAAAATAAACTATGAAAACTATAATCATGAAAATACAATTTAATTGTGATATACAAAAACATGCAATATTTCAATGCCTCGAGACCCTACCCACAATGTACGAGTGCTCTATCTCTATACAAAACACAAAAGATACTTCATTCTGAAGTGAAGCTCATCAACTGGAAATCTCTCCTGTTGGGGAGAAGGTGGCTGATAAGAACTTGTAGTAGCTAATGTATTTGTAATGGAAAAAAAATGAGAGGAGTGAATTTCGTCTAAAACTTATGAGTAGACCCTCACCCATAATTCTCTCATGGGACAACAACAAGATATATATACACATATATAAAATCATCATAATTGGTTAATGTAATAATTCTAAAGTCATATTCATATGTATAAATATAAGGGCTCCAAAACTAGTATTCTCTAAAACATAACAACAATATTCTACTAGAAAAACAAGAATCTTTGGTTATGCATGTCAACCATGACATCACAATTTTTCTAATCTTTAGAATCTCTCAAGGATCCAAATTGAACACCTAACTAGGTTTCGTTATCTGCGCTGTGGGATTATCCTCTCAAGATAACTTGGTACCAAGGTTAACGATCGGTTTTAGCTAACTCACTATCTGTTTTCTATAGCTACCGTCTAGTCTCTAAATCATAAAAACTATTATTTTCTCTAAAGCTCTGGATTAGGCTCTCTCTGAGTTAAAACTCTAGCATATATATAAATACTCTCTCTTGAAATCATCATGTTAATTCGTAAGATCTCTAAATAAAATTATATTCATACTCTGGCTCTTATAAAATCATTTAAGTAATAAATGGTCCCATGAGTTTACATTAAAACAAGTTTTCATGCTTTGTTAAAAAAAAACCATCATTTCCATAAACTTGGTGAAAATCAACCATAATATCTAATCTCTTGACATAGTCTCTAAAATCATGCAATTATGCCACAATTTAAGGAAAATAATTCTAATGATCAGCATAAGGATCATAGGATCTAACCTACTCACCTGGAAGGAGAAAGGATGGTGTCAACACCAACGGAGCTCCAGACAAAAGGGATGACACCAATATCTGTCATAACAACCATAAATGTTAAATTAAACTCTAATACTTTTTAGTTAGCTGTAGATCAACTCTAACAATATTGGGGAGTATCCCACTTGACAATAATGGAGAGCAACAACAACTCATACCCTAAGACATGAAATGGGGATGAAGAAGATAATAAATACTAACAACATCCTTACATTAGATCTTTGGAGGATAAAGATTTGGTGTGAGATTTAGAGGAAAGGAAGAAAATGTGTGTCGAGTGTTAAGGATCCATAAATGGGAGAGAAATCCCGAATATAGGGGTTTAAAAGGGTAAGAAGGGTCATTTAAATGAAACGATGTCGTTTGACACTATTCACACTTCGGGCACCACTATAGCGGTTAGGGCACCCTTAGCACCCCTCGCGAATCAACATATGGCCATTATAGTGGTCCTAAACCGATATAGTAGTGACAATTCACCTGTTATGCATTAAAAAAAAGGTCTTTCATTCTTATGGGGCCTTCCGACAACACGGGTGGGTCCGGGTAGGGTGTACAGAGGATAGGTTGGACAAAACCCGAACACAGCCCGATTTTTAGATCAGGTCAATTTTTGAAATCCAAACCAACCCAATAATACCCGACTATATCCTGGTTCCTGGGTAACCAGACATTTGAACAATATACGAGAATTTAGATATTATACATAGTAAAGTTATAAAATTTTACAAGTAAGAAATAAAATTTTAGAGATATTTTATGATATAGATTTCAAAATAAACCATATCAATATAGAAATAACATCAAGTTATGTAAAATATATTAATTGAACTTTAAAATCTTATAATTTTCCATAAATTATTTTAAAAATATATATATATTTTAAAGGATTATTTGACTTAGGCCAGGTTCAATTAATCCTATATATGACCTGAACTCAGAAAGTGTACTGGGTTAAATTCTAATACTCAAATTGGTCCCAATGAGTCTAAGGCTTAGTGGGTTGGTGGAAGAGGTTACAACACCCCTAGCCCTGGGACTTTAAGGCCATACTGAACCCTGCTATAGACACGTGTCCTAGATATTAGTTTTGTAAACATGAAGAATTTAATTATTACAATAATGGATATTATGGAGCGGTTCTTCCTATGCATATTGGACTTGCTAAATAGGCTTGGAGAGAGTAATGTTTAGACAAGTATAACTGGTTGATAAATAAATATCAGGATGATTCCATAAATATTCCTTTTTATTTTTGTTGTGCATTCTATAAAGTTAGTTGATTTTCCAATTTTTATTAAAATTTATGTCACTGAAGGCAATGAAATTTGAAGTGCCTGAATTGTATATATATATTGTTTTATTTTGATTGTTGTTAAGTTTATTATGAGTCACTTATTTTCTTACATTATTACCGTAGTCCTTTAAGTCTCTATTATGTTACAATAGTGATAGATGAAAAATTAAGTAGGTCAAAATTATAGTATTGTAAATACTGAAATAGGGTTCTTATAAAGTTTGGATAACACTAAGAATGGTTTTAAACGCAATTTATCGAAAAGAAAACATTGTTTCTTTTGTCCGCAGACAAAACATACTTGGGGACTAATTTGGTCTCTATGTAGGGAGGATCAATGTCTTATGGGAAAGGATGATATCAATATTGTGGAGGAAAATGCTTAAAAATAGAAACAAGTTGCACTTCTATATATTATGATTAAGACAGAAAAATTAAAACAAAAAGGGGAAATTTGCTCAATTTCTATTATGATAAAAAAAAAAGACCATTTGACTCTCATTATATTGGGGAAATAGATATATGGATTTCATCAATGTTGAGAAATGTTTAGGGTGCGTTTAGTTTTAGAGAATAATTTTCAGTTTCATATTTGTTTCATGGATTTTGTGAAGAAAATACAAAATCTAAAAAATAGGAAAACTGCAAATGAAAAATAAAAATGAATTTTATAAACCAAATGTACCCTTAGGCTATGTTTAGTTTTTGAAAACAATTTTCAGTTTTTATTTCCAACTTTTGGGATATTATGAAGAAAATACTGAAAATTGGAAATAAAAATTGAAAATTCAATTTTGTAGTTTTCACAATCTTCAGTATTTTTTTCACAAATTTCAGGAAAGAGGAAAAAAAGGAAACGAGAACTAAATTTTTTTCTAAAAGCAAACACAATCTTAGTTATTGATAGAAAATTGAGAATACAAACCGTCTTGAATTGTTCTAAAGTTTCTTTTAATTATTTTTATTATAAGATAACATCTAATAGTTTTATCAACTGAGACTGAAATTTTGTAATACATTAAATCCACGTGTTTTTAGTCAAGTCTAGTATGGTCTTGGGTCCCTTAGGACCTAGTCGTGTTCCTGGAAGATCCTGGATAGGTAGAGGATAGCAATTATGCAGAACATGTTTGCTGCTCAGCATGCTCGCCAAGCGAGCTATCCCCCTTGCCAAGTGAGCCTTGCACATAAGATTTTGTCTCTGAAATTTGGGTGGCTAGCCAGGTGAGGTTCACAATCTCACCTGACAAAGCATGTTTGTCCAAGGCTGGTTCTAGTTTTGGGTGGTCTCACTAGGCGAGACTCACATGCTCACCTAGCGAAGATTGTTTTTCTGGGAAGGGTTCTGTAACCCGTGAGCTTGCCAGGCAAGACTTACAAGGGTCTCAAGTGCATGAATAGTGTCAAAACGACACAGTTTGATATTAGCACCCCAACCCTTTTAAAACCCTTCCCACTCAGTTCTTCACTCTAAAAACTAAAAACTTAACCCCCAATCTCTCTTCCTCCCTCCTCACTTTCATCCCCACTTAAATCTAACTCATCCAAGCTTCAAGGTATGTGATTGTTGTTGGTTTATGTTATCTTCCTCTCTATTCTTCTATGTTTTTGGGTGTGGGGCGTTTATATTCTTAGTTGTTGTCAAGTTTGAGTGCTTCCTCAAAGTTCGTAGAGTTGATTTTAGAGTTATTTAGAGAATATCTTAGATTAATCTTTGTTTTTATTGCTTCAATGGCAAACATTGGTATCATCCCTCTCCACATAGCTCTCTTGGTGTTGGCCCTTATATTCCATACCTCTAAATGAGTGGGTTTATCTCATGACCATATTTTGGTCATTATATAAGTATTTCCTAGCAATATGATAAGAGCTAGCAACATTGACGAAGATGAGAAAATATATATGTTTATACATGATGCATTGTTGAAACTAGAATCATAGAATCCTTTTTAAACTATAGCATTATTTTAGAATAAGAAACTCCTGAGAAGAACGGAGTTGTGAATTAACGATGGTTAAATCGTTAACATTGGCAAGTGCCCGCGAGAGGCAAATTATCCTTATGAGACTGAGCACCACCTTATAGTTTATGGATAGTTTGTCATTCTGTAATTCCCTGAAAAATGAATATGTTTTCTATGTTACATATAATCAGTGGTATTTCAGTTTTATGCATTATGTATATAAATAATATTTTGAGCCAGTATTATTAGTTATGTAACTTCCTTATTGTCCTATTCATGGTTTTGTGTGAGGATCTCCTGGGCTTTAAGCTAAAACTTATAGTTTATGGATAGTCTGTCATTCTATAATTCCTTGAAAAATGAATATGTTTTCTATGTTACATATAATTAGTGGTATTTTAGTTTTTATGCATTATGTATGTAAATAATATTTTGAGCCAGTATTATTAGTTATGTAACTTCCTTATTGCGAGACTGAGCATCACCTTATAGTTTATGAATAGTCTGTCATTTGTAATTCCTTGAAAAATGAATATGTTTTCTATGTTACATATAATCAGTGGTATTTCAGTTTTATGCATTATGTATGTAAATAATATTTTGAGCAAGTATTATTAGTTATGTAACTTCATTCTTGTCCTATTCATGGTTTTGTGTGAGGATCTCCTCCTGGGTTTTAAGATAAAACTTACCTCTCTTCTCATTTTTTCTCAGGATGAGGCTGTAGTGTTAGATCGTCCACCATTCCCATTCGCAGTAGTATGTCTTCAGTGTGGGTGAACTTCACATTGGCATGAAGTAACAGATGTTTTTACTTTTTGTACAAAGTGCTCCAGTGTTGTGTGGGTAGAGTTTGGGACCATGCATGATTTAGTTTTTTGGTTAACCATGATTATATTCATTTTGTATTTGAAGCTTTATAGTTTCGGTTCTTTTGTATAGAACAACTCACCATATTTGTGATATAATTACAGTTTCAGATTTGACCTATGAAATGAGTTATATATGTTTATTATGATTTGAAATTACAAATTGACTTATATTTAGAGATGAATTTTTTTTTAATTAAAATATGCATATAATACAACTCAGCAATCATGAGGTTTACGTGGGAATGAAATTCCTCACGTGCTGATCATGTTCCCAAATTAGGTTGTAACAAATATGATATTTAATAAAAACAACCTGAGCTAATATGCAAAATTATGGATGTTTAGACCTACGCATATGATTAATAGCTAGATAAAATAATGCACTCATGTACACGCGCATAGCACGGGCTAATGTGCTAGTATATTACATTTTACCTTCGAATGAATATTTTAAAAATAAGAAATATTTTTAAGTATCAAATTTCATATGATTCTAAAATCCTTTTAAACAATGCTATCTAATATATTGAAAATATAATAATTGATTTTAAAATTAATTCAAATTCCATTTTATATATTTATTTAAAATGTAAAAACCAAACCAAAATCAGATCGATAATACCTTGTAAGAGTTAAAAAGATTTCAAGTACGAACATATTTTGTCATATAAATGAAGAAAAAAGTCTCTTTATGATCTTAAATTTTAAGATATTGTTTTCTATATTCCGATCATGTAAAAATACTTTATCATATATTCATACCAACATACCATTAATCTAAAAAAAAAATAATCTCAAATTTGAAAGAATATTTCCGTAAATTTTGTTTATTTTCACCAATCATGTTGATTAGTAGTGCATTCATATGATTGAATTTCGTACGATATAGCAATTATGAATGTTCTATCACATTCATCCATATAAAAAAATATGTTCTATCTCATTCTCTATGGCTACGAACAACAATCTAAAATTAAGAGCATTGCTATTTGGAGAGTCAAATATATATGTTTAATTGGGACATCCACTTTATCACCATTAAATATAATAGATTGGTACGAAAAACAAGGAAGAGAAAAAATCGGGTATAAACCGGTCAAGGTACTAGTTTAAAGGTTTAGAGGTCCATTCAATTATAATAAATATATATATATATATATATATATATATATATATATATATATATATAATTAGAATGTAAAAAAAAATTAAATCATTAACATTAACATCATCAATAAAAAAAATATATTCATAGGTCTATAAAAATAAACATAATTTATATAAAATTTCTTTAATTTCAACCTTACAACATGGTCACAGAGCATTTGAAAACAATATTTATTAGTGATCAGTGAGATTTATGGTGAATAGCCCAATCCTGAGAGAAGAAAAATAACCTAACAATATTTGTTAGTGCCCTTCTTTAGTTCTATTTTTTTGTTTTTACTCTATAGTTGTCACAATATATCAGTATTTAAGCTTCAAAAAAAAAGTCAAACCGGTTTAGTTCGTCAGTTTTCCCGGTTTAACCGATTCTTGAATGGTTTTGACTTCAGGATTTTTGAAGCTTAATTGGACCAGTCAGGTGACGATTTTCGGTTTAACCAGTCCGATCTGATTTTCTTTTCTATGAGAAAAAGTGAGGACCACTATCCTATACAATAGTGATAAAAAATTAACGAAGGGCAAATATTATTTCAATATCCAAAAATAATATCTAATTGGGACACCCACTTTATTATCATTGGATGCAATAATGTCTCCACTTTTTTCAGCAATTAGACATCTATTTTTTGATATTGAAATAATAATACTCTTAAGGAAGCTATCCCGTGAAACTACAAGTAAATGGTCCAAGTAAAAGAGAGACCTTCATTCAAGCCAAGATGAACTGGTTTGACAAATTCATTTTGCAGCATCACCTACTGTCGTTCTGATTTGTCTCCACGGGTGGGGTGTGGCGATCCATTGGCAACTTTAACTTGCCTAGTGAACCAGCAGGAACCAGTTTCAGATTCTCACAGTTGCATATTTCCACCATGAAGCCATCTGGGTCGTTGAAGAATAGTTGATCCATTGCTTTCCCATCTTCTTCCAGAGTCCGTTTCATGTACTTCACATTCACCTCCTTCAATTTCTTCTCCATTGCTTCCATATCTTCGCACTGCCATTCAATTAAACAACATAAAACATGAACCACGTACATCAGCCACCAGCTTTGTTATAATTAGCTTAATTAAGTTCAAATGCAGTTATTAGTAAATGTCTCTAGCTCCTTCATTCCATCACCAACGTTTTTTCCATCAACTTTGTGTGAAAAGTGAAAACTAATAGCATACAAGGAAACATGCTTATTTTGATGCGGTGTTATTCAATCATGTAACGTCAAATCAATCAAAATATGAATGGATACCTCAAAATAATGGGAAATACGAGAGTCGACATACCCATATCAAATACGTATGATATAAGATATTTTACCTATACTTATAGATGCTCCCAATATAACTTATATGTTCTTTATTTGATTTATATCCCGTCTTCGTATCTCACTCAAGTAGATTCACTTCTCGTATCAAGTTTCGGTGCAACATGTCTATATAATTAGTAATTCAAAAGTCTCACACGTATCACAAATAATAACAACTTATGATTATATGACAACTAACAATATATAAACATATAATTGAAACGAATGACATTCAATACCAATAAAATTCCCATTTTTTCTATAGTTATGATCTGATTGATACCTGAAAAGATACATGGTTGTCTTGGGATCCAACTCATCAGCATTCGAAGGCAATCTCTCTTCCTCCTTGGACTGCACCAAGTGGATACCAACCCCATAATTGAACAACCATGCACCTTCAAAGTCCAAAACTTGAGGCTTCTCGATCAACACAAATCCAGCACCTTTGTGTAGAACTCTATGGAGTCCTTCACGTTTCTACACAGCCTTGAAACGTGGTTCAGAGCCATTAACGGAGGAGGGTTCTCCTCCTCATTCTTCTGACCACCTTGTCCTTCTTCCCTCTCATTGTTTCTTTCCTCTTGCTTTTCAGCCCTTCCCAGTCGTCCTTTCTCTGCATTTTCAGCAATGCTTTTATCCTGTCCTCTAACCTCATGCTTTTGCATTTTATTGGTGCTTGAATTAGAATCCCTTGCTTTTGAGGTCTTAAGTTCGGTGTGGTTTTATTATGTCAGCTGAAGATATAAAGTTTGGTCTGACTGAAATTGCAATAAGGAGGGAGGAGGGGAAAATGGAAGATGGACACGTGGAGGAAAAATGAAACGGGAACTTGGTACGTGTGTGAATATACCGAGAGTGGACAGTGACGAGGTTGGTAGGCAGAACTGGTTTCTGCGGGAGAGGCGTGATAGCTCTTCCCAAGATGCCGTTCTCACTGCATCATACTAGAATCATATGTAGAATGTGTGTCACTTCCTAATCAGTCTTCCAAAGACACTCATAATTAAGAGATATTCTTGGATGGACATAATTATATCATCTCATTTGTACAAATACTTATATTAAAGATGAGTCTCGTTAACTTTATTTAATATATATTTATTTGTTTATCGCTTTCATTCAGTATAATATGAGTGTGTAAAAATGAGATGCCAGACCTATAATCAGGCAAGAAATTTTCTATAATTAATGGGCACTGCTTTGGTGTGCTTAACTATGGAGCACAAGCATTAGTGAACTTCTCTTTTTATTTGTTGGAATAAACTTTAAGTGTAAACCTCAAATTCAGAGTTACTAGATAATTTTATATCATTCTCTTCTTAATTAAAGTTTACAAAACTTTGTTAAAGGGCTTACGAAGGCAAATTTCAGTCATGCAGTAAGGTTGACTTCTTTTCCCTTTTCGAAGAGAGTTTTTCTTTCTTTTTTTCCCCAATCTCCCTTGTCTTTTTGCTAGATAGTGTTTAGTAGGTTTTCAAAACCTAGCTTGGCCCACTAATTCGTCCTAGCTTGAAGTTTATTGGGTTGATTTTAGTCCTTAGATTTGATCTGGTGCATTTTTCAAACTGGATTCGAGTCATGCTTCTCAATTAGTCCAACCAAGCCTGAAATCAAAATTTTTTTTTATAGTTATTTTTTTTTATAATAGTTAGTGATAAATTATAATATTTTATATTTAAATTAATATATTTTGAATAGCTTGATATTATTTTTATACTCAGATAGTTTGTTTTGAAATATGTATCTTAAAATATCTCTTAAGTTTTGTTTCTTACTTGTAAAATTTTATAACTTTACAATGTATAATATCAAAATCTTCATAGGTTGTTTAAAAGTTAAGATTTACCCCATCATTTATGGATCATTATCAAATCGGTTCAAGTTTTAAAAAATGACCTACACTATAAATTGGTTAGGTTGGGATTTAATCTAACCATCCAACCGCCCCTTGTACACCCCTAGTGTTTAGAATGATTAAAATTAAGGAACAATTTGAAAATTAAATTTTGATATATTAATAATATAAAGTAAATATAATCTTATAATACTAAATAATCAAATCGACTTCTCACAGCACATAAAAGATCATACAAATAAATAATTTGATTACGTAACAATATAAAAGCATCTTATATCGTTACTACATTAAAATTAGCAAAATTTACCGTCTTTAGAGATGGAAATGTGTATTTTTGTAGCCATAGGAAATAAATAGAAAAAATCCCCAAAGAAATAAATAACAGATGACGTGACCCACATGAAAATCCAATTTCTATAAAGTGATATATTGCACTATTCATGAAAAACTTAACTTCCGGTTTTCACTGTCGAATCAAGCATACCCTAAGTTAAAAAGAAAAAGAAATTTTAAAAAAAATACAAATCTGTAATCTGTAATAAAACTATAAGCTAATCCTGTAGCTTAGAGTTTCGACTGCATGAGATTACAACCAGTGGGTGAGTGTTCATTGATTGATGTGGATCTTGTAAGAGCGGGGGACGCACGGCACGACCCCAGTAGCTTTTTTAACTTAAAAGGGAGGAAAGGAAACAAACATGATAGGCCCACAGGAGAGCACGCCAAAGTGAATCATAATAGTATTAGCTCCAAAACCTGAGAATCGAATCCACCACCACACAACCTGAATCCACTTCACTGGTGAGAGGTTGAGGTTGAGGGTGGGTGGAAGAACGAAGACAGAGAGAAGTGATCATAGAAGGAACAATAGAATCAATCAATCCAATCCATCAAGGGAGGGATCATGTACAGGGACGTGTCCAGCTGCAACACGTACAACTACGGGGACGCCCTCTACTGGGACGCTCGCTACATCCAAGAGGGAGGCTCCTTCGACTGGTACCAGCGCTACTCTGCTCTCCGCCCCTTCGTCCGCAATTTCGTCCCTCCTTCCTCCCGCGTCCTCATGGTTGGTTGCGGCAATGCTGGTACCCTCTCTCGCTCTCAACTTCTTTTACTTTAGGGCTGGGCTGGCCTCTTCTCTTCCTTTTTCTCCTGGCCTTTTTCCTTTCATAATTATTCTCACTTTATTCATACTTCCAAACTCTCGATTTGAGTTTGCAACGTGGATTGCCGAGATCAGGAATACGGGGAGAGCAAGTTGAAAAATTTGTTGTATTTTTACATGTGACCGACAACCTGCGGGAACTTGCCAGCAATTTTAGGAATTACGTAGTTTGTGGAGGGAGGAGAGGGTGAGTCTCAACGCAACGTAAGATTTCTACTTTGTGAACTGGAGGTTTGTAAGGCTGCGCAAATCTACCCTCCCTGGAACCCACCAAGTGGGAGCCTCAGGGCCGCCCTTTTAGTTTATCGAGGGATAGATGGATCTTGTTTTGTAAGCACAAAATGGCAATTACAGCTGGCTAACAAGAACGGGGTTAGCAGTTAGTACAACTATGCTGGGTTTCATGACTGGTTGTAATTGCTCCAAAGCTTTAGTTTGTGTTTTTGTATTGTTATTGAAAGGACTTGCACTTGTCTAGTCTAGCTAGTAAACACTCAATAGTTTACTTATACAAAACGGTTGATCGCACTGGAAGTGGATTGTGACTTGTGGTGAATTTTGCCTACAATGTCAGAGGTTTGAATCCTGGACGGAGTTTCACTTTAGGGAGAGCTTTAACTAACAACCACCCCCAACCTGAAATTATGTGAGCAGTTCTTGAGGCCAAAAAATAAAAGAACACTACTTAATTTATTGAATAGCACGTGGATGCTTTTTCATGTTGCAAATTTGTACCTTTGTGTACTGCCAGTCATTGCTTGGTTGCGTTAATACTTTTTTTTCCCTTAAAATTTTGGTAAAAAAAGAAGGGCCTTGGAAAAGGGAGATTTTACAGATCTGAGGACTTTCAAAATAGTGTAGGCAGTTGAATGTTGGCCATCGATCAACCCTGCTGAGTTTCATGTCTCCAATTTCTAGATCCATTCCTACTCCTGGAACCATATAAGGATTAGCTCAAATGGTAAGGGTGGGGATGATAATTTTGGTTTACATTTCCATTAAACCAGGAAACCTACCTGCCAAGCTCGAGGCTCCACTGTATTATTTAGTAAGCCTTGCCTATTAGAGTTTTCAATAATGTTTTGTACCAAATTTTATAAATGGTATCATCTACCAGTCTAGACATGGCAAAATTTTTTAAAAAAATGGACAGAGTGTGCTCGGCATTCTCCATTTACTGGTATAGTTAATTAACTGTGGTAAATTTTGTCTTTATTTTATGCTGGATGTGTGTACTTACCTTCTTTTAGAAGCAATTTTTTGAAGTGAGCAATGCATAGTCTTTTTGTCAATATATTATTGTTTACTATTTTACATGAGTGAGATTGATTTTGTATGGAGTATTCAGGTTCATACTCTCTGAGGAAACTTACAAAGGGAAAACTGATTACTTTGCAGTTATGTCGGAGGATATGGTCAAAGATGGTTATGAGGACATCATGAATATTGATATTTCATTGGTTGCCATTGACATGATGAGAAGAAAATATGAGTACATCCCTCAGCTAAAATGTATCTTATCAATAAAATTATTTTGTCTGTTTGTGTAGTTGTTCATCTTTTAACTAAATATGGAAGTTATGAACTCCTTATCCTAGTTTGCTTCTTGAATCAAAATAGACATGCAGATGGATGTCAGGGATATGAGCTTCTTTCCAGATGAATCTTTTGATGGTGTAATTGATAAAGGTATCGGTTACTCCTTATAGCACAAACCTTGTAAAAAATAGTGGTATTTTTAATTATTATATACATACTCTTTTATTCACATACTAATGCTAAATTGCTCTTGCTATTTACGTCTGCCCTTGTGCTCTGTTGATCCTTGGTCTAGGAACTCTTGATTCATTGATGGTATGGTGCTTTGCTGACCGTACCTGTAATTTATCCAATTCTTTGTCTGCATGCTCTAATCCTCACATTTGCTTTTATGTACTCCAATTCTTTGTCTGCGTGCTCTAATCCTCACATTTGCTTTTATGTACTCCAGTGTGGTGCTGATGCTCCAATTAGTGCTGCTCAGATGCTTGCTGAAGTGTGTAGGTTGTAGATTTCAGTGAGAAAAAATTTTCTTGGGATTTGTGCAAAATATATTTGATATTCATGCTTCTTTTCTAAATTCTTGCTAACGCTAATAATGGCTATTTTCTTCTTTGCAGACTTCTAAAACCTGGAGGGACTTATCTGTTGGTAATTTTTTTTCATAGATTGGGCTTTCTTTTTATTAGTGTGCTGTCAACTATTCTGGAAATTTAGAGGATGGAATAAATGACTGAAGTTCCATTTTCAGATTACATATGGTGATCCAACAGTAAGGATGCCTCATATAAGCAGACCCGTGTACAATTGGAAAATTACATTGTATAATATCCGTAAGATTTCACCCTTTTTGTCTTTTTCTTTACTGGAAAAATGTCTCTTTCTTTTCTACTAGATGTGGATAACACCTGCTGACCTACCATAATATTTTCCTTTTGAACTTGTGTTTGTTCTATCATTGTATAATGTATCTTAAAGAGGACTAGAGGAAGATTTCTTTTGTTTCTGTCCTTATTTGGATAATATACTAAGCAAGGTGAAACTCTTTTGCAAGATGGAATATCTTTTATTTGGTAATAAAGTGTTTTTAAATAGTTCCAAAACTGGTGTGCAGCAGTGATTTTTCTTCTACCTTATTATTATTGTTATTATTGTGATATGATTAATATTTAGTGCCTTCTGTTATGCTCTATGCTTGAGGGTCAAGGTTATGCTTTTCTTGCAGGTGTGCTAAAATAATTAAATTTTCATGTACTCTGCAAGTGAGCAATGATATTTATGGCTTAGTGAAAAGAATATGGAAGGAATCAGTGATACATTGAGGGTACATAATATTTTAGGCCATGTTTCACTCAAGAGTCAGATATAGTTTGGAAATTGGATGGTATAATGGGCATGTTTGTTTGTGAATTGTGATATATAGAGTGATTAAACTAATACGTAGTATATTAATTTTTTGGACATGTATGGAGGAGACCTATAGAGGTCTTAGTAAGAAGAGTGGATTAGATGGATGGTAGTCCTAATACTAGAGGTAGAGGAAGACCTAGGCAAACTATAGAGGAAACAATTAGAAGGGATTTAAATATTTTTAGGTTAAACATAAATATGATATATAATAGAGCACTATGGCATCGTAGCTTTATTCTTTCGTGAAAGGTTCTGCCTTTGATGAATTTATATAAAGTATACATAAGAATTCTTGTTGCCTATAGTTGTGAAACTTTGATTTAGTGCCCCTCTTACGAACACGTCTTCTATATCTTTGCAGCTAGACCAGGATTTCAACAGCCTGAAAGTACTAGTTCATCAAGAAAATCATACTTAGAGCCCATCCCTCTCACTGAAAAGGGCTTACTTCCTCCAGATTTGGATTTGGAAGATCCAGATTCTCACTTTATATATGTTTGTAGAAAGATAAATGACAGGGAGATGGACAATATACCCACCTACCGATTAACAGCTGATGTTTTATAGCCCCGACTTACATTGAAGCATTGATGAAGGTATTATTTATCCGCTTCACAAACTTTGGTGTGGATCATAACCATTGAAATGGTTGCTCTTGTCATTTGTACCACTGGGACAAGTTACCACCACCAATGGGGTGGCTGTAATAGCATTTGATTCTCATAAATTAGAGTAATGGGTTAGCTCGTAGAGATGACCAATATAATTAAAATCTCTGTAGAAATCAGACAAAGTGACTGATAGATACCCACTTTGTGTTGTTTTGCCTGTTCATCTGTCTGCGTGAGTTTTGTAATTGTAACGTGTAAACATTTTCTTTGCCTTATGCTTGGCTTTTATTACAATTATGCCTTTACCATAACCATTATTCTATGCCCTTCCTTTAGGGACACGTGGTTAATCCAATCATTAGAGTGGAAATCCATTACTGTACTTCCAACAGGACTTTGTACCTTGTTTTTTGCCATGATTTATGCTATTCCTCCTTCCTTTTGTCGAAGTTTTCTGATTGCAACATCAGAAGCTCCCATAATCTATACTTGCATTGCATAAGATGTTCCCTAGGAGATTGAGGATTGTGCCAGTAGGTCTGAAAAGGGCAAGTGTTGTTAGTGCCATATGCTGAGAGATGACACTAGGGGTATGTTTGGTTGGAGGGTTAAAAATTGGGGTTAATTTTCTATAATTGTGTTTTATGTATAAAATTATATAAAGAGCTCAATCATGAAATATTTATCCTCATTTTTATCTCCCAACCAAACACTGCCTAATTGGTGAAATTCTCCAAAAGAAGTATGAAAACAAACTGAAGGCTTCAGGAAGTTGAGCTTGGCAAACCCTAGAATTTAGTTCAAGGGTGTGCTGGTTGTAGGGCGCATTTGGTTAAAGAATAAAAATGAAGAGAAATTTTCCGTGGATGAATTTCTCACTAATTTTACCTTTCAACCAAACACACTTTCTTCACTCTCACTAATACCATGCTCTTACATGTTTGATTTCCCATTTAGAAGTTCCAAACGATGGATTGGTGACAAGCTATGAGAGAGAGTTTTTGCCTACACTATGATTGGATGGTTTTTAGATTTCCAAAGGAATGCCAAACATATCTTTGCGCTACATTTGTTTGTAATGGTGCTTTATCAACAGTAACGATTGACACATAAGCACAGACAAGAGCAGCAAGTTATGCTAGAGAACTCAACTCAGTTCTATTTTGACTGAAATGAATGTCACGCCCTTCCCATGATATTGAATTCTTCAACTATCTCTCATTATCACCTTGGGAAAAAAAAGCCTAGACGCCCTGGAAGTTTGCATGATTTTCTGCTGCCAATGGCGTGGAAAAAGTTAAGAGGCTTTCTTAAGCAAAAACATTTGCTAAGAACCAAATGATGATCCCACAAGCTTGTTTCTTCTGTTCAACAGCTGAATTGTGTCAATTCAGATCCTCTATAAAATCATAGATATCTGAGAATTGAGAGCCTCCACTCACTTGCTTTTTCAAAATTAATAAACGAAAGGCTTCTTGTTGAATAAGTATTTACTATAGGTTTTTCTAAGCAATGCCATTGGTTAAGGATTCTACGTATAGTAAGTTTGTACAGTTTTTAATAAATCTCATCTCTTGGAAACATGCATCACGTTTTATACCGTTAAACTTATTCTATTTTTTTTAATCTTAGAACACTTGTTAGAAAAATTCATTTATTATTATATATAAAAATCAGGCACATAAAAATCAGGCACTTGGAAAAAGTGGGGAAAGAAAAAGCTAATCGCTCTTGGAAAGAGTACAGCACAACCTTTTCCAAAGCTGGAAGAAATTTCAACCGTTTGATAACCTCGTTGACTGACTCATGCCATCATAGGTCAGTTGACTTTCTAAGTCCTTGCAGCTTGCAAGAATTGCGGTCCTACTTAGAACCCATGCTACTTCCTCCTGGTAGAGTATTTGTTAAATTTGGATAAATGTATATATTAAGAAAAATAATATAATATGGTAATAGGATATTTTTATATAAAATTATAGTGTATAGATTAACAAAAATATACTCTAATGATAATTAGTTATGGAGCATATCAAATAGTTAGAAATAAAAGATTACATTATTATTATCAATTGTTTAGGATATTATTAGAATAAAAATATTCTATTTATTGAAATATGAAATTTTCATTTTGTTTAAAGATGTACACGTAGGGAGAATTTTTATTTTTGGGTCAGAAAAGATCTTCTCCAAAAGTTTAGGAGTCAGAACACATGTGGGCTATTTTCTCATGGATGGGCCAGAAGTCCAGTATTTAGACAAAAGACTAAGAAAATGGGACAAATCAGGGCTCATTTCATAGTCAACCTCATTCGGGCCCCTTGTTACCCACGGCTAACCTTCAATTCTGACACAAGCTTTGCACCCTTCTTGGAGTCCTTCTTGTTCTTCTGCCTGTTATAATCTCTATCCTTTCCTTTCTCTTCTGGCATAGCAACGCCCCTCTCTTGATCATCTTCATCTAGTGCATCCAATGATGATTTCTGATCCCTGATCTGCATTCTGAGTTTGTTGAAATGTTTAATGTCTCACAAGTTGTTCACAGTATTACTAGCTTAGCTAAAGAAAGCATGTTTGTCCATCCCTCCTTAACATGTAGTTGTGCAAACAAAATTATTACCTTACCAATTACCATTATAAGATGCAGATAATGTTAAGACACCCCCCAAATAAACCAACACTTCTCCAAGAGATGATGCTAGATCCTCCAGAGTTTAATTGGCCAGGAAAAAAATAATAATTCAAGGTCTTAGTCTCAATCACTACTATCAAATGCTTTGTGTTTTTATTATCCACTCTTATCTTTTTGTTTTTTTGTTACACTTTTTGTTTGTGTAGAGTATCTTCCGGTGGACACTAAAATAAACAAAGAACACTAAAAGAGCCAATATGGTTTGCCAGTTTGCTTAACCCATTCCTTTTTCATCCTCTCAAGTTTCCTACTTTTGATTTATATTCATTTATGAGAAGTTGAGCTTCTATTTTATTTTCTTTCATACTCAAAAAAATAAAATAAAATAAAATAAAATAAAAATAAAAATGATAAAAGATCTCATAGTGATCTAAGTTGTCTTTTCTTATATAACTGGGAGTTGTCATTAATTGTTCAAGGCTTCTTATGGAATTTAAGTTTCAGATGGTTTTCAAATTCCTTCAAGAGCCTTACCTCATATAGCATTAAAACTTAGATTAAGACTATTGGATATTGGAAATAAAATTTAAACTATTTTGTCTCACACTAAGTCAAGATCCACCTCTGTATTACTAACCAAAAATAAAGTAATGATTCCTCTTAAGATGTTCAGTTCAAAAGGCTAAAATAATGTGTTAGGTACTTGCTAAGTTGTAAAGAAAAAGTGTGGATGATTAACCCACGTGACTTATAATCACTCCATGAAGGGCTATACATATATATAGCTAGCTCCCTGTATTCAATCAATGCAATTCATTCATTCAGTTACATAAAGGTCCTGTCACTTGTGATACCTTACATGGTACCTCCATGGCTACTCCAAATGGAGATCCACATGGAAGTGATTCAATGGTGAAGCAAGCTCCACAAGAATCTTGCACAAAGAAAACTACTTGCTATGGAAGCAGGAACACTAGCAACAATAAAAGGTTTCTTGAACAAGGAGCAAATCCCTAAGAAGTTTGCTGATGAACATTCATGAATCTTGTAGATAGCTTACTCATGTCATGGTTGCTTTCGTCTATGAGTGAAAATCTCAAAGTAAGAATGGTGAGATGTGAATTTTCACATCAACTTTGGGAAAAGATTGATATTTTTGCTGCTCAAACTCGAGCTCATATTAGGCAACTCAAGATTCAGCTTAAGAATGTCAGAAAATACGGTGGATGATTTTTTGTTAGAAATCAGGAAAATCTTAGATCAATTGTGCAATTGGATTTGAAATCAGTGATCCTATACATAGAAGTGTATTTGATGGCTCTGTACAATCCTTTTATCACATCACTATTGTCACGAGTTGAACCATACACCATTGATGAAATGGAGTCCTTATTGCTCTCAATTGAGGATAGAGTTGAAAAATGCACCAAATCTGGAAACCTTCAAGTTCCAATTCAAGCAAATGTTGCTCAACGCAATGGTCCCAAGCTTGTCATGCTCAGGCTTAAGTGGATTAGGTTTCACAGAGGTGGTAGCTATGGAAAGCCACAATGTCAACTATGTGGTAAGTTTGGTCATATTGTGTGGACATAGATTCAACCCAAACTACTCCAATTCTTCCTCTCAGCCTCCATCCTTGAGCAACTCATTGTCCAAGCATACCTCTTCAAGCCATCGAGGCAACACCACAAGCCTATCTTGCCACACCATCCATGTGTTTGATCCAATGTGGTACCAATGGAGCAACAAACCACATCACACATGATTTTGAGAATGCAAAGATGAAGGACAAGACAAAGTCAATTGGAAATGGATCAAGTATGGATATTTATCATATTGGTAATTCAGTTTGAACCTCAAACCATTCCTTTACTCTTAATAACCTGTTACATGTACCAAAAATAACCAAAAACTTAATTAGTGTTCTCCAATCTCTAGACAATGAAGTTTACTGAGTTCCATGCTAGATCAGGCTTCCAGAGGGTTAGCAATAATATGTACGTCTTTCCCACCAAAGGGACATCATTGTTAAGTTTCTGATTCTCTACCTCGTTTCAACTTTGGCATGATAGAGGTCACCCTTCTAATAGGATTGTACAAATGGTACTCAAATCTTGTAATATACACTATCAATAAATTCCCAATGTTTGTGCCTCTTGTTGTCTTGGAAAATCACATAAACTCCCTTATTACTCATCTCAAACTACTTACAATGCACCTTTAGAATTGGTATACTGACATTTTTGTTTGGTCACAAATACTACATTCTCTTTGTAGATGCATTCTCTAAGTATACATGGCTGTATTTGTTACATAGCAAGGCTCAAGCTTGTACAACATTTATCCAAGAATATGGATGAACTACACTTAAACACTAAACTCAAAACACTATAATGCCAAAAGAATACCAAGCCTTCACCAAACACTTAATTCCTCTAGAATCCACCATCGATTCTCATGTCCCTATGATGCAAAATGCCTAAGAAAATATAGACATGTGAAGTTGGCCTTAGCCAATGTTTAAGCTTTTTCATCTCATTAACTACCTTCATTCTCCTTCCTCTTCAAAAGAAAACCCAACTACCAACTCTTAAAGACCTTTGGCTATGCTTGTTTTGCTCACCTTAAACCTTATCACAAACACAAATTAGAGTTTAAGTTTGCATATCTTGGGTTACTCACCTCAGCATAAAGGCTATAAATGCTTATTTAGGAGATGTAACCTTTGATGAAAAACACTTCCCTTACAAAAATTCACCATCCACTCCACCCTACTTCACACAAACACTTCTCACATCCCAACAATTCCCATAATTCATTCACAACATAATAACTCTATCACTAGTCCCAGGACTTTGAATGCTACTCATGATAACATTCTTATGCAGTGACTTGCTACCATTACCAACCATCAGCATGGTCACCAGGTCAAAGAATGGGATCTTCAAGCCCAAAGCCCTTGTAGCTACTACTGAACCCAAAACGGCAAAGCAAGCACTCATTGATCCTCAATCAGGAATGAAAGAAGAGTATTGCACTCATTCGAAATAACACCTGGTCTCTGTACCCTTTATTGGGAAATGGGTTTTTAGGTGAAATACAATCCAATGGATCCATCCTCAAAGCAAGGCTGGTTGCTAAGGGTTTTCACCAGCAAGAAGGGTTTGATTTTCATAAATTTCCTGGAGTTAAACCAACCATTGTCAGGGTCATTTTAACCATTGCTCTTTAATTGGCCAATCCACCAACTAGACTTCAACAAGGCATTCTTAAATGGTGATTTACATGAGCAAGTTTTCATATTTCAGGTTGGAGGACTTGTATGTCAACTGACAAAGCCCTATTGGACTAACGAGCCTTTGAGAATTAGTCACACTCTTTAAGTTGGGGTTCACTGCTAAATGTGATTGCTCCTTGTTCATCAAAAACTGAAACCATCTATGCACTTTATATGTTGATATGTCATAGTGGATTTCCTTAACCAACACATTTGCCTTGAAAGACCTTGGTTCACTCCATTACTTTCTTGGAGTTAAAGCTAAGCACACAAAGTGGCCTGCATTTGTCACAAGCTAAATACATCAAGGATGTTTTAAGGCCAACATGGTCTCCCACACCAATGGTCTCAAACTCTCTAATCAAGGTGATGACTTATTTGAAGAACCTTCCCTCTATAGGTCAATAGTTGGGGCACTTCAATATGCCACCATTACTCGGCCTGACATTGCCTATTGTGTCAACAAGGTTTGTCAATTCATGCACAAGCCCCTTACTTCTCAAAAAAGCGCATCCTTCGCTTACCCTCACTCATGGACTTCACCTTCGCAAGTCCCCATCCTTGCAACTTATGGCCTTTTGTGACTCCATTGTGATGATCGCAAATCAACATCTGCCTTTTGTGTCTTCCTCTCTCATCTCGTGGCTTTCAAAGAAGCAGTGTTGTTTCAAGGTCAAGTAATACAGAAGCTTAGTGAAATCTCTTGGCTCCAAGGACTCTTGTGACATCTCCATCTCCCCATATTGTGACCAGTCATGTTAGCCTCTAATCCTATGTTTCATCAACGCTCCAAACACTTTGAACTTGACTTACATTTTGTCCGAGAGAAAGTTGCCAATGGGCTTATCAAAGTGTTTCACATTCCATCTAAACCTCCTTAAATCAACTTATCTTCGCACCAAACAGTTGAACCCTTCAACTCAGGAACTGAAATGCTAAGTTGTAATAGAAAACGGTTGTAGTGTGGATGATTAACCCACGTGACTTGTAATCACTCCATGAAGTCTCAGCTATACATATATATAGCTAGCTTCCCTGTACAATTCAATCAATGCAATTCATTCATTCAGTTACACAAAGATCTCTCAAATTTCATCTTGCCTCTGATACCTTATATAATGATAAGAGAGTGTGATTTTTTTCTCTCTTTTTTTTAAAAAAAATTTTTGGTCTGTAGAGGGTGTGATTTCAAACTCTCACTAACACAGTACATTTTCTTTTCCACCTCTTCCCTCCTCTTCGTATTCCTTGAAGGAGTGGACCCTCCTTGAATAATATTACTAGCAACAATGAACTAGTATTGGATTGCAACACTTTCTGGCAAATGTTTGTATAAATATTTATGTATTTATATATAGAGTGAGTGACTCAAGTTAGACAGGTAGTTTGAATAAGTAAATAAAGCCGTTTAATCTTTTATAAATTATTAAGATTAAAACATAAAGTTATATAACATTTTTAGGTAGTTATATGGTCATTGAATAACTTTTAATTTTAATAATTCATGTATAATTATATTTCTCATATTTATTCATTTTATTCTCTTACAATGGAATAGCATATTTGTCGCCGTGGCAGATAGGCACACGAAAGACTAACGTAGTCAAATGTCTAAGGTAATTTTGTTCATGATTTTTGAATTTTGAATAAAGCCGAGGGGATAGAAAGAAACGGATCATCACACCAAGTTTACGTTTATGACCCTGTAACTTCCTACAGTGATCGTAGATAATATTTTATTTGCTTCCATTTAGTATTGTTATTATTGTTCTTTTTCTCAAAGGATAAATACTCGAGTTTTCAAAATATGAAACGAATTTCGAAAAGAGATATTTTAGCTAACTCAAAAGCAGTGATTTAAATATACTTTTCTCAACATTTTCATTTTTAAAATTAAATAAGTTCACGGTCTCACTTCATTTGTTTAGATTGAACTATACCCACTTATTGCATTTTAATTATCGTTCAAGAGCTCGCACTAAAATTTTAAAAATGTAAATTTATAATACTAATATTTCAGGCTCCTATGAAGGAAACTTTTACAAATGTCACTTTTAGAATGATTTAGGGTCCACAATTTTTATTTGAAATTTGAATCCTCAATCTATATTCATTACACTTAATTGATAAATATCAATCATAATTAATTATGAGATATCAATTATAAATTATAATCTCATTTTCACTTCACAACTCAATTGTAAAACCCGTAAGATATTGAAATATTGCTTTGTAAATTTTTTTTTGTTGGTTGAATTTGCAAATTTTTATTATATTTTAAATTTATAAAATAGTATTTTTTTCATTCTAATATATTTCAAATTGTTTTTTTATGACTATATTATTTGGTTTAATATATGGTCATGGTTTCTTTCAATTGTATTATAATTTTATATGGAACACGTGATTTATATATTATTAATGAATATATAATTTGAAATTAACTTATATGATAGTTTTCAATTAATATGTAATTATCAATTTGTAAGTAATGTAATCTATCAAAATAATATCAATCATAAATAATAGATGGATATTTTAAAATTACATATTTTATTTGAAAACATATCTATCAAGATAAATAAATTAAAATCCCCTAGGATTAATTTAATGCTGATTTAAATAATTTAGTTTACCTTTTGAAATATATTTTTACTTTTAAAAATATAAAATACTTACTATGATATATTTATTTTGACTTAAATTCAAAGAATTTTCTTTATTTAATACTTGAGTATTTTTTATAAACTCTCATATACTTTATTATCATTTAATTTTAATATAAAATTTTCAAGTTGAAAGTTATTCACTTATTTTAAATGAGATTCGTGAGGTGTTTTAAGGTTTAAAATATGGTTTAAATATAACATTCTTTTTGTTTTGTTAGATTCAAATTATATTTAAATATGATAATTAGTGGTTGAATACTTTAATTTTATATAATTGAATATCTGTGTAAATATCTTTTTACATTAATAACGCATGAAAATTAAATTTTTAGAATAATATATTGTAAAAATTAGTGAGATATATATATATATATATATATATATATATATATATATAGTCATAATTTATGTTAGCTTTAAAGGTCTATGAATTTAGAGAATATATGTCAAATCGATATTATTAAGTCAACCTTAAATTTGTACTATCATTGACATAGTAGTTATATTAATTTAAATTATTTTATTAATTAAAATCACAATAAATATTATCATGGTCAACAAATTATAACTAAAAATTTAATACCACAAATTAACACATAAATATGATCAACCAATCACTATTTAATTAATCAGTCACACTCAAATTTAAATTAAAAATTTAGGAATAGGATTAATTACATATCATTTTATTTTTGCATGTCAGATTTAATTAGTATAATATATAATTTATTAAAAATTATTATAATATATTAAATTTGATACATTATAATGTAATGATATTGATAATAAAAATATAATAATACGCACTATACTATATTAGTTTTGATAGTTTAATAAAACTTAATATTATAGTTAACATGTTTTCGAAGGATTTAATATACTCTCTAATCTATTTATAATACTAATAACTAAGATTCAATACGTTGATAGTTTTCTATGTGTTATTAATCGATAAAATTATACCCCGCCATTTTCATAATCTTAATATTTAAAGTGAGTTTTTAGATTTAATTTACCTTCTAATTATTAATTATTTTTTCTAATCATACATTCATATCTTTCTTCATTAAAATTATTTAACAAATAACAAATAATATAAATAAAATTATAATTGAATGTATTATACCATTAAAATTATATATATTTATATATAATTATAGTATTAATGATAACAAAGCTATTATAATTATATTACCAAAAAAATATTAACAAATATATTATAATTATAATAATTAATGATAACAAGAAAATATTTGCACACCTTTATTTTTTAATTATCTTTATTGGATTTAATTTTCATCATGTATGTATTTTTATTTTTTATTTGAATTATATTGTATTAGTAGTATTTTTTATTGTGGATATTTGTGTTTCAAATTTTAAAGTATTTTGAAATTTTTTAATTTTTGGAAATTTTTTTAATAAACCTTTGAATATCAGTAGGATTCAAATCTCTAAATGAATGAGGAATAGAGACCCATGACAAAGATGAGAAGGGGGATAAAAGATGAAATTCTAAATGAGGACGAGTTGGGAAGTTCTAACTTTAAATGTAGAATTTTTGAAAATTATATATATATATATATATATATATATATATATATATCTACCCGCCTCACTATATCATATTTAATTTTTTACAACCTACGCGTTCTAACTTTTCAATTCTACAATTGTTTCATATTAATTTTTTTCAAAAAAAATACTTCAATTTTTCAACATTAAAATATTTTAAAAAATCAATCTCACAATATACACTTCTTTGATAATAGTACTAAATATTTTTTAAATTAAAAATTTAAATAATTATATCACTTTTTATTGAAAATCATTGTGCAATTGATATACTACTCCAATAATTGAGATGACATAAATCAGGATTATATGTGATTTTTTTACTAATTATAACACATTAATTATAATATATATTTTAAAATTGATATTTTTAATTTACTAAAATTATGTATAAGGAAAGGGAGTGTAATTGAAATCACATAAATTGACTTTATTAATTATTTTTTATTAATTGGGAAATATATTTTTATTTTTATAAATCAAATATTTTAACTTATTAAAAAAATGTAATGGTTAGGAATTACAAAAAAATTGCTGAAGTGAGTATACATGGGATGAGATTACCCACAATAGAAATGAGAATAAGGATAAATTTTGTCTTCATGGGGTGAAGTCTAAGTTTGTTAAGTGGCAGGAATAGAGATAACACATCTTTGGTTTTTCAATGATCTATATTGGATTTGTATTATATTTGTATTTTTTATTTTTTAATTTGGATTTTATTGCATTGCTAATATTTGTTGTTATAAGTATTTATGTTTCAAATTCAAAACATTTTTAAAAACTTTTTCTTTTTGGAATTTTTTTAATAAATCCGTGAATATGCGTAGTAATTCAAATCCTCGCGAGAATGACGAATTTGGACCTATACGATGATAAAAATGGGGGATGAGAGGCAAAATTCTAAGGGGGGCATGAGACAGTGCTCTTATGAATCCATTATCATCCCTATAAATGACTCATGGTATAATAAAATTATTCACTTATTCTCTTTCATCATTCAATAATTTCAACTTTCAAGTGAAATGCGTAAAATTTTCATAAAATAGACTATTTATTATTATAGGTCATCTATTGAGATTTTTCTAATCTTATAAGTATGATATTTAAATAAAATATAAAATAAAATGACACATTTATATTTTATCAATTTATTTAATTATTAACTTATTTCAAAATAAATTTATATACTCAATTTTCTATAAGATATATTTAAATAAATTATTTATTTTCTATAATGATAAACAAACTATTTTTATTATCACCCCATGTATTGCACAAATCAAATGACTAGTAATGGATAGTCTTAATCCTCTGAGGAGAAATCAAAATAAAATATTAGACTACTCTATGTTTTATTTGACCGATGTTAATTATCTCTTATATTTTGGTGGGACATATTAATTATCTCTCTCACAAATATAACATAATCTAAATAAAATTAATGCTAAAATAGATAAAATTAAAATAAAATAACAATTTGGAGTAAATATAAAATGGAGTGAATGATATATAAGTATACAACTAAACAGAGATTAAAGATAGAACCAAGTTGGCTCATATCTCTTAAACATGAGATTTTAATGGAAATTAAAGATAGTAGAGGGGTTAGTCTTTAAAATCTGAAAAATCATGATTATAATTTTCATTGGAAAAGACGTTTATACATAATTACTAATGGTATATTAAAGGTGATTGCTTCTAATAGAAAATATTTGTAGAATCTATCCAAAAAAACAAAGAAAATATTTGTAGAAAATGAAAAGAAAAAAATTACAAATTATTATATAGAAAATTTATTAACGTGCATATGAAGTAATTGGGGCCTATTTGGTTTATTTTGTGATAAAATTACTTTTGAAAGAATTAAGTTAAAAATAATTACTTTTTTTAGAAAAATTACTTTTAAAAGAATTACTCCATTCGTTTCATAATAATTGTCAACTTTTGACTTTAGAACGTTTTAAAATATCTGTTTATTTAGACTATTTAGGTGACATTATTTTTTTTCCATTTATACCCTTAGTGTTAATGTGTTAGTTAAGTAATCAATAAATTTATCAAGAAGTGCAATAATGAAGATAATTTTGTCAACTCATAATTTTCTACATTTATCAAGATTTTTTTTCTTAATATATATTGTTTGGTTTTTTAAGTTATTGTGAAACGAAAAAAGTATTTTGTGCTTGGTTTGAGTATATTAAAAGTAGGTTTAAGATAATAATTTTTATTTGGATAAGATATTTATATGAAAATAAGTAAGATTTTATTTTAGAAATATTTTTTAGAATGAAAAGTATTATTTATCTTAATATATAATAGTAAGATTTTATTAACGTGCATATGAAGTAATTGGGGCTGTTTGGTTTATTTTGTGATAAAATTACTTTTGAAAGAATTAAGTTAAAAATAATTACTTTTTTTAGAAAAATTACTTTTAAAAGAATTATTCCATTCGTTTCATAATAATTGTCAACTTTTGACTTTAGAACGTTTTAAAATATCTGTTTATTTAGACTATTTAGGTGACATTATTTTTTTTTTCCATTTATACCCTTAGTGTTAATGTGTTAGTTAAGTAATCAATAAATTTATCAAGAAGTGCAATAATGAAGATAATTTTGTCAGCTTATAATTTTCTACATTTATCAAGATTTTTTTTCTTAATATATATTGTTTGGTTTTTTAGGTTATTGTGAAACGAAAGGAGTATTTTGTGCCTGTTTTAGTATATTAAAAGTAAGTTTAAGATAATAATTTTTATTTGGATAAGATATTTATATGAAAATAATAGTAAGATTTTATTTCAGAAATATTTTTTTAGAATGAAAAATATTATTTATCTACTTTCACTAAAAATACTTTTTTCTATCTTAAAATGAGTTTTGGTGAGCTATTATGTAGATCAAACACATTTTAATTCTTTACTTTTTATTTTTATTTGAATAAAAGTATTTTTGGAGTGGATTCAAGCAAGCGCTTGGCCTTTCTTTCACCTTGTTAGGCACGATAAAATTGACGAACGTATTTATTGGTGATATTTGATTCCCTTTATCTAGCTTGTGAGGGTTCACCTTTGTCTCTTTTTCAGGAAAAAAAATAGTGGAATAGTCAGAAAGTCCACATAACATCGAAGTCATCGACTTTAAAGTTCAAAGAAAGCGATAGAACCATGCACTCTGCCTCTGCTTCAACATAAGGCAAAAGCACAATCACGAAAAAGTAACTGTCCTTCCATTCATTTAGTTCACATTCGGCACATATCGCCAAATTTGGAAACTAAAAATTCGAAAATTTTGACAAAGACCATATACCCCATATTCCCAATAAAACAAACATGACTAGTCCCAATTCAGTGACCCTCTCTAAGTATGGCACTCCCTCTAATCCTTTTATATATTCTCATTTTATCTACTTCTAATTATTTACTTTTTTTTTCCTAAGAATAAAGATTGCAGTCCCTTAACTTAATGTAGATAAGCCAAACACAGTAGCAGGCTATTTGATGTGGCAAGAGAGAAGGAAAAGCGTGTGCAGATTCCTAGAGGGCCCCACCATTTTGAAACCTTAGTACTAAAAGAAGGGAGAACTGAATATTAAGGAACCTCTCTACCTTATACTCCCCAAAACAGCAATGTGTTCATAATAAAGCCACTGCCCTTCCCCAAATTAGGTTATGGCTAATACTAAAAGTAGGTACAATAGACTGCCATATGTGGTAAAGTGATAAAATCGGAATCAGAAAAAGAAAAAGCAATGCTGGTAAAAAAGAATAAGTAAATATAATTACAAAAGCAATAAAAGCTTAAAATGGACAAACCATAACAAAAGAAGAGAAATTGCTAAATATGTTAAGAATGAGATAAAATTATCATTTTGCATTATCTAATACTCAACACTTTATCCCTTTTAAAAAAAATCAACACTTTATCTGAAACATAAAAAAAAACATAGAATTTCAAATTACAAATAACATAAAAATATTTTATACAGACACTTAGTAATATATTATGATATCAATAAAATGAAGTGTTTCTAACCATAATATGATATATATCACCCAAAGAAAGAAGTAAGAGTTTAAAGTTTAAACCTGTATCCTATCAAGCTTCACTCCATCAACCGCACGAGATTAGTAACCCATATTAAGTCAATAAATAATAAACAAAGTAAAATAATGTTTTTTTCTCTTGTTCAAATTTTAGTAGAGAAAATTATTTATTGAAGAATGAAGAAGAATAGTGGGACCCACAAGAGAGGCCAATTGGCAGCAAGACACACTAAATGTGGCAAAAAGGGAAGAGTCATGCACAACTCTAAATACATACAGAGCCATGCAGAGTTGCCGTTTCTAGGCACAGGCCATTTTGGGGGTAAAACGCTCTCTCTTCCCTCCCACCCCCTTTATCTTCTCCACCAAATTTAGCACCCTCTCTTTCCCAAGTTCTGCAGAAAAAAACCCTCCTTCAAAGACCAAAAAGGGTGTGTGTTATGTTGGTGCTTTGAAGAGGGACTTAAGAGAAGGAAAAAAAGGAAGCACCTTTACATATACAAAGAGCTTTTTTGTGAGAACCAAAGATCTCTGGATTGAAAAATCTCAGCTGGGATTTTTCAGTTTCTGTGATTTTTGTAATAAAGTTTGGGTTTTTGGGGTTTTGAGAAGCTAATTCAGGGGAAAAACAGAGAGAGAGAGATAATGGGGAGGGGTAAGATTGAGATCAAAAGGATTGAGAATGCTAACAGCAGGCAAGTTACATTCTCAAAGAGAAGAACTGGGTTGCTTAAGAAGGCTCAGGAACTCGCCATTCTGTGCGATGCAGAGGTTGCTGTTATCATCTTCTCCAACACAGGGAAGCTCTTCGAGTTCTCGAGTTCTGGGTATGTCTCTGGTGTTTTCCTCTGTTCTGATAGGCTTGCATGTCATTTTTGATCGTATCCAACAACTCTATCTGTATAGTTAGATTTTTTTTAATATATAACAATTGCTTCATTAGGTCGGTTCAATTTAATTAATCATATATCCTCAGATTTTTTTTTCATCTGTTTAACTGTTGCATGTGAATTTTGTCCCTGAATTGTGGTGCTCTGAGTGATTGTGGATTGGATTTTCCCCTCAATTAACTTGCTTTCCTTATTATTTTTCCTGGGTGTTTCTAATAAGTCTGAATTTCACTTTTTTTTATTAATTTATTTATTTTTTGTGTGAAAGTGGCCTCTTTCAGCTGGTCATCTTAAGTTAAAACCTGTTGAAGTTGATGTTGTCTATGGTACCTTTTTTTTTTTTTTTTAAATTCAATTGCAATTCTTTCTTGTAGTATGAAGCGGACACTTTCAAGATACAACAAATGCACTGATTCTTCAGAGGTGGCTGCAGTGGAATATGAAGCAGAGGTACTCTGTTATACCCCTTTAGCCAAGATAACATTCATTAAGGTTTCAGTTTGTAGTCTGTAAGATTGTTCCTCTCGTAAATGCAGAACCGTCATCCAAACCAATAGACTTTATTGAAAATTCAGCAAAACATTTTTTCTTATTGACTGATTAAACGATATCCAAAGATGATAGTAACTGCAAATTGCTTGCCTGAATAACTGTTGTTCTAATACTCCTTCCATTAGGTACTGTTCTCAGGTTCATTGTTGGATTGCTATGTCTAATAACATTTTATTTTTCTTCAGAAGGAAGATGCTAAGATGGTGGAGTTCCTTAAAGATGAAGTTGTGAAGCTAGAAACAAAGCAATTGTATGCGTTTTCAGTCTAAACATTTCTGTTTATTATGTCATTGTCTTTCGCATTACCTTTTATTTTTATTTTTTTGCTGCTAGCCTTACCTCTTATGAATGTTTCAATTTGCAACTATAGACGGCTGTTGGGTAAGGACCTGACCGGATTGAGCTCAAAGGAACTGCAACATCTGGAGCAACAACTGAATGAAGGGTTATTGGCTGTCAAGGAGAGGAAGGTACTTCACATTTCATCTTATCCTTGTTCTTTCCTTTTTTTTCCCTGAGGTCTTTTAGTCTAATGTGATTTAATGGTTGCAGCTCATAACATCCTAAGTTTTAATATTTATTCTTTCAGGAGGAACTACTTATGGAGCAACTGGAGCAGTCTAGAGTACAGGTATATTGAAATCAATAGTTAACATGCAAAGTTTTAAGCAATTAAAATACAAGGCCTTACAAACCAAGGGGAAACAACAAAAAATGTTGAGATTTTGTGTGGATTTTGGCTCAAACTCTGTTAGTCCTACTTGGTAGTCAGTATTTGTTTATAAGAATTCAGGTTACCTGAAGAGGATAGTTGTTAACTTCCGAAAGAGAATCTTTATTTGTTTTTTTTTTAAATTTTTGTAATCATTTGCATATGAGAAAAAATCATAATTTCTTAATTTGTGTGTCTCTTGGTAAGTAATTTAATCAGTGTGTTTATTTCACACATATAAAAGCAAATGCAAGGGTTGGAAACTTGGAAGTTGCTTCATTGAGTGGTGATGTGATGCCACATCCGTAAAATTATGTTTTATTTATTCACTGGTGATCGCCACGTGGTTAATGCGCCATATTTTTTCTATATATGCTTCATTTTTTGATTTGTAGGAAGATATATCTTTGGAAAATCCGCAGATCAGCAAGTCAAAAATAAAAATACAATTCATCTTTGGTATTTATGAACTACACCAGATCAGCACGTTATATTGCACCTTTCACATTCATGTCTTTTGCAAACGGACTTGTCCTCAATATAAAAAACAAAGAACTTGATTTTAGTGACTAGAAATTTGTCGATAATTTTGAAATCTGTGTCAATTTGATTATTGAAAATTACTTTGGCATATACTTATTTCTTTCTTCTCAGGAGCATGGGAAAAAAACAAATGTCTCTTTGTCCTGATATTTGTTTGATTCATTCTTTCCAGGAGCAGAGGGCTATGTTGGAGAATGAAACCTTGAGGAGACAGGCTAGTTTTGTTCCTCTTACCACGCTCTTTCCAGCATCTCTATCTTTGTATAATACATATTACTCATAACTTTGTGTTTGTGCTTATCATATCTTATAGGTTGAGGAGCTTCGTTGTCTGTTTCCAGTACCAGAACCTATAATCCCATCTTATGTTAAGTATCACCATATGGAAAGAAAGAGTATGTTCGCAGATAATGGGGTTAAGCGTCCCAACTTGGCCAGTAACTGTGCAAATGAGAAAGGAGATTCAGACACCGCATTGCATTTAGGGTACTGTGCTTTTCTACTGTCAAACTTACAACTAAACTGCATTAGAATCCTGATGCAGTATCATTTTGCTGCACACAAACTTCATTCTTTTGTTTGTTGATTGTCGTGTGAAATATTCAGATATTCACTATACTCCTGGTTAAGGATTGTCTCAAACCAGAGTTAACCAGCATTGTTTGAATACTGCCGCAGGTTATGATGTTGCTGCAGTCATATATTTACTTGAAATTATGCGAGTTTTATCGCATCAGTTCTTCCATTCTGGACCTCTTTTCACAACATTTGTTTTTTTTAGTATTACTTTGACACGTGAAATATTTGAATGGAGTAACATACATGGCAAGACATGAAATGTCTTCTTTATGTTCACTTTCCCAAAATTTGTAGTGTCTCATGTTTGCTGCTTGTTTTGCAGGTTACCAACTGATGTTAGTCGCAAGAGGAAGGCACCTGAGAGAGAAACCTTTTCTAATGATTCAGAGAGTCAAGTGGCTCTACTCTGATCCAGTTCTGACTTTCTTCTTTCAACAACGAAAAGTAGAAGAGCTTGAGACTAATTTAGTGCAGTTGTAGTTGTGCAGTTTCAGTGTAGATCAGAGAGGAAAAGTAGGATCCTAGGTGAACCCCTAAATCTCATAAATGTAGAATTTGGCTCATCTCTTTTAGGATATTGGCAAGCTATAACATTTACCGGTTTTATCAAATTTTGCTGTAAACAGGCTGGGGAAGGTTTAAACTTATGAACCTTGGTTTTAGTTGTCAAATTATCATCAAAAGGATGCTTAGGCTTTTTTAACTCTTGTAAATTCATCTTGATATCTTGCTCTACGTTTTCCTTGCATTTGAATACCTTTAATTCAATTCCTTGATTTGGAATGGGTCTAAAATGAATTAATTTAATTATTTTTACTATTTTATCCATCATTATTAGATTACGAACAAAATATTATTTTCAAGTAAAGTTATTTTGATATTTATTTGTTGGAATTCAATTCTCACACTAAATCACACCTCAATCTAGACTTTATTTCTATCACCCTTCCTTTGGTTTCAATCTCTTTTATGTCAATGAATACATGAAATGGTGAAGCACTCACCCAATTTTCCCCTTTTTTTCTCCTTTTCGTCCGTCTGTTGCGGATCAAATAAAAAAGTAGGATTCCCTGTTAATGTCAGGCTGTAGTTACCAAAATGTTCACACAGTCACGGGCAAAAAATTCTTGTTGAAGCAAACAACTAAATTATGATTCATTATGCAGCCGTTACTTTTTCAAGCTGGTGCAGTTTTGAGGTATTTTTTTTTAGAGAGTCATTAGGAAGATGGAGGGATATTAGAATCCTGTTTTTGGTTTTCATTTTTTGTTTTCACTATTTTCATAATCAAATTTTGAAAACAGAAAACAGAATAAATTGAAAACGGAAAGAAAATGCCCTTTTCTTCCTTTCTCATTCTACCTTGGATTTCTTCAAACCTTTCTTACTTTCTCAACGATAAACAGATGTTTTGCCAGAAGTTACACAAAATTGAATCCTGCCCACAGTTGTGAAGTGAAAATCCATTTGGAGCTCACAGAACAAGGACGTGTAGTAATATGTTGAACTTATCATAAGAATCACATTCTTGACAATTGTTTTATGTTGTACAGAATCTACTATGCAACTAAATATTTGGTATTTACATAACCTGGCAAGAATAATACATTTTGAAAACATTACAAAACTTTAAAAAGCCTATAAATCTATACATAGGAAATTAAGCAACGTATTTTTGGGGCCCCTTCTTCAGCCTTAAGCAATCAATCAATTCAGTTCTCTGTGTCATTACCTTGTTGAACAAATCATCCACCTCAGATTTTATAACATCACATGTCTTCTCAAGCACTTGCAGCTTTGTCTGCAATTCCTTGGCTGCATCATGTTCCACTTCACCTGAAGCAACAAGAATGTCAGCAACATCATCATTTATCTCTTTTACTTCTTTCAGGACAGGACTTTTCTCCATCAACTGTTCACTGATCTTGGAATCAAGTGTGCCAACCAAAGAACCATCAAACCCACCTGCCATATTTCTAAGATCCATGTATGGCTTACTATCACTACACAAACCAGACAATAGAATTCCACATACCCAGAAACCAATACTCTTCATTTCCTTCACAGCTTCATGAACAACCAATTCCTTGCCAGAGAAATTCCTTTCTTTATCACCTTCTGTGCTCACCTCTTTACCAAAGTCGGTTTTGAAAATACCTGGCTGAATTGCTTTCAGGTGCCTTGTTGCCAAAGATGGTGAGTCTTCCAACACTGACAATCCATGAGACAAAGAAAGCCTTGCTTGTCCAAGGTGAGAAAGAGAAGAACAAATTGAATTGAAAAGTTCCAACAAACGCAAGCTGTAGCTGAGATACCCTTCAACAGAATCAACCTCCCAAGTACTCAAAGGGTAGTCTATGTCCACAACAAGCTTTGCAAAAGCCTTGTTGGTGAAGGGTAAGAGCCCAAAACACTTCTCAATCCAGGACAAGGACAACAGGATTTCTGATGCTGGTTTCAAATCCAGTGCTAACTGTCCAGTGAATTTGGAAACTTCAGATCTGAAAGCCTGAAGGGAAGCTGATAGATCCTCAGGTTGATTATGATCATGGTTGGTATGAGTGTGATGATTGTGGGGGTGTTGGTGGCGATTCTCCAGCTTGTAGTAGAGTTTTGCAAATGTTTGTTCCAAGAGTACCATTGACAAATTAGAACACAAGGAGAAGAAGCTCAATAATTTTGTTGGGGGTGTTCACAACTACTATTCATGGGGACATAAGCTTTTTGAAAGTTTGGTTGTAGGTAACTTATTGGTTGGAAGGTTGTGATGTTCAAGTTTGGCTTGATCTCAAGAAAAGTATAAGAGATTAGTAGGAATGCAATAGCTTGCGGATGTGATCAAAACACACACAATTTTTCCCATAGAAACTCAAAAACTAGGGGCATTTTGGCGGTGGTCAAGTGTGATAATCTGACTGCTTTTTTTGGTTATTATAAGTTGGGTAGGATGTAAGTTACGCTGTAGAAAATGAACCTCTTTGCATCATCAGTACAATCTCATATAAGATTTACATCAGTGTCAATTAAGCTCCTGGTCAATTTATATGGTAGCATTTTTGTCATTGGTTATTGCGTTAAAGTTGCACAATCTTCAATTGGGCACACTTGAATGGAACTTCAAGGACAAGCTTCATGGCAGTGTGAGGGACACAATAGGGACATTGCTAAAGGGTCACATGTAATGTCTCTCCTTCTTCGGCTGCTCTACATGAAAGTGCAACTGTGCAAGCAACAAGAGTGCACACCAGAAAGAATGTGAATCCTTCCAACTTTATCCTTGTTTGCGTAACTAATATATTATTCTTAATTAGTGTAGTGATGTAGTTGTTACCTACATTTTTAGTTACTAAATTTACAAGTTACACTTGAACTATTTGAAAATTATGTGTTTTGTGGGTATCATAGTTAAAACTTAAGAGAGGTTACGAATTTGCATGCCAAGTCAACTAATTCATCTCTTGTAATCTGATTTAAAGACTTATCAAATTTGTTGTACCATAATTTTAAGTAATTGAGAAAGTTGGAACTCAAATGCAAGATCAATTGTTAAATTGTAAAGGCTTACGTTATTCATTGACCAATTGCTTTGAGGAAAGAAACACAAAACAAGAGTGATATCATATTATGATTATTATCATTTGGTAGTGTTGAATGACACAATGTTTCTGTACGGCACCGGGTAAGCACCATAATCCATAATTATCTAATGTTAAATCGTATGTGTGGGTTCTATTGTGATGATAAAAGTGCTAATAAGATGTAAACTTAAATATTATGAAATACCAAAAATACATGAATAAAAATAATTAATATATTACAGTTGGATGCTTTGGTTCTTTTTTATAGTAACAACAATTGTCGCTAACAGATTACGTGTAACTGTGATTTATGGTTAGCAGGAGAAACGCGGTTGCTTCTTGATAGTGCCAACTCCAATGAAACGGAGCCGATCACGGGTGTTAAGCGTATAGTAGCATAATAAGTTAAAAGTAGCAGCAAAAAGTCAACAACACAAATGCGTGCGTTTCACAAATTAATACAGTTGTGAATGTGATTATCATTTTCGTGTTTCTTCTGAAAAATGCTATACAAACAAAAATTTATCCACAATTTTGTATCCAAAATGATGATATAGCATAATTATTAATCTTTGGATAAATTGATGAATCATACCAATTTATTTCATTTAACAACTACTATAATTTTTGTCAAAAATTCTATTATCATAAGAGATTCACGATTATGAAACCCGAGAAATATCCGGCATCCATGCCATCCAAGATACCCTAGAAAGAGGACAGAAGACGCTGGCATCGATACTTAGTGATCCAGGGCATATTCAAGGAGGACGAAGTGATTCCTCGGCATCATTACGATAATACTGGTGCCCAAAATCGCTAAGACGAATTAAGTGTGGGATGAGCAAGTTGATCGCATATTAAGCACAGATCATGATACTTTTTCTAGAAGAATCTTCCTAATAGTTTGTATATCGTACCTATACAACTCAACCCTAAATCATGTATTTTGGACATATTCACAAAGTATGAAATGGACAGTGTAATAGTGGTAAGGCATATACAACCCAACTACTTATACCCTTTTTCTTTTTTTCCTCTTACTTGAACATTGGAGTCCCTTTGCAAGTACCCGACACCAGAGACATTGAGAGGAAGGGAGGAACACCCTGGAGCCTTGATCCGTACCAAGATCTGCCCCAATGTTATGGTATGAAAAAAATTCTATACATATTTTTCTATATGTGTAGCATTACTCTTTTCTTTTTAACTTTAAAGTAACGTAAATTCTCGTAGTAGATATCTTGGGGTACCTTACTTCATGATGGATGTAAAAATTTTTATTTTTCACTTTATTATTCCTATCATTTTTTTGTTTTGAATATCTAATCGACCGAATGGTTGGAAATGTAGGATTTTATCACTTGTTGGCCCAATAACATTACAAAATTGGCATTAGCAACTGTATCTGATATTGTTTTTGGTAGTACAACAATACCTAATTATAAAAATGAAACAAGCCTTAAGGGTGAGTTTCCTTGATAGGGTTTGGGGTTACATGAGCCCACTAAACTCAAGGATCATTGGGCTGAAACTGAAGGCGCAGCAGTGTTTATATCATTGTAAACCTGGAGCGTGGAATTTATGGCATGAAATCAGTCCAATGTTAGAGGAAACGAACACAAATTGTTGAAGAAAATATAAAGAGAGAGAGAAGAGTTGCAAGAAAAATTGTTAATGAAAAAATGAATAGAGACAAGGAGCCCACGACAACAACGCACGGGTAGGGGTCAAAGGGATCAGATTAAGAAGCCCAACATTGGACATCCTCAAATGTTGCCTTCAAAAAAGGCTTGGCAAGCTTCGGCTCAGAAAAATAGACGTTTTCATACCAAAAAGAGAAAGCTCGCTGGTCTCCCTCCTCTCCCCACCCCCAACCTCCACCCCAAACGGGAATGGATTTTCCCATATGAGATTTCTATATGGCATTGTCGTACTTGATCTCTCACCATTAATTTTATAAGTGAGATCTAGATATAACATGTAATATAAAATAATTAATAGTGAGAGATCACATAGGACAATATCATATGAAAAATATCACATAAGAAGATTACTCTCCCCCCACCCCACCCCACCCCACCCCACCACACAAAGATCTAACCCTTTTTGTCTCTCTCTCTCTCTCTCCCTGGAAGCCGTCCTCATAGAGGTGGCTAAGCCATGATTTTCAACAACCCCTTTTTTTATTTTAGCTCTTTTTTTTTTTGGTCTTTTGTTCTTTTGGTTCTCAACCTTATTCATTGTAAGAAGGATATGTTGACATCACACACAGCAAGTTTTTCTTGATAGTGGTAATGCCTAGACTATGAAAGAATGTAGTTTTAGTAGTGGCTGTTAGTTTAGCTCAGCTGATGAATGTATGGTTGGACTCTTTAGTAGTGGCTGTCTTTGTGGCGTGTCACAATTTCTTGGGCTCTAGGCCTCTAATTTAGTCAAGCTTCCTGCAATTTACAAGGAATAAAGTTGATCTAATCCAAGTATACAATGCAAGACAATCACAATAAACTTCAGAGAGTTTTGTGGAGCAAGTTAAGCATCAACATTAATTTTAGATAAGCTAATGATAGAGACTAAAATCAAATATTTTTGAAAATGTTTGGATTGAAACAAGAATTTTTATTTTAGGAACCAAAATCAAAATTCCTTTATTTTCTAAAGATAAAAAAACATTATGGTTTGCCAAATTATTTCTGTTGAGTGAAATAATTTGAACTTGTTTTAATGGAGTGGAATAATTAAGCATGAAGTTGGGCTATATATATAAGCTCAGTAGCTCCAAACTGCTTCCTCCATCTAGAATCAGGTCTTTTACTTGTCTTTCTTGCCATTGCTATCTCCTTTGTTTTTTGCTCAGGTCTTTTACTTGTCATTTCTTGCCATTGCTATCCCCTTTGTTTTTTGCTTTTTTAGGTCGAACTCTAGCAAATCTCAATACAGATTTGACTGTATGGTAGTCAAAAATGTAGAGTGCTGAGAATTTAATTTCCAAAATGACCGCTTGAACTTTGCCAGCTTGGTCCCTACCATTGCTTCTTTTCCCAGAAAGAACCTGTGTTAATTAAACGATGACATATTTGTGAGATCCGTGACTCACGCACTATAGTCCATATACAACAAGATGAGTTAGCTGTAATTCAATAATAAAGAGTTTGACCATTTAAAATTATATAAGTGTTTATATTTAACATTGTTTTATTATTAAGTTTAGTTTCAAGACAAAACTCCTTAATTCTTAACTGTTTGGATTGAAAGAAAACGACAAAGGAAAATGAGAAGCCAGAAAATGAGATGATTTTGAAGTTTTTTCTTGTTTGGTTTATAAGAGAAAATAGGAGGAGAGAAAAAAATTCTAATGAGATCCACACAAAAGTTTTCTTCTCTTGAATGAGAAGAAAATGAAAAGGAAGGATAAAAAGCGACTAAAATTACTACTATATCTCTTATATTTTGTTTTTAATAATTATTATTCACCAGAATAAAGATACAGAAGTAGAACAACATAACAATGGATAAAAAAATAAATAAATAAATTATTTAAATTAATTATATTTTCTTTCTTTTCCCTTTTCTACTGTCAAATAATGGCAGACAAAATGTACTTTTCTCTTTTTTTTTTCTTCTCATTTTTTCTCCCAGTTTCTCTTTTCGTCAAACCAACCATTGCTCCGAAGTCCAGGTGCCTTAGAACTCATCAATCATTCTATAAAAGTATTTACAAATCAACAATGGAGTATGACACATGATATGGTATAACTAACTATACGAGCCGTAAAATTAAAAATTAAGTAACATTAAATCATTTTGCAAATGTTTATTAAATTGCCTAAAAAATGAATCACATAATGTTTTAGAATTTTTCAATGATTGCATTGGTGGTTGTGTTTGTGACACCAAGTATTACCGTTCAATAAACGTACAAAACAATGGAACCCACATGCAAATAATACAAAGCTCCTTTTGTTGGCAAGGAAAATTAGGACTCTATCTCATTAACTAATCTTTGTTAGGTAATACTATTCTCGTGGAATATTAATTTCTTAATAGGCAAAGCAATGATGAGAACCTTCCAAAGTGTTCAATGTGCCCATTGATAGCGATCGCACCTTCTTCCGACATGATTGCTCTCAGTTAATTCATACTCTTTTTTTTTTTTGCCTTCCTGCAAAGCTTATAACACATGCTTGAAATTAATGGATAAAAGATTAATAAATCGGCTTCGATAAGTGGTAAGCTTTTTTCTGAAGCAATGCTGGGACCAAATCTTTAAGAATGATTTGCAGGAAACAAATCCCACTTAAATAGTAAAAGAGATTTTTTAGCCTACGTTTTGTTGGCATGTTTAACTTTAAAAACTTCAAAAACAAAAACAATATGAAGTAATGTAATATTTTTATAATTAATGTTAAAAATAAAAATTGTTCTAAACCAAGGTAATTCTTTCTTTATATTTAATTTTTTGTTTTTATTTTGGTCAGGTTTATATTTTGTTCAATTGGAAATCATTCTTCAATCCAATCAAAGACTTGAATACAGGATGTGGGTTCAATACAAGCAAGGTGTTTATTACCCAAGCCAACCTGATTACCTTCCCATCCTAAATCAGGTTTGAGTTATAAAATTTGAAAATGTGCACTTTTCGGTCCAGTTTGATACCTATTGGACAGAAAGGATATATGGAGAGTGAGACGATAGAGACAGAGATAGAATTGTATTTGATAGTGATGTATAAGACATAATAATTGATGAAAAATTGATGAATATTAATTTATAATTCAATGAAAAATTGAATAGTAAGAAAAATAAATATGAAATATTTAAAGGGATATTCTTGAAAAAAATATTTTAAATTTATGTTAGAAGATGTCTAGTGTTCCTTCTTTTAAGGATAATAGCTAAAAAATTATCTTGAGACGAGACAATTTTTGGACTTTGGTCTTTGTCCCGAGATATTTACCAAACTCCACCTTTGAGCTAGGTTCAAATCATATTTTTGGTTAGCCTTGGTCAAAATCAAAGTCGAAATAATTCTTTTAAAGTTATATTTTCTTAAAACAATAAGATTGTATACTTCAATAACCATATTTTATATAACTTTTTATTTTTATATTGATATGATTTATTTTGAAACATATATTGTTTTGTAATATCTCTTTGGTTTTGTTTTATTTCCAAAATTTTATAACTTTATAGCTAACTAGCGTATAATATCAAAATCTTTATATTTTGTCTAAATGTTGGGTTGATCTAGTCATTAATCAATTATTATAAAATTGGGTTCAGGCTCAAAGAAATAATCCAATAAAAAATGAAATTAGATTCAAATTTGATCAACCCTATACAAGTACACCCCTAAATCCAAGAATAAGCAAAAACAATACACAACAAAGGAACAACATCTTATGAATTATTTTTTGTTGGAAGCTGCAAAAGAAACCGCCCACCGTGTATATAAATAAAGCAGAGCAATACAGAATTGGACATAAACACTTTAGTGTCACTCTTCATGTCTATATATACTTAGTTAAATGCCATTTGGCAAGCTTACAACGGAAATGAGTCCAACGGTTCGAAAGGAATCACTCACCCACTTGGTCTCATTAATCTAACAATGGCACAAAATGAAAAGTGAAAAACCTACTTAATCCGTCCGTTTGAGAATGGTCCCATAAAATTAGGTTGAAGTATTACATATTTGCATCATTATATTCAAATCTTAAAGGCGCCTAATTCCACTATCTGATGAGTACATACATTTTTCCCATTTAATTTACTTCTTTGGTTTTTGTGAAATTCGATATTAGATAGTTTATAATGTGAGGTAGCATTTGTTTATTGTCTTTGGGACAAAATATAAAGGCACTAGACACAAACCCTTTGGTAGTGGAGACAAGAACGGGGATAGAAAAATATAAAATTTTTTATCTCCAAAATGTGAAAACGATACAAGACAGAAATTTAATATTTTTTATTTCAATAATATATATATATATATATATTTATTATTTATGTCTATTTTTACCTGCTAATTGTCCCTATATTTTGTTCTGAGACCAACTGCTACCTAAGAGACAGAGACTATACAGACACTTCACTCTTCATGTATGCAATTGCAAAAGGTGATGTACAGCACTGCTGTATGAAGATTGGAACCTTAAATTGCAAGCAATAATCTGGCTTGAAATTTTAATATCCAAATTGGTCATTCAAAAATATATTATTGAGTTTGTCAAAATTTAAAGGTCTCAAATTGATCCCATATTTTATAGAATAGGACAAATTGACACCTCTATACAGTTTCATATAATACTTTTTTATTGTAAGCGGTCAATTTGATCGGTCAATTTGAATATTTAGAGAGAAAAAAAGAGCTCAAACTTCATCAATTAGGCATCAAATCGTAGAAGCAATACCTTTTTGTATATTCCAAATCCCTGAAGGGGCTCACTTCACATGTGCATACAAGTTTATTCAGCCAGTGTGAATCTTCCTTCTGCCTTCTGCCGTTCACATTCTCGTGTCCATAATTTACACAACCAATTATTTCAGCCAATTAATAATTGAAAAAAGGCAGGCACATTGAAATGACATAATTAAAAGTCAAAAGATGCACACCATTATTATTATCCTAAATCCTAATCATGAATATAACGAATAAAGTGATTCTGAAATTGATAATTAGATATCATTAGCGGCAAAAAAAGGTCTTAACATTTTTTAATTTCTTCCTTTTGGATTCTTCATTTTGTCACTTTTTAGATTAGGAAAACACTGCTTCTCCCCAAACCCATAGTTAGCTTCCAGCCGTCCAGGAACCATACAAAGGGAAAACTTTGAATGTTTGAAACATATTTTCTTTTCAAAAATTTTCTGCGTTGTCGTGTAGATCTTGTTACTTTTTTCTTACACTTGCCATGTGTTATTATTTGAAATTGCACCCCTAAAATCCACTCGCATGGCTGAACAAGTAAACATGATTGATAGCCAAAGATCTATTTCTTAAACGTTCAATTTGGTCCACATCCTTATCATATAAAATTTGGACTACCCAATTTGACCCTTTGTTGCAACTTCATAAAAAATCAATAACCACTATCTCTTCTATATATATATATATATATATATGAATTGAGGGTGATATGTACAAAACAGCTAGCTAGTTTTGGATTCATCATATACACACCATAGGCCCCCATACCTTTATGTTATCACCTAACTATACCTTCCTTTCTATTTACTCTCCTTAGCTTCTCTTACTCCAAAGAAAGACACAAAAAAAACATAATGGGCAAAGCAAGTTGCTCTGTTCTTCTATCCTTTCTCATTCTTTCATTCTCTGTGACTGAAATTCATGGGAGCAAGCAAGCTAGAGCTCTTGACAATCTGCAAAAGTCCAAGTTTAGGGGACGTTCACAAGTTGATAGGAGTGACTTTGAGGTACAAGAGCTTGAGCATGATGCCATTGTTCATTCCCAGGAAGGCCTCAAAGAGAAAGATAGGATTGTGAGTCTTCCGGGGCAGCCCCCAGTGAAGTTCTCTCAGTATGGAGGGTATCTCACATTGGACAAATTTGCTGGCCGTGCCTTCTATTATTACTTTGTTGAAGCTCAGAGTTCTAAAGAAACACTGCCTCTTCTTCTTTGGCTCAATGGAGGTACAATAATGCCACTTATATTAGGTCTAGTTATTTTTATATATTATATTGGGTCTAGTTTGATCCTTATATTCAATTGCAATATAGTCGGGTTAAATTTGATGAAAAAAGAGTAATGTTATTCATCAGTATACATTATAGAGAGATAAATATTAAGATTGGCAGTAAATAACGGCTATAAAATGTTTTGTGGTTGTATAAATATAGCATTCTTAATATCCATGTTTAATTTAATAGAGCAATGCTATTTAACGTGCAAAAAATGGTGTCCTATTTCTTATCACCATTGGATAAATTTGTTAAGTTGGTAAAAGGCATGCTCTTCTAATTATGGTAAAATGAATGTCACATGAAACTATTAAATATAAAACTATTTATATATTTTTACTAAATGACTTAAATTTTTGGACGAGATGGTTTCATGATATAGTATAATAGCAACTGATTTAGAATTTGATTTTTGTTAATCTTGCATCTTGTTGATGCAGTTGAGTGCTACACAGTCCTACATGAAAGCTCTTTTTGTAGTTTGATTTGAAAGCCTTTCACACCAGTGTCCACAAGCGTGTCCACATACATGCACATGTAAATGTTTCTTTGCTTTCTTTGCTCCCATTCTAGGCTAGACATCACTTACAGCCAGGTATGCTATAGAAAATCCTAAAAAACCTGACCTAGAAAACTTGTTAAATGCATCCAATAGAAACGTTTCCTTTTCATTATTTCCTTTCCTTCGCATTGATTTATTTTGTTTTTATCAGTTTTTTTCTAGTCAACAAGTTGATAATCTTGCAAGTATATACATCAGTTTAGAAAAATGATAATCACGCCATAGGTGTCAACAACACAACTTGGACGACCTTGTGGACCACACACACACGCATATTTATATATATACACACATTGTATTGTATGTTTTCATATATATGGATTAATTTTTCAACTAACATATTATTATCCTACATCATCCAGTGGTAGCTTTCTTCTCTCTCATGAAATTCTTAATTGCTTTGCATGACTCGTATGTCGTAATCGCTTACGATGGGCTACACTGTTATATAATATTTATTTATTTAAAGAGTTTAATTTTTTAATTATATAACATTTAAATAGTAGATGTGAGAGACAATCACGTACATCTATATAATAATACATTATTAGATAATGATATAATAGTACAATAAAATTAAAATCAAATATAAACTTAGCAAAGTAAGGTGCCAAACCGAAACTCATGTTAATGAATTCAGCTTTTTTCTAAAAATGAATTTAGTTTCTTTTCACTGCACTAACATCCAATTAGGTACTATCAGGTGGTTGATTTTCACATCCCTTGTTTCAAGAAAAATCCACTTTTATTTACATGGCAGCACTAATTGGATATTATTATAAAATTATTTTACATTAACAGTGTGCAATTAAACTCTTTTTAAATTTATTGACATGAAACCCCATCAAAAAATATATTGACATGAGCTTTACGACTATTTTATTCACTAATTTATATCAGATCAGGGTTCTTAGTTTCTTACTAGCCAGAGTTTTGCGGGGAAGCAGGTATACAAATCCCATCATTCAAGCCTCTAGGATTTCTCGCGTGCATATCCTTTAATCGTCCTTGCGTAGAATTACTAAAACAGACACATACATGAAAGCAATTTATAAATAAGCCAACAATATGTCATGAAACTTAAGCTTTTAAGGTATGACACATTAATGGTTTTATGTTTAATATGTTTCGTGAATGGTCTTTTGGGTTTGAAGCGTGGATGGCAAGCATCATCCTTTGCAGCTGAAATTTAATTAATTTTATTTAGAAGTGGAGGTAACATAAAACTCTAAGCTGATCGTAAAGCTTCATATGTTATGAAGCTCCCAAAAGCTTAAGGGTTATGACACACTAATGGTTTTATATTTAATACAATATACATTTTCTTTCATGTAATACAAATATTTATTGGCCTGTTGTACATCATTATATAAAATATGGCTCACTAGGAAAAACTATCAACATTTTCTTTCTGCCCACTTGCGAGGAAGAAAATAAATTAATTAAACTTAATTGCCTATCTTTATAGTTTAATTACGATTATCATTTTACTTCCCAGGTCCAGGATGTTCATCTCTTGCCTATGGAGCAATGCAAGAACTTGGACCCTTCCGAGTAAACAGTGATGGCAAAACACTATACAAGAATAGATATTCGTGGAACTATGGTAATTAAACCAAAAATTAAATTCTCGTTACTATTACTACTAAAGAAATCATTTCAAGCTTCTCACTTATTATTACTTAATTTGATTTTATTTGAAGCTGCAAATGTTTTGTTCCTGGAATCACCAACTGGGGTAGGATTTTCTTACTCAAACAGATCATCAGATTATAAGACCAATGGGGATAAGAAAACAGCTGCAGATAATTTTTTGTTCTTGGTTAATTGGTTGGAGAGGTTTCCAGAATATAAGACCAGGGATTTCTACATTGCTGGGGAGAGTTATGCTGGGCACTATGTCCCTCAATTAGCACACACTATTCTTTACCATAACAAAAAGGCAAACAATACAATCATCAACCTCAAAGGAATCATGGTATGTGCTAATTGCTCATCATACTCCTCTTTGCCGTCCAATTGGAAAATGATCATTAACTCACATGCCAATTAATTAGCTCGGAAACACAAATGATGGGTCCTATCCAACAACACTTGATAGTCTATAAAAAAAGTGGATTAGACTTTTTACAAAATTCTATGTTACTTTCATGATGGTGAAGAAAGATTGGGCTAGGAACAGCCCACTTCTCTTTGGGTGGGTCCAAGTAGAGTTAATTGTGACTCGTGATTGGTTTATTAAAGTTATATAAGGTGTGAATTCTGGTCCTTGGTCTATGGTTAAATCATTTGGTTTGTGAGTCTTGTTGATCATGATCTAAGTGATGAGATTCTCCAATATAAAAGACCTATTTTATTGGACTAAGGACCAGTTATGATAAGTGGTCCCTTTGGGCACTTGCCAGTATGGGAGGCAAGACGTTGTGAATTAGCCATGGGCAAGATGGCGACTATGAGGACCACAAACATTCCATGCTTCAATTGAGGCATTATGGCCCTTGTTGATGTACTTTGATTCTTTGGATGCAATTCACTTTAGAGGAAAAAGTGTAAGAGTTCAACATGTTTGGTTGGTGAGTAAAAATAAGGATGAAAATTTCATGGATAATATTTTCACTCTCATTTTTATTCTCAAACCAAACATACCCTTAGTAAAAATGTCATGATTGTTAGTCTTTAGATTAATTGGTGGGTCATATAACTTTATTTCATCCAGCACACAAATTTTGTATGTATTTTTCTGAAACGTGTAGCATTACTCTATGACAATATATAAGATATAAATATCAACATTGCAAATCATACCTTTGTGATATTCTGAAATGTTGATTTTCGTTCATCAATAGTTGAGATCATGCACCTAACCTTTTAATGTACACCCTCACTTTAGAGTAGCCACCATTGCATTGGATAAATGTAAACTCCAAAACCAGTGAAACAAAAAGCTCATAGGTTGGAGAGTATAGGATCCATATAGAGATATTGACTGAGTGTTAGATATTCTAGTTAGGATTGGGATTTTAAGTTTAAAACTTCAAGAAGAGTCAAATGATGAAGCATTAAGATTCTTATATTAGTGGTGGAAATGCAATTTATATATTACAAGAAACACTATGAATGAAATTAAGCTAACAAGGAAGAATATGTGTATCTTTTTATACGTTGTGCAGATTGGGAATGCAGTGATCAACGATGACACTGACTCACGAGGAATGTATGATTTTCTTGCTAGCCATGCAATCATCTCAGACCAAGCAGCATATGATGTCAACAAATTTTGTGATTTCTCATCCGCAAATACGACGAGTGAGTGTGATGCTGCTGCAGAAGAAGTTGGCAAGGATATTTCCTACATTGATTTATACAATATTTATGCTCCCGTGTGCAAGAATTCCAATCTCACGGCCAAGCCCAAGAAGACTTCTGTGAGCTTCCAATTTCAATCCATATTTTCTTTTTTAATGTTATGAATTGATCATGAAATTATAAGATCATGGAATATGGTCTAGATGATTTAAGAGATTAATTCTGATATGCTAACTAACGACTCATATCTTACTTTTGATTGACTTTTACAGACCGTTTAACAAAGTTTTATACTAATAATATATCAAAATCAAAATCTTTTAAAAAAACTCACGATTTTGTATGCACTTGAAATTCAGTGAATTGATGGCTTGTTTGTTTGTTTTACAGGTTGTCACTGATCCATGCGGTGAGTATTATGTGTATGCATATCTTAATAGGGAAGATGTTCAAGAGGCCCTCCATGCCAATGTCACCAAGCTCAAATATGACTGGGAACCCTGCAGTGATGTCATTTCAAAGTGGGTTGATAGCTCTTCAACAGTCCTTCCCCTTTTACATGAATTCCTCAATAATAGCCTTAGAGTTTGGATTTTCAGGTATAACTTCTATGGTATAACATATCCTTTTCCAGTGTCTTCTAAAAGATATTGTTCCATGTCCTTCCCATTACCACTCTTGCCAAGCATATACTTAACTTTGTGTATGTGTGTATTTACAAATTCTGATTATCCTATGATGCAGTGGTGACATAGATGGAAGGGTGCCTGTCACTTCAACCAAGTATTCCATTAACAAGATGAACCTTCCCATTAAAACTGCTTGGCATCCTTGGTTCGCCTATGGAGATGTAATTTCTTACTAGTACTTGCTCCAAAACATTAATTAATGTTTGTTTTCCCTTGCATTCTAATGTTGTAAACCTGTAAAATATGTGTTATAGCTTATGCAATTGCCTATTCATATCAGACAAAAAGTTAACAAAATGAAGTGTCCATGCTGTTTTGGTGTTCTTATTCATACTTCTTAGTATAAGAATTCATTTCACAAGAACTTTCATGTGTCACAGGTTGGTGGCTATACTGAAGTATACAAGGGAGGATTAACATTTGCTACAGTGAGAGGAGCTGGACATCAAGTGCCAAGCTACCAACCAGCAAGAGCTCTTTCTTTGATAAAACATTTCCTCAGTGGCACTCCTCTTCCTGAAACTAAAAGACATGACTAGTTGCTTCTAATTCTGTTTTCAATAATCACTGTAGTTGTGCATGGTTTTGATCCCTAAGTTATGCTGTGAGTTTGGATTTTGAAAGAAAGGAGGAGAGGGGTTAACTTGTAGTGTAAAATTATGTTATAAGTCCCTCCCCTTCCTTCCCTTAAAATCCAAACCCACAAACATATCATAAAGAAAGTAAATTCAATTATAATTGGATTACTTTGGTTCCATTATTATTGTTGATGCTCTATTGGCAAGTGTTTTGTAAGTAACATAGTAAGCTCTCTTGTTGTAACATGTCCTCGCTTTGAAATGGAATAATATCTCAGTTTCTTGAAGGAAAAAAAAAAAGAAAAATATTAGAGGAATAAAAATTTTGCTCCAATATATAATTGTCAAAAAATTGATGTGATACACAAATCAACTTTCAGATGAGTAAATGCCTTGTATTGCTTTATCATAACCGACAACCATGCATTTACACTCTTATATTACGAATCAAATAACACATTGCGTTTGCGCAAGTTTGATTTGCAATTCTAGTTGGGCAGCAGCAGAAGAACAATAAAGAAACAAAAGACAAAATTTCATGTGGTTCAATCTCTTGCAACTTTTACATGGGTTAAGTTGCAAACCATTCTTACAAAGGATTATATTGGCATGACAACTCTTAAAAACTATCGATATGAAACATTTGTATTTGGAGGATACCTAAACCCAATAACCAAAAATAATATTTATAGGTCATAAATCTTGGAGGTTTTTACTTCTTCTCAATGTAAGATTTTGGATTAAATCCCAATATCACTAACATGAGAATTCTGATTTCTAAGCCAAAGAAAGTGTTAACCTTCGAATTCGTGAAGAACAATCTAATCCAAAGACACTGATCATTATAATAATTTTTTCTTTAGAATGGTCCCAATTATGCGCATACTACACAATTTGTGCAAATATCTTTCCCTTACTTCATTGATTTTGGGTTTAGACCATTGTTAATGCTAGGGATAATGTTAACAGAATTAAAAGGAAAAATTTATAATCTATAGTTGGCCTTACCTTCCACTCTTATTGCAAAGAACTGGTGGTTAATATTAACTGCTATCACAATAATTAACGAGAATTGTTAAATGTTGACTTCACAGATTTATTTACGCAGAAGCAGAATTTGTCAGTTAATGACCACAACTCTTGTTCGCTTGAGATGATGACTGATTCTGGGAGTGGAAGGTTCTGCCCTAATAGCATTGCCTTCTCTTCCAACTTTCACAGGTTTCTTAACTCTTGGTCAAGCAGTACGAATAGGTATATTATGCACGGAAATCAGTTTTGTACATTTGAGAAGGTATAGTTAACATAGGTAAAAAGAATCATATGATTTGCACGGAAATTAGTTTATGTACAAGTGACTAATTGTTAAATTTCAACACAGCCCTCATCATCATCTATCTCCTTGTCCCAATCCAATGAGAATGCAGTGGCTGATTTCATCAACTCTGTCAGTCCAGTGAGATCCTCTAGGTAGGTAGGATGATTAATTGCTTGAAGTATGAACTCCAGTCCTCTGTTTCTATATTCTGATACAACCTGAATGGTCACATTTTTACAAAATCAAGGGGATTATAAAAACATACAAAAGCACTGCTGGAGGCAATGGAAGCAACGATGCACACAACACTAACTAACTGCAGAATCATCGTCAAATAACAGAATATGCACCACCCAAACTTACTGTGTTGCTACAGGCTGTGCAGCTTGAAGAGGAGTAACCTACAAGCGTCATTTGAGAAAATTGAGCAAGGGAACCACGAATCTGATGAGGTAAAATACCGAGAGGTTGCTCAGTAGCTCCAATGACGCCGCTGTTAATATCACCTTCTGCAAATATCCTGAAAAAAAGAAGTCAAAATGTGAAATTCATACCCATACTGGACCAAAAAGAAGAGGGGGGGGGGTTCTGTTCTTCGGCTCTCAATTGTAATGCCTCAAAATCCATGCATATAAAGACAATCTTTGCTGAATTACCCTTCAGGGTGATGCAAGATCCCTATTAAGAGTTCAACTGCAAGGGCTGAAGCAATTGGAGCCAGCCCTGGTCGGGTGACAGTGCATTGCTGGTCTAAAGTGCGGTTGGAGGTCGACTGCACAAAGCAACCATGAATTAGTTATATATGTTATATTAGCTCAAATATCACACAAAATGCTACAAGGAAATTACATCAGTTGGTGCAACGACATCATTGCAGAAATAACAGCCCAATCTATGCTTTCCGCTTGCATCATTTAGTTTGTGCTTATCAGCAGATGAAGAATTATCAGTTTCAGAACTTAAGTCGTGGGCAAGACAGAAAGGACCAGCTCCATGGCGCATAACTAAGAAGCTATCAAACCCTAGTGCTGTGGTGATGGTAATCTGCAAATAGATAAATAATAAATATGTAAGCATGTTAGTTAAAGATACCCAATCAAACTATGGATGGTGTAAAACATGCTTCAGTTATAGATGCATAAATGCCATTTGTGAGAGTCGACTGGCCAACCTTGTTAGTATTAGCACAGAGAAGTGTTGGCAGCCATCGACTTTCCCTGGTATCTGTCAATAAGAAAACTGCATCATGAGCATCAATCAAATCACACAAGCGCCTACAATCATCAAGCACACTGTCTTGTTCCTGGATGTTTACTGGATGTCCAGGCATTGGTACAGCCATAACAATGCCTTCTGCTTCCTGAAAAGGAACAAAAAACATGCAGTTACAGAAAAATGTGGTTATTGCCTTATTGGGTTTAATATCAAGCAAAGTCCTAGGGATCAATGACTTACCACTGCTGGAAATATCCGTTTGAGACTCTCAACTGCTGCTGTAGCTTTAAAGTTACCACCATTAAGGCAGTCATCCAAAGTATATAGAGACTGCCTCAATGGGTTAGACATAGCCACCTTGCCATTGTCAAGTAGAGTAATTTTTCTGACACCCCATGCCTGCAATAACATAAGCATTATAAACCATTACGAAGGGAAGAATTTAAATAATAACAGTAGAACTTCCTCAATACTCACCATAAGCATGCGCGCAACCTGGCATCCAAGTGTGCCTGCTCCGAGGAGAAGACACTTGACGGAAGATAAGGCATTCAGGTTTAGAGAAGGCAAAGCACGCCACCTCATAAGCTTTAAATTCAAATCTGCAGCAGATATAGCCAACCTGTAAAAACACATATAAAAGAAGTAATATAAAATAATAGAAATGCTAACAAAAGAAGTAGCAGTTGTGGAAAAAAAAAGAGACAGTGCAGTAGATAATTCAGGAAAGAAACCTGGTTGGATCCATCGACTGTGCAAGGCTAATACACCTAGGTACTTTTCTCCCCTTATTAAGTTCCCATCCCACTGCATTAGGAATAGCATCTTTCCACCCTATACAGTTACTCCTTTCAAGTAAGAAACAGAAAAACCAAAACAGAAACAGATATCAACAACATAACTGTTAAACAATCAATGCATCTCTACCTTGTGGGAATGTTATCAATGCTTCACCAACAAGGGATAACCCCATATCTGCAAAACCACGGTTCTCTCTGTAGCAGAAAAATGGGACAGACTTGAGATTCCACTTTGCAGAAATAAGTGCCAAGAAGTTGCGCAGAGGCCACCCGGGATTATTTGGAAGATGACATGGGTCATAAAATCCAAAGAGGATCTGCCAATAGAATCTAGTAAATTTAAAAAAAAAATGACATCTATAGTTTCACATCCAATGAGTTGTAAGACACACAAGAAGCATTTTCACATAGACGGCATTGAATTATCACAACCAGAGTTAGAGTAATAGACCTTGTGAGCATCATTCTGACAAGCTTCCCCGTCCTTCAGAAGCCTAAGAGAAGCACGAGTGTGGATCTATAGTGACTAAGAAGAAAGGGACATCTGCCACATACTCTATTACTAGGTAAAGCATGCCGAGCTAAGAGGAAGCAACAGAAGAGAACTACAATGTCACATCCGGATGATCAAGTAAATTAAGAGATTTATACCTGCTGTTGATTTCGAATTACGCCACTCATTACAGGCTGCAGAGAGCGACTCTGCCTGACATTTCAGAATAAAACAATGTTAATGCCAATGTAAACAATGGTATCATAATCAAACAACAGAGAGTTACAACAACAAAACTCAAAGCACCTCTTCTTTGCTCAACCACTCAGAAGCTGGCCTTAGTTTAACCACAGTTGCAGGAGGATCAAGCATGAGGGCAGGGAAAGCGAACCAGTAATGAAAACTCCACTTTTTCAGGTCTGCAAAAGAAATAAGAAGGAACCTTGAAAGCACTGAACAGTCCTCCACAGCTTTCCCAGTTACAATGTCATTCCATATCTAAAATTAACAGCAAAAGGTTAAAACACATGTGAGATCAACAATTTTTTAAGTCTAAACTCTTTCCCATGATGAACTATCTAAATGGTTTTACCTTTGTTGCCTCTTGCTTCAACAGGTTCAGCTTATCAAGTGCATGAAAGCTTTCCACAGTGTTAGTGTTGAAAAGTATCCCAGGAACAGAACACCTGTTCCTGTTGCCACGGCTTGGTTCAGGTACCAATGGAGCATCACTTGATTCAGAAGGCAAAGACTCAGCTAGCAGAGTTAAATGATTTGACACTTGAGAATGTGAGCAAGGCGCATAGAATCCTGCAATCAAGTCACAATAATAGCATTCTTATACACGAATAAGGCCAATTGAAAAATTCATCTAATATAGTTCCACATTGCAGCTTAAAAAAGTTCAAAAATCCAAAAAACAGAATCACACATTGACTGAAAAAAAAGGAAAATTGGATAGCTTTAAATTTAGTTGATGATGGGGATCCTTTTCCACAAAATGAATTAAATAAAAAAAAGGGTCAAGAAAAAACAAATAGTAAAAATGATCTCTTTTGAATTTTGTTGTTGTTTTAAGTTTTAACTTTCCCTTTTTGCGATAAAGGAAGGAACTTGATAAGCAAAAGGGTGAAAAGAAGGATGAAGGAAAGAGAGGAACCGGTGATGGGTAATGGGAATCGTCAATGCCGAGCTTGTTGAGCTTCAAAGAAGACAATCTGTGCCAGAAGCCTTCATCGACGGAGCTCTGCATCGGCGCGAATTGAAGAAGCAAAGCTTTTGCTTCATCAGACATCTTCGAAGGGGAAAGGTGAAGATGAAGCAGAAGAAGAATATCCGGAAGTGATTGGGTCTAATGGCTTCGTGTGATAGATAATTCAATGCTATTGGATTTTTTCTTCAGAACGCATTCTTCCTTCGGAGTCGACAACCTTTGTTTTATATTTTTGTTCTATACGAGTTAATATGGCCCAATAGGCCCTGTTTCATATGGGCCAATATTAGATGAAGTTAAGAATTGTTAACTATATTTCCCTTATTTCTTTTTAGTATTCTATGTTCCTTTCTCCTCCTCTAATAATATTTATAGTATTCTATATTTCTCTCTCCTTTTTTAATAATATTTAATAGAAATATTGTTGAAAATAAATAATTAATACTACTAAAATTTTATAAATGAATAATTATTTTTAGACAAAAAGATTTTTTAAAATTAACAATTATTTAAGGATGGAGGGAGTATGTTTCATTGCTTATGTTCCTATCTTAGTTCTCAATAGGTTGGGGCTCAAGTGTTTAGACTATCAAGATGAACTAGCAACTTCTCCTCTTCTCTACTAGTAATATAACCTCAGTCCCATTACGGTCGGGTTTCCCATCACTATTACCATAATGAGCCGGAGAGCCATTTAGGTGAACGGGCACTGAATCAAGGGGAATAGTTACTGAGCTTAATAATGAAGATGGTTTCAATATCTAACATTATCGTCGCTAAGATCACGGGCTGTTCTAGTTGAGAGTTGGATTATGGGTCGGGTTCCTTTCTATTGGACCACAAGTCCCAATCTTGAGTCTAGCAGAGACAAGGAGAGTTAGAATGGAGCTCGATAAATCGATCTTAGAATGAAAATTGGTGAATCATCCAATCGGACAACTTAAGAGCACATTTGGTTAGTAAAAATATTTTTTATTTTTATTTTTTGAAAAATATTTTTATTTGTAGATTTTCAAAATTAGGAAATATGTTTGGTTTATAAAAATAGGTTCTATTTTCGAAAAGTGAAAATGATAAAAATATGTTTGGTTTGTCTAATTTCAAAATATATTTTCAAAATCAAATTTAACATGATAAAATTATGTTTGATATTAAATAATAAATTTTATATAATTTAATTTGCGTTGATTCATCCACTAATAAGAATTTATAAAAATCTAAATCTATAAAATATTAAGACAGTAAGAATAAAATAAATTGCTCTTTTTTAATTATTTATTTTATAATTATCAATTATTTTATTTTGATTTGTAAGTACATAAGAATTTAAATATTGTAATGACAATAATTGTATTGCTTATTTAAAAAATTGCTAGAAATTTTTACTTTAACAATCATAGATATTACATGTGTGATATACGATAATATTGATTAAATGCTATAGATAAAAATTGCATAGAAAAAATATGTCACAAGTTTTTTTGTCACTTAAATTACGGAATAAGTATTTATAAGGGATGTTAGCATAATTTTAGTGAATTTCAATTGAGGTCAATAATAATTTTATAAAATAAAAGAGTCCTGGATATAATTATACTAAACTTTAAGAGATGTGAGTTTAATTATCTCTTATAATAACTAGAGACACATATGTATATGTCTTCAAAATAGCTAATAAAGAATTTAAATATAAAAAAATAATTTAGATATACTGTACAAAATTTTTTTAACTATAACTATTTGTGTGGCCAAGTGCAATGTGCTTGGATATATCGAAAGTGAATAACGATCAATTTATGATACACATAGTTCATGACTTTGTGCACCTACTTTTTTTTACTGAATTGTATATTTTGAAGAGATGATGAAGAGTCAATATACAGGAAAAAAATATGGGATTATCACATAACAGAACTTGAAAACTGGTAATTAATGTAATAAATAAGAGATCTCTTTAATATTACAACCTTGCCACCACTTTTTCAATTGAAAATATTTTCAACCAGTATAAAAGAAAATACAAGGAACGTAAATTGGTGTTTTCAAAATCAGTCCCCTTTCCGGAAATATTTTCATGGAAATGTTTTCTATAAAGTTTACCAAACATATTTTCAAATGTATATTTTATTTTTATTGAAAATAAAAATAGAAAATGAGTACACCAAACACACTCTTAAGCTTATATTTTCAGATTTTGGTATACCCGTTTGTTTATGTAATTGGTGTATTAACTTTGATTTCAATTATTACTGAAGTTTAGTTGAAAGGGGAAAAAAAAAAAATGGGATATCGCTAACGAACCCCAAAAGGCGGCAGCTAACTCTCCAAGTATATGTAAATAACAGAAATTCATTGAAAACAAAATTCTTTTATTTTTTCATTTTGGTTTTCGAAGATATTTTTCACGCTTTTATAAAATGTGAGACTAGTCGTTATATAAGCATGGAGCGACATAATTAAACCCTTCTTACTAGTACCGACTCCAACGCTTAATTGTTTTTTATTAAGTATTTAATTTTAATATATTGTTAGCATAAAAATTTACATAGTTATTTAATGATGTATTATTATATTAATATCTTAAAATAAGTTAATTTATATGTTGTCTTTCAAATCTCAAGTGAATTACTCAATAGTATAGTAGTTGATTATAACGGAAATGATGATAACAGTGAACTTTTTATAATGCCAAGAATTTAAAGTTTGAAGTTGTTACTTTGGGTTAGATCTCTAGAGTTAATAATATATGATTTCTCTGTTTGATTAATGTATGGGTTCATCAAGTGTTTAAATACTGTCTACAAAATTTCAGTTTTTTTGTTTAAAAAAAAAACATTTTTCCTTCCTTAAAGAGTTTATACAATTTATGTGTACTTTACCTCATTCTTCCTCTTCATAGCGTTACATAATTAATTTTTGGAAGGTCTACATGCTGCTGTCATGCTTAAATAGAGTGAATTAGAGTTGAAGACAACGTGTATCGAACTTTTGGGAACCTTTATGTCCCACGGCTACGATTCCCTCAGATATTTTGCTTATTGCATACCCTAAGACTGAAGGTTTTTTTATTTTAAATTTTTTGACTCCTAAGACTGGAGATGCAGATGCTCATTCAATCAGGTGTAGCACCTGTAACTAACTACTTGGATTCCTGCCCTTTTAAATTAATATATATGATTTTATAATTAGGTATATCAAGTGGAAACAATAACAACATGAAAGGTTGCCTCATAGTATATAAATGATTTTTTTATATGACTTAAATCATTTACATAAATCCAATTCAACTTCAAAGAATTAAACTTAAATTCATATGGAAACTAATACATTCTACTTATTTTCATCTCATAATGGAGATGAAATTTTATATAGGAAGAAATTTAATTATATTGAGTGAATATGATATATTCTCAAACTCATAACAAATCTTATCCGTAACAATATATCACTTATGATTTTTAAATATGTAAGTTGTTATTTGTAAACCTTACCATCACCTTGCGATAATATTTTCATCACTTATAATTATATATATTTTCATCCCTCCTTTTTATCCTAAGCCTTATATATGAGTAATATTTAACAATAATTTTCACTCACCAATTCCATCCACCAATATATATGAACCCCAATATTGTTCAAGACTCTTCTGCTCTGTGCTGTTCTGTTCTCTGCCCAATAAATTGCAAATTATCTGGAGGAGGCTTACGTTTCTTGGTAGCATGCTCAAAAGCACATGCAATCTCAATAAGGGTTGGTAGCATCTTCTCATAGTTGCACCCACCAGGGCCAGTAATTGCAGGGTAACCAGTAACCACCAACTGCATGAAAAGGAACATATTTCTGTCCAATATGTATCAAAGCATCAAGCTGGTTCTCTTTCATCAACCTCTCGAACCCATTTCTGGAAAAGCTTTGTAGCTTTGATATTGCTTCTTGAGCTGTACGTTTCATTGATTCCATTTCTCAAGTTGGCCATAACGAACATGTCTTGAGGATAGTCAAACCATTTTCTCCTACCAAAATAAGAAAATTATTAAATAAATCAACACGGTTGAAAGTGTTAATACGAGTAATGGTATCTATATTCACAATTTGTAATACCATCCCAACACATTCATTTATCATTGAATGAGGTGGAAATCACTAGTTTGCATCTTATATCTTATCTAATAGCAGATTAGAATGTGTTGATTTAGTGTCCCATAACAAACAACATTACTCATTATATATATTTGAATGCAGATCAATTGAACTTAATTGGTGTTATACTTACAAGCATTTTATTTTCATAATTGAATGTTATGAGATCTGCCATCAATCGCATCGGGGAAGACTCAAGCTTTCGTAGATAAGAATTCAAGTCTCGCGTGAGCTCGGATATCAAAGCTGTCATTTCATTCTCATAAATTACATCACTGTTCTCAATTACCAGGTCATCCACCAGTGTTGCACCTTTGTCCCTGGATTAAGAACAAGTGAACTTCATTGCATGCCAAAAATCTCAATATTACTCTCCAAGACAAACACCATTCAAATGAAATAATCTTGTGTCTCCAAGAATTTCAAAAGTCAAGGGCTGACCTAAAATTTTATTATTGCCATATATTTTCCCTTTTTTTTTCATTCCAAAAGTTTTTTCTTTTTTATGTAGAAACTTCAACCTATTCTATTGTTATATAAAACCAAAATTAGATCAAAGTTAGAAAGACAGCAAACAATAACATTGACTGATTACTGCTCAGTAAACTATAAGCACATCCCTTCCCACTTGTATAAGAGTAACAAAATCAGAATTAAATAAGGAAACAAGTGATAAAATAAATTATGATTATGATTAGATGATTACAAGTACTATGTATAAATGTGATTGTGCGTCAAATGTCAAGTGGTCACCTCAGTATTTGGAAGAGTTGTTGATATGTCATATCCTCCATAGAATTTTCTGGAAAGTTGAAAGAATTTGGGTGCCTCAAGATTCCTAGTCTTTTCCTATTACGGCCAGCTGGGTTTAGAAATTGTGCATAGCCACCCTTTGGAATGTGTCTAGAGGCATGAAGAGTTCCTGGATCACTGTAACCTTTACCAACAATGATGTCCAGAACGTGAACTGCATCTGTCACCGTTCTAGCTATAGGCCTGTTCATCCAAAATTAAAGAGAGTATTTGTTAATGGGTTGGTTTGCATGAATTTTTAGGGGAAAAAGATTTTTTTAATAAAATCTTTGAAGAAATAAAAGTTATTTTATGTTTTGATGTAAAATTAATTTATATTTGAATGTAATCTTAAAAGATTTTTATTTATTTTTAAACATTTTTATATTATAAAAAAGATTTTTTTTCTAAAAGATATATAAATTAATAACTTCTGAAGAAAGATATTTCTGTAATTTTTTTAGTAATTATACTTTTATTAAAAAAAAATTCTACACAAACATATCAAAAAACATAAAATTTATTTTTTAATGAAAAATATTTTTTTCATCAAAATAATGGCGCATGCACAAATGAGTCTTAGGTCATAGTATGGGTATTTTTTTTTCGTTATCCTAAGTGAACTGAAAATTAATTGCATAAAACATTGTATTAATAAAAACAGAGTTATTATATATGTAAACTAGTAAGTATTCTCTCATAGATTAAAAACATAGATTAAAGAAGTAAAATGTTTGAAATTCGAAACAGGAGATATGTGTAGTTGATAGAGTTTAAAAAATATAAATAAAACAAAAAAAATTATTTCAATTCAATTATAAAAATATGCATTTTTTGATGGGGAAAAATATGCATAAGCACAATTATTTTTAAAAAAATAAGATTTTTTTAAAAAAAATTGAAGAAAGACATTTATGACCCTTTAATTAATAGAGAGTAAAAAAAATAGAAATTAAGTCGTTCTTAAAAAATACATACTTTTCGAATCTTGATACACAATATATATATATATTAAATTACACATTATTGTTGAATTTTTACAAACTGCATATGTTTTGTCATGTGTCAAGAAGCCAAAGAAACTAATGATTGATGTGAAAATTAAAATGAAAAGAGTAGTGAGAGAGTGATGTAGAATGTGCAAGAATTAATGCCAAAGTCTTTTTTTTTTTTTGGCATGCTTTTAATTGGCATGTACATTTTAAATTTACTTAATTAATTGTTTTTCAGATGTGGTAGTATAGTGAGAGTGTGAGAGTCTGATATTTGTGACGGATCAACTACAACTACCCAATGTAGTAGTATAGTGAGAGTGAAAGAGTCTCACACCTTTAAACTGACCTTCAATTTGGTTGAGGTGTTCATCCATTTCTTCTCTACTCTTGAGAGCACTCATGACATCTTTTTTCATGGTGTCTAGCTTTTTCAACACGAGTTTCTAAGATTTTATTGTCATGCTCCATCCTTTGGATATGCACATCCATGTTTATTATTAGAGCACTTTTCAACAAAGAAACTCATTCCTCCAAGGCGGTGAAATCTTCGCCTCTTGATTTGCTTGCCCCACTTGTCTTCTTGCTTCCACCATGAGGAGGAATGACATCGCTCCCTCTTGAAGCATCAATATGTTCCTCAATCACATTTGAAATCATTTTCTCCACACAAACCTAGCTCTGATACCAAATTTGTTACGGTCTTGAACACACTCCAACGCAACTCCTGACACTTGAATTCACTCAACCTCTTGAGCAAAGCACCAAATCAGCTTCACTCAAAAATGACTACAACGAAGCTAAAAGCACAAAAGAGAAATTTGGTGGAGAGAACACTTTACACTACACAATGGAAGCTTACAAATGACTTTGATGGTTTGGCCAAGAATGACCACCCATATCTCAATGGACAATAAAAATTGATTCTAATGGACTTTGACCATTATCCAGAACCTTTCTACATTCTACACATATCTATATATTTTTAGAACCATCTATACATATCTACTAGGGACATTCAAATAATTTCTACATGTCTTTACATAGTTCTACATGATTTTATATGGTTCCACAAGTATCTAAATTCTCTAGAAATTTACAAGAGCAATCTACATTGTTTTACAATATTTTACATTTTTCTATGGTCTTCCAGAATCTTTCATGAATTAACCCCTCAAGGAAGGCCATTTGTGACAATATACCCCAAAAAGATAAACACACGTATGGTTCTGAAAAAAATGTGCCATATGTCCATATATAGAAATCCCTGATTTATTTTAATCTAAATATAATGTGAGCGTCAAAAAGAATACATCATATTTTTCTTCTTCTAGTATCCACAAAAATGTTTAATTAAATGAATATGCCAAAAAGTACATGTATTGTATATAATACACGCACAAGATCACAAAGGCACTTTCCTTTAGTTAGTGGCCTTGCTTTGCTGATTGAAGTCCAAGTCCCATTTCCTCTTCACATTCCATTCCATTCCTCGGCCATTATGGACTAATTTGCTACGATGATTGCACTGCAAAGTTGGTCAATAACATGAAGCAAATTAATTAATCCGCAGTAATTAATTCCTTGCAAAGCGGCGTGGTACTCTTGGCGTGGGTACAGCAGCATCACGGCCAGATTGTAACATGGCTAGACGGTCCTTAATCGTTTTATCATACAGTCTGTTCTCTGGATTCTCTGCATAGCATACATAGTAACAGCTCACACATGCATGAGGCAGCGCCATCCCAATCCTAGTCTGCACCATCATATCATACTTAACAGTGGTGATCACATATCACATTAATGCTAATGATTTGTTCATTATTATGAACTAAAATAAGTATAATTTCAAATGTCAATTAATAGAGTTTAATTTCATGTATTGACTGTCAATCAATAAAAATTTAAAAAGATACCAAATCATGATGGATAATTATCATAGTGGGCGGTTATTTAAGATGATTTGACACTTTTTTAAATTTTTATTGATTACACTATCAATATATAGAAATTAAACTCTAATTAACAAGATGTGAAATATAAATATAACTAAGGGGTAGCAGTTAGTTACCAGAAGGTATCCAATGAAGAATGTGACGAGGGATAGGGTGGCTGTGAAACTTTGGTACACTTTGGAGGTCCAAGCAGCGACTGCAATGACACATATAGAGCCACTGCACACCCCACTGAGGAAGCAAATTGAGCTTGTTATATCTGAGTCCACAATTGGCTCCATTCCTTGATTCTCAAACAGAGCCCATGTGTCTTGTGATGCTGCTACAAAACCTTTACCATAGGCAGCTATCTGTTAAGATCATGAATTCAAATAAATATAACCCTATTTACTTTAACAGATAATTGGCTTTAAACCATGAATGATTATATGGTCATGCTAATTAATAGAGTTAATAAAAATTTGAAGGACCACATTGAGAACCACCAGCTATCAGATGTTGACTTTTCTGAATCCTGAAAACCATTTGGGATGTGTTTGGTTTGTAGTTGGTAAACTATAGTTTGGTTCAATTGGAAAGTTAGTCTTTTTTCTTTTTACGTTTATTCAAATCCTGGTTTGAGGGTAAAAATTGTGTTAAAACCTAACTCAAAGTGATTCTGCCGAGTATGTACTTTTGGGCAAAGTAAGAAAATTCTCACTTTCTCACAAAAGTGTATAGGGAAGCTCAATGTCTCATTCTCAGTTGAGAAAAAATGCTATCCAAACAAGTACTTAAAACAAGCAGAAATTCTGTTTATATCTTTCAAACTATGATTTGGACTCATCTAATACCTTAACTGACACACGCTTAAATATGTAGAAATGAGAAAGCAAAATTTTTGTTGACCTATGGTCTCTTTATTCTAGTAGGTCTAATTAAGTCGCTTGCCATCTTAATCAGCCTTTTGAGTAGTAGAAGAAATCAATTTATTTTAAACACTACTTAAAGACTGATAATTCATTACCATGTTTCAATGACATTGATGGCAATCAATAGTCATCTTATAATTATGTAACATGCAGTGACATCTACCAATTACTTGTTTGTACCTGTACATAGGCCCAGCCATTGCCATTTCTGAAAATGGATTCCATGACTGTCAAACAACAATGAGCACAACAAAACAAGAACTCATCCTCCCCTCAAGCAAATTCAAAATCCGGGCAACAATCCTAAGGGCTTCAATTGCTGGCACAAAGAGAGACCCCAAACAAGCACCTCCAAAGTTCCTGGTCAATGCTCTCAAGAAGCAAAATTGAGTGCTTGATTGCATTCCTCTAAGATAATACAAGGCAATCACCCTGCTAACACTGATATTAACAACATTCCTCATGACCTCTGCAGTCCAAGCCAAGCTCAACACCAATGCAATGATGACCAAAGGGGGAAAGTAGAAATTCAAGGCACCAATCACTGCTAAAACCCATAGTGACATCCATAAGAATCCAGCACCAAGCATGTAGAAAGTTGGCCTATTCAAATCAGGGAATTTGGCCACAGGTTGAAGTGATAAGCTTAAGACCTTGCTACAAAACTTTATTCTATGATTAACCCAACAAGCATATAAGCCATTGCCTATTGCAAAAGCAATGAAAGAGACTCCAACACCATCTGTGGGAGGCCTTTGGAAGCAGAGAAGTAGAATGCCAGCAGCCAGTGACAAAACAAAAGAACACCATAATATGAAATGAGTCATGAACTTGGGCCATTTCCTAACTGCCCCTTGCCATGTAAATGCAAGAATGATGCTCATAACAGCAGCAGCTTCCACTTGAGGTAGAAAATACCGTACCACCCTTGTCTCTTTCCTCTTAATAGGGTCAGATGCTTGGATTAGCCCTTGAATTCCCTTGAATACAAGAAAACAAACCAATGCCACAGCTACAAACATGTGCAGAACAAAGAGAAACAGGGAAATCCTGTTGGTATATCTTCTGGAATTCAGTGTCACCGGTTGCTGTTAAAAGGAAATAATCAAAGACAACCCTTGAGAATTGATATTAAATATTCTAGAATTTGTCATTTACTTATCAGTTATCACACAGAAGACAACTACTCTGTACAATTAGAAAATACATTTAATAGAACATCAGTTTCTCTTGTGTTTTTTTTTTTTTTCCTTGGGGTTGACCAGGGTATCTACTAGTTGAAACACTGACAAATCCCCTCGACCATAGAGTTGACAAACGTGGAATTTACATCTAGCCACAAGGCTCTTTTCATCTACACAGCCGGAATCGAACGTTGACTAAATATTTAAAAAACCCAGTTAGCTAAATGTACTAAGCCTTATGGTTAATAGAACATCAGTTTTAATTGCATTATGCAACATGTAAATGTCCATCAAGGATTTGATTCAAACAAGCCATTTCACTGCCAATGCATTAAAAAGAGAACATACTTGTTGTGGGATTGAAGTAGAGGGAGGCTGAGAACGCTGAGATTGAGCAGGAGAAGGAGATGATGCAACTCTTGTAGCATTATTAACCACAATCCTTAAAGGGTTGGTGGGGTTCAACCTGTGGAACTTGGAGAGGTGGAATTCTTGATGATCATCATGAACATCAACGTTATGAACATTGCTATGAATCTCTCTCTCTTCAAAGTCCCTTTCTCCTTTCTCCAAGTCCCTTGCCTCATCCTCTTCCTTTGCATTTTGTTCTATCACTTTAGCTTCATTTTCATGATCTCCCTCAACCACCTTATCCATCAAAACCATTCAGATAACTTGAAACTTCTTTTGTATATTATAATAGTGGAGCAGAAGTTTGGAGAAAATCACCGACTTACAGGTTCTGTTGCACCCATTTAAACGTTTAAATGTCCCTTTTTTGTGTGTTTTATAATAATAAGCTTCACATGTTATTTATTTCCACTTAGCATTTCAGTTTGAGACAATAACTACGAACCTAGCTAGGTGTAATACGAAATGACCTCAACAACATTCTATTCTATTCTATTCTATAAGAGAGATGGCACGTTCTGTATATGCACCAATGCTTGCGGAACAACAATTGCGTATGTCAAATAAAATAAAGCACGTGGACAAGGGTAGAGATACAGCATACAAGGTAACATAAATTGAGAAATTCTTAGGTATGATAGGTATTTCATTCTTATGTTTACATGTGTAAAGTTCTCACATAATTTTATATCTTTAGTGAATTTTTCTTGTATGCATTTTATCTATCCATTAATTTCTCTAATTAGTACGAAAGAAAGTGGTTTATGATGAGACGTGATTACTTAAAAATCTAATGAAGGTTTAGTCAAAGGAACAGCTGAAGATGAGGACGGTTGATGATGATCACTAATAATAATAATAATAATGGGATTGACCTTGGAATTTAGATTCCACAAGCAAAAATGATACACACGTAGTCACGTATGCATTAAAGTAACAGCTCCCCCACAACCCCACCAATCATCTTCATATAGTAAATCAATTTCTAATTTTGTTGCGGTTCAATGTAAAGGTTTTGCAAATAAAATATCTAATCGTGTCATTAGAGATGCTTGACTATTTTGTTCGGCTTCCTATAAGTGTCTTTTCACAGATTGTTCGAGTAATGTGATGTAGTTAAATGTGAGTGATTTTTCCGGTTGAGATTTTGCCCATGGTTCATCACGTTATGATGGACTAGCCCGGAGTCCCTTATCACTAAACCAAACCTCAAGTAAATAATCATCCCAAAAATTATATATATGATGAAGCGCATTTAATCGAGCATGTAAAGTATTTTATATTTATTAGTATGTCAAAATTAATTTATTGTAAAAGAGAACAAAGATGAAAAGTACACAGTTGTACACGTAGAAAAGCTCTTAGAAGAGAAAAGAGAGTAAATACTTAGGTAGTCCCAAAGAAAATTTCACAAGATAAGTTAATACTTTAAAAATTGAAACTAAACTCGTAGCCCTTAAAAATTTAATAATAGGATACTTTAATCCCTCTGTATACTTGATCCTTTAAACACTAACGAAATTATACATGTAATCTCATTAACACAATATTGAGTGATATATATATCATTTGAAGTAGAATAAAGGTTAAAATGAGTCATTTTAATGGCTAAAATTACACAAAATGAAATATCTAAATCTCATTACAGGTCATAAAATGGCCTTTTATGCATGTTTAACACCAAATGAGTGTAATATGTTCTAAAATAATATCATTTTACTTGCATCAACGATTTAATGGCATATCATCATTATAATAGTCACATATATAAGTATACTGACAAAAAACTAATAGAAGGACTAATACATCAATTATTTTTAATTTTGAGAGACCATGCATTCAATTTCTTTTCTTAAGAGACTAAATAGTCTAACAAAAGAATTGTGAGGGATCAAACATGATATTTGCTCCAAAAAATGATGAAGAATAGACAGATTGAGCTCTTTTACGTGTATAGCAAGCTACTCTTGATCTTTATTCTCTTTTATCTTGTGATAATAAAATTCATATAGTTAACTGAGAAAAAAGTTGCAGGACTCATAAGGGATCTACATCGTTGTCGATTACTTGTGTTCCGTTGCTTGAATAACCTTCCTTTGAGCTTTGACCGTTATCCTCTGTCTTTTTCATTGTTTTTAATTTTTTATTTTTATAATTAAAATTATCACTGGGAAGATCGGTTGCGCAGCTAGAAAGGGCACGAGTCGGGGTGTGCCGTGTACTACTCTTGCCTCTTACCATCTCCAAAAGTTTATTATAAATCTATTTTTATTTGTTATTTTATTTTCTTGAGCATTGGCTTTGGCCCCCTCTAATAATGCAGGATCCACCCCACTAGGCATAACTAATAACAATACATAATTCACTACTCAATTTTGTCATTATGAAAGCTCAATCTTACAATTTGAAAAACTAAAACAAGTTATCATTCTCAAGTTAAAAACACATCAATCTAGAGAAGTATTCTAGTCATAGAGATATTTTAATGTATATAATATAAATCTCAAACTCTAACTTCAGTCAATAGCAGAAAACCAAATTAATAGTTTTAAATATTACATGCAAAATAAATATATTTACCTACAGTCTAAGCTCTAAATCCTGATCCATAACTGATATACTCGGTTTAATTAACTTCTTGAACACAAATAGTAGAAGTTGAGACTTATGATGTATTCTACTTGTACATACTGACACCTATAAATTAGACGATGGATTAGAATGGGTTTGATTAAGCTTTTCTTTCTAAAAAATAAGTGCTTTTTTTTCTAAGAAAAAAAAATTGCAGATAAACACTATCAAATTACCTAGCCCCCTCAGCACGCAGCCAACAGTTTTCGTAGTTGTTACGTATAGGAAAGTTCATTCAATGTATATGTGTAGGAGTGGCATTATGAGGAGAAAATAGGGGAAAACTAGAAACAATGAACGACTTCCTTTTGTTTAAGTATTTGGACAAAACTTACTCACGTACTTCAAATATGGAATGAAGCTATGACAACCAAGTCTCAAACTCCACTTCTAAAACAAAGAAGAAAAAGGAAGCAATTAAACCAATCCATATCCTACAAACTCTAGCACAAGGTGAAAAGCAAAACATGGGGTGTGCCATGTATATTCTTATGAATTCTTCTTTTAATACTTCACAGCACTGCAAGGATAGTTTGTCCCGTGCAAAATTCATTCATCTCGTGTCCTCTTTACATTAAAATCTCCCTTGTGTTGTTGGAATCAAAATGCATCCTAACAACTTGCCTCAGTGTAAGACCAACAAAAGAAGAACAGCAGAACACAATCACCATCATCTTGGCAAGCACAGGGAGCTTCATAGCCATGATGACAAAGCTGCAGGAGATACTCAAGAATGGGGATCCCCCACCCGGGATTTGTGTCGAGTATAACAGATTGTAAATTTCCAGAGGCTAGCTTTGTCATCATACACATTTCTTTCACTTTCAATTACACAAGTAGAACAGAATGAAAAGCTGGATTTCAACAAAATCTTTCAATTTCTTATTTCACTATGTTCAACTCTATATATTCCTCTATTTGTAGAGTACATTGAATGTACAGAAATGACTATAACAGAGTTTATGATATCATATTAACAGCTTTAGGAGGAATGTTTTTATGCGGCGCTAACAATTTAATAACTATCATTGTAGCTTCAGAATGTTTCAGTTTAATAACCTGTGATGTTGCCATTTGGCGTGCCCTGAGCAAGTTCCAAAGTAGCAGACATATATATTGATGTAAGGTATCGAATTACCTGAGATGTACTAGTCCCAACTGCAAATAACTCCGTCCCATTTATGTTGAGATTGGGCAAATCTAACGCATGGGAAAAATTATTCTTACTGTTTCTCTATAAGAATAAATCAATATGAGAAGCATTTGCTTTTAGTTTCACCAATAATCTCTGCAAGAACATTCACCCCCTTTAAATCTGTGAAATCGCGCTCGATCCCGCACAATAATCTCCCTATTATAAATTTTTGACATAATTTTTAGCACAACATGACAGTCCACACATATTCTAAGGTTCTTTATAACTTGAATTGGTGTCCCATCAACTGTACTAATTAAACCATATGCCACAGCCAACTTCTCACTGTGATAATTTAAAGCATTTTCCTTGTCCTCCTCCCCAATATCATGCAACACAAGATTAGTCTCAGCTGCATAACCATATGCTTTAATCTTAAACTTGATCTCATCCAGCTTTGCATAAATCTCCTTGGACTCCAGGTGACTCTGATCACCATTCACGAACTTGTGTATCCTGCTATCTATTTCTGTGTAACTAAATCCTGGCACCTTCCTTACATCCCTAGTTTTCATGGCCTCCCTCACCCTCCCTACATCATGCCACCTCTGTTGAGCAGCATAAACATTTGACAACAAGACAAAATCCCCACAACTGTTAGACCCCATCTCCACCAGCTTCCTTGATGCGATCTCCGCCATCTCCACATTCCCATAAGTCTTGCTGGCCCCAAGCAAAGTCTGCCAAAGCACTACATCAGGCAACATGGGCATGGAATTTGTAATATCATAAGCCTCTTTTAGCCTACCTGCACGACCCAACAAATCAACCACACTCCCATAATGCTTGACATTAGGCTTCACCCCAGACCCCATCATTGAATCAAACAATCTCACCCCTTCTTCCACCAAGCCAGCATGGTTACATGCACATAATGCAGCAAGATACGACACTGCATCCGGACGCACTCCATCTAGAACCATTCGGTCCAACAGATCAAGTGCCTTATATCCATCACCAATCATCGCAAAAGCCATGATCATCGTGTTCCATGTGATCAAGCTCTTCCTGCAACTCATCTTACTGAACACCGAATAAGCTTTCTCAACAAACCCACATTTCGCATACATATCAATAACCGCATTACAAACAATCACATTCATATCCAACTTCTCATCCATTATGTACCCATGAACAATCTCTCCCTGTCTCATAGCACCCAATTGCGAACAAGCCGAAAGCACACCAAGAACACTAACATCATTACGCCTCCAACCCTCTTCCTTCATCCTGTTAAACAACTTTATAGCCTCATTGGGCTGGCTCCCTTGCGCCAACCCAGAAATCATCGCATTCCAAGACGCGATATCTCGTTTGGGCATTTCATCAAACACTTTCTTAGCAGAATGAAGATCACTGCTTTTCGCATACACGTCCAACAAAGTGGTGACTAACAGCACATCAGCATCGAACCCAAGGCGTAGAAGCTGAGAATGTATCTGGGTAGCTTCGGAGAGTGCCAACGCACGCGCGCATGCCTTGAGGGCGAAGGAACATGTCAAAGCGTCAACCTGTTGGCCACTGCGAGAGATGTTGCGGAACCAGGTGATGGCGGTTGTGGGGTTGGGGCTCTGGGCGAGGCCACGGAGGATGGCGTTCCAGTCGTTGGTGGTGGGAGTTTGGATTCTCCGGAAAATTTCGCCGGCGAAGGAGAGGCGTCCGGCGGCGGGGAGAGGGCGCAGAGCTCGAGGAGCTTGGTACGGGAAGAAGGGTGGAATTGGAATTTCCCGGTGGTGATGAGATGAGCTTGGAACTGCTTTATGTGAGTGAGGGAGTTGCATTTCTGCAGAATTGAATCCAAGGGAATCTTTGAGGCCATTCATTCCATGAAATGAAACTAAGCGGGAACAACATCAAACCAATTTACCTACTGAACACGCGGTGGTAGTTGATGGATATTAGAAACGCATATTACACTTAAACTGAAATTTACCACAAATCAATTATAAAACTCGATCTTTCTTAAACTTGAAAAAAATTACAATAACTCCTCTTTATCATATAACAAACAATTTATTTATAGAATGTTAATATCACTTAGATAAATAAAAAAAAATTAGGCCAAATTTCACCAACCTTCAATGAAAATTAATATAGTTTTTCTGCTCAAACACATGACTCCTCATTTAATCTCCATAATTAAGCAAAGTTTGGTGCATGGAAAGAAACATAGCATTTGAAGTTTAATGAACTAAAAATATCTCCAAAGTTGATATTATATAATTTTTTCCTTGTAAAAAGAATTAATATTCGTGTGTGCGGGGTTGTTGGATAAATATAATATATATGAATAGTATTAGTAAGGTAACAATACACAAATATATGGCACTTTTTATGGAGTTTATGCTTGTGTATTTTATTTTGTTAATAGTTATGATCTTGGCTTCTTCCAGTGCAACATATGAGAATGAACAAATTCATTCCATGATTATAGTGAAAGGTTGTTTCTTTCTTTCTTTCTTTCTTTTTTAACATTGCTTAATGGTTAAAATGGAAACAACAACTTGCTTATTGAGTGAATGATGAGGCATTTTTGTTTCTTAGGACTGGAAAGTGATTCATAACATTAGAAAGGACTCAGAAGGTTCAAACAAAGCAAGATTAGTTCACAAGCATGGGTGGGTGCTTCCTCAACCCAAACCTGATTAGGATCAGTATCATCCAGCCGAATGAGCCAATCTTATGAGCCACTACTAACAACATATTTGGATTTCCATATAGAATTCTAAAACCATAGTTTGAACAAAAATTACATAAGATAAATTGTTTTTGAAGTTTTCAAATCAAAAAGCAAACATGGTGTGAATTACCAGTTCTAAAGACATGCTGAAAAGAAATGGATCAATAAAAGGAGACTAGCTGCTAAGGCCAAAATGATGAGGTTTCATGCAAATGTAATTGAAGCAAACAGATGATTGGTGGGAAGAAAACAAAGCATGGCAAGGGATAATAGAGAGCTATGAATTTGTTGTTATTCAATTTGATTTCAAAAGACACTACACACATACAAGCTTAATCAAGATGCACAATCATAAGGAACTGCCAAGTTTGTCTAACAAAAATGTGACTTAACTTCATCTCATGCTGCAACTTTCTGCCAGCAATGATAGAAGGATCTTGTACCGTCATTGGCCACCGTCAATGGTAACAACTGAAGACTCAGCTGACCTCCATTATTGCTCAATGAACAAATGTGCTTTCAGGAGGAATGAAAAATACAACATACAAGGAGCAATTTAATCACCAACAATATGGAACTCTAATAATGAATCAATACACAGGATTTGGCCCTATTAATCCCATGACAAGTCTTCAAATTGAAAAACCATCACGCCTTATTCCCGTATTTTCTGGACTCCAACCCATCGAGCATAATCCACCCACCTGTTCACAAAGATATATGTAACCAATAACGGCAACTGAAAAAGAAGATATTGTAAATTATATAAAACATATCAAATTCAATAAAGAATCTTACAATAGTGAGCCCAAGAAAGTGTTGCCAGTCCTAACAGCAAAGCAAATTGCACTTAGCATAAGCTTGTGTTGGTGTAGCAAAGGTTCTAGAATCCGTTGTTCAATAATTCCAGCAAGAATTTGGTACCTGGTAGAGAATAAAGACAATTTTTCCTTTAGATTAATTAAGCTTATACAAGCACCGAAGATTTTGTCACTCTTAGGATGCATTATCTAGGTCATGGCATTCAGGGCATGGATCAATGCATGGTAAGAGGACAAGAATGGCTCCCTTGTTCAATCAAGAGAATTATGTCATTGTAGTAGCTTTTCAGTAATAATAATAATAACAATAATAAAAGGCATACCTTAAGTTGCTAGATACTGCCATGTAAACACCGTAGGCAACACTAGTTGATAATACTGGTACATCCTCAGCCTCAGCAGCAAAAGATTTGTCAACAACTTTCCGTGCATTGATCAACGCATTTGTTACACCAGTACCAATCTGAAAAGGCAATGCTATCGGTCACCCCGCTAATGCATACACACACACACACACTACAACCCTACAATTTTACACCAATCGCATGGTGGATAGATCCTGAGACGGTGACTTCATCTAATGCCTCTCATTGTTAAGTTCACAATAAGATATATTAAGAAAATCTTTCTACCTATAACTATTGGGTAATGAGTTCAATCTTTTCATTTAATAATAAAAAAAATCATAAGGTGAAAAACACCCCTATACAGCATTTATACTGCTATATAATTGTAAGCATTAGAAAATTCTTCTGCAACATTGTCAATTCTTCTACTTTGAAGATCATAACAATAGCAGACAGTATCAACAGAGTGGCACTAGCAAGGACAACAAATAAATCTGATCACAGAAAGATTTTACAAGAATTCACCAGAAACTAATCTAAAATTGGAACCATAGAAAGCAAGTAAGTAGTAAATTACCAGAGATGCGCCAGTCCCAACTGCAAAGAGCTTTGCTCCATTGCGCTGCATAAGAGAGAGACGTTAAAAACCTTCATTTATGACCAAAAATGACTGCTTGAATTTTTTTCTAGTATAGAACTCATACCAATATAGCACCTATTCTCTGTAAAAATGAGTAAGAGGTTCCAGCCAATGCCACCTGTTGACAAAGTGAAAACCAATGAATGTAAGATTCAAACACAAAAATGTCAAAATAAAGAAAACATACGAGAATTGGTTCAAAAGTGATGGCACCTGAAAAGCATTTTCTGGGCAGCCATAGAAGAACTTAGCAATTGGCCCAGCACTAATGGCGAGTGGTGGTCGTAGAGAAACAGTAGGAGCCGGAAGCCACACAAGCATAAAATCTGCTACAATTGCCATTACCTGTTAATAATAATTGAAAAAATAAACACAGACAAAAATCAGATAATGCATAATTTACTGTGTAAAGAAACATGATAAACTGATTTTTTAAGAGACAAGTTCACTGTTTACAATCAAAGATGATTATTACAACAAAAATGAAAGTTCCCACATCTCTATATGTGTAGGGTATGCATGTGACTTATGTTAGATATAAAAAACTATTCATGTGCCTCTACCCATTGGCTTAAGCTTTTGAGAGAGATGGTTTCTTAACATGATATCAGAGCCATCATGACTAAAAGGACAAGAGTTCAATCCCTATTAATCCCCATTCAGATAAAATGTTCATGCTTCAAACCCAAAAGAGATATTCACTTGAGGGGGCATGTTAGATATGAAAAAACAATTCATGTGCCTCTATCCATTGACTTAAGATTTTGGGAGAGATGGTTTAATGACAGCATCAATGTATAAATATCCAGAAAACAAAGTGAGTCCAATTATAATCAAATGACAAAAAATACTTAAATGATTTTAGCATCTTTGCTCCATAAATAGGAAATGTTAATGTATGAAACAGTTACCGGGGATGGGGAGATACACAATTTAGACTCTTTTTTTCTTTATGGACACAATTTAGACTCTAAACAATGTTAACTAATTTAAATGCAGTACGTCATTGTATTTTAGACTCCCATCTAATCATATATTTCATTCCCATTATCTCCGAAGTTTCATATATAAAAGCATAGCATATTATTGGGTGAAAATGTAACAAAATAAAACTCGAAAACAATATATAAGCAAAAAGATACATGTTTTTGATGGTCAAGAGGCATGGCTTACCACATCAGCACAAACGAAATCAAGCTCCTTGGTGAAATTCTCTTTACGCTTCTCCAACTCCGCAGCAGTCTGAAAACCAAATACCATAATTATTTACAATTTAGTCCCTAATCTTAGGAAAATGAATATATATCAGACATAAATGCGTATATTTAGGTGAAGGTAACCTTAGTGAAGATGCCAACACCGCATTCCATGGCAACCTTTGCGAGGAACAAATCATCGGCCAGCAACCTCTCCTTAAACCCTCCGAAATTCAACAACCACCGGAACACCGCCGATTTCTCCAGCTCAAAGAACCTCTTAACGATCGAACCGGGAACCCGACCGGCCTCAATCGCCGCCGCCAAATCCGCCGGCAGTTTCTCCAGAGGCCTCCCGGCCTCGGCCAGCACCAGGAGCGCCTCCTCCATGTTGCGGTCCCTGTCCTCCGCTTCACCATGGCCTCCGTCGTCGCCACCGCCACCGCCACCGCCACCGCTACTGCCACCTCCTCCGCCGCTTCCGGAAGCGAAAATGGGAGTTGGGGGAGAGCGGATGAGGGGGTGGGTGGGAGGAAGGAAGCGAAGAAGGTGGAAGGAGAATGTTGTCGTTGTGTTGGGAGTGGGAGAGAGAGGGAAGGGTACTGGTTGTGAGAAGTGTGGGAGTTGAGGAGAGAGAAGGAACGGAAGGAGACGTTGGAGAAGGAAGCTGCTGCCATGGCCATTGAGAGAGAGAATTGATTGGTTGGTGAGGTGGAAGTCAGTTGAAGTCGGTTACAAATGAAGGAAAAAAGGTGTGAAGGAAGGAACGAGGAAGGAAGGAAGGAGTGAGGAGTAAGTGAGAGAGAGAGAGAGAGTTGGTGGAAGAGTGAGACCGAAAGGTGGGAGAGGAACGAGTTGACGCTATGCTGTGACTAATTGACTATCAACCATGATTACCAGACACCCACACACACACTGTTGCGTATACACCACGCGCCTTCCATTTTGTATTCTCAATCTCAATATTAATTATTAATATATTAATATTATTATTTCCCATGCCATGCAAATTGCAAACTTTCGCTAGGGGCTTGAATTCTAAAATAGCCAATCTTAATTTAGGGAGAGTCCTATCTCACTGTCATTTCGACTGGATATCGCATGAGCAAATTTTCAAATTAATTAAAAAAAATGTTTCTGGAAAAAAATATTTAGGTTGTGTTGGGACAATAAAAATAAGGTGAATGAGAAGAAATAAATGAGACACTTATATAAAATATGTGGTTGAGAGTTGTTTAATAGAAGGACGAAATTATCTGTCCTAACTTATGTCCACTTCCATATCCTACGAAGGAAAAAGGACGTGATTTGAGGACAAGTGATTTTATATGTTGTTATTGAAGATGATTATTAGAGGTGAAAATGTGTTAGATTAAGTTAAGCTAGCTTCAAATTAAATAGAGCTGAGTTATATTCTCAAAAAATAACATGAGTTTGGGCTATTATCTAATATAAACCTTTTTTCATTGTCTTAGTGTGATATTTTTTAAAGTTTGGTGTGACTCAAAAGCTTATTTAAAGATCTATTTAATCATAAATATTTTTAAAAAAAATAAAAAACATCTACTTTTAAATAAGTTAAAAAGCACATTTTTAAATAGATTGAAATGTTACTATTATCATAGATTTTTTTAGTTATAATAATAATAATAGGTTAGTATGTTAGGCATAATAGGTCATTTTTATTACCTAAAACCTACCCTATTTAGCTAAAGAAATTTTCTGAAAAACTTAGTCTAACTTATTTGCTAAGCCAAATTAGGTTGAATATATACTAGTTAGAAGATTCTCAATGAGCCATCAAATTCACTTCCAGCCCTAGAGAAGATTGAATGACCAACAAGGAGAAGCACACCCCTCTGAGTCATTCAAAACAATGATTTTTGTGACCTCCAAATTAGAAGTGAAAGAGGGTGAAGTGCTCTTTGTTTAGTGTTTTTACATGTTACTCTTTTGAATGTTCACACATGAAAAACACATTCACATACTTAAAGGATAAAAGTGAAAATTTAACATATATGAGTTTTTCTACTCCACTAACTTATATTATATAAACTCTCAAATGATAGAGAGAAATACAACTATATATTTCACCCCTCACTTTTTTTTTAGTAAATAATCATTTTAATCCTAACATTTTCAATTTGACATCAATTTAATCCTAACAATTTTTAACTTAGTCCATTAACTTAGTCCCAATATTTTTTGTTTGAAATCAATTTAATCATTTCATCCAAGTGAAAATCTAACAAAATAACTAAATTAATATTAAAATTAAAAATATTAGGACTAAATTGATACAAAAAAACTTATTAAAATCAAATTAATTTAAAATTAAAAATATTAGGGCCAAATTTTTTTTATTTCATCAATGATGATTCCTTCTATCAATTATAAAACTCTCAAACATATCTTAGGCTCAAAAGTATGGAGTGAAATATTCTATATATATCGTTTATATCATGTTTGCCTTGTGGCGAGAGGGATAGCAATAGATATTGAATGAGTTTACATTGGTCATTTGAGAGGAGGTGATCAAATAGTAATAGAAAAATAATCTTGGAGAAAGAGTTAGCACTTGGCAAGTAGATGATTTTAAGTGATAACACATGCATGAGTATATAATGGAAAATGTTCGGTGTTATGAAAAATTAGTTGTAAGAACTAATGCAAAATGATGTGCTATTAGAATATTGGTTATTGTTTGTAAACTTGTATTAACATTAATTCCTTGTTTTGTGTTAAAAAAATTTGTCAATTTCAAACTGAAAGTGTTTACCTACATAGTGGTACATCACACATCCAAGGTGTTGGAAAGGTCTTGATGGGACTTTTGAATGGGGTGAAATTAAATTTGAAAAAATAAATTACAACTTTCCATCCCCAACAACATGGAAACATAAAAATCAAACACTGATTTAATGATAAGAAAATGCATTTTATATGTCCATAAATATGAGGAAGAAATGGTGGAAGGAGTTAGCTCATGCTATAGCCTTTGCAATTGTCACTGATGATCTTTAACTTTGCATGAAATACAAACAAAAAGTGAAATAAGGATGGCTATGAAGATTAAAATTTGTTATAAGAATAAAGATAATTTAGTTGTGCATCATTAGTTATAGAAAAATAATCAAAGCTGTATTTTGTATCGGATTATATAACCATATAATTATTAGTGAAATAATCATTAAATTATGATATATTATTAGTAATAAGTTAAATTAGAATATTGGTTATTGTTTTTAACCCTATCCTATCTTGTATTAACATTAATTCCTTGTTTTGTGTTAAAAAACTTTGTCAATTTCAAACTGAAAGTGTTTAGCTACATAGTGGTACATTACACACATCCAGTTGGAAATTGGAAAATTTGAATAATTAATGTTAATAAATTGAAATGGGGTGCAATGTTAAAATTTGAAAAAATAAATTACAACTTTCCATCCCCAACAACATGGACATCCATAAAAATGAAACACTGATTTAAATAGATAGATAATAGAATCAAACTTTACCATACAAAATGCATTTTATATGTCCAATTTATATTAATATGAGTAGTAATGAAACATTGTAAATAGGCAAGAAAGCAGGAATTTGTTAAAAAATTATGATGTTGCAAATGAATGTGTGAATTTATTTCATTGTCCATTTTCATCTTTTATTTTGTTTTTTAGAACACATTTGATATACCATCAACCTCACTATGCACGTGATATATAAAAATTCTATCCCTTATAATAAAAACTTTTGTCCACAACCCATATAAAAATAACTATTCATTTGTCATTATAAATAGGCAAAAATCTCATTTGACTATTCCCTTATTATATATTAATATAATAATTTTAATATTTAAGATTGAACAGTTGGATTTATTCAATAACATTTAATCTTTTATATCATAATATATCTATAATATATCTTCTTACATAATTTGATTGATTTTATTTAATAATAATTTGATTGAATGACAAATAAGAGACACTTATTTCTCTAAAATTCAAAAATTAATATTTTGTCATAAAGATTTTGATTTAATTTACTGAAATCATATTACTACCTAGAATATCTACATTATCTATCTAACTATAGTATTATATATTGAAATCACATCAAAATCACAACTTATTATAATAATAATAATAATATATAATAAGAGAATAGTGGCATCAAAATGTTTTCCCGTCTATTTATAATGAGAAATGGATAGAATTTTTAGTCATAAATTTACTTATAAACTAGATATTCATATACATTGTGATGATACTATAGCTTGATACACATATATAGATATTTTAGGTAGTAATGTGAAAAATCAATTTATGACAAAATATTAATTTTTGAATCTATTATCTATTATAATATATTATTATATTATTATAATATATAATAAGAATAATGTACCTATTAGCAATGAGAAACATATAGAATTTTTAGTCATAAATACTACTTATAAATTAGTTAACCATTATAGATATGTTAATATAAATTATGATTCTAATGTGAGGTATATAATCAAACATAATGCATGCAATTTGACATTAATTATAGGATCAAAGAAATAATGTCAACAGATATAAAATATGTAAATTAACAAATTATAATCAAATAAACATTTGAATATAATGCATGCAATTTTACTCAAATATGTAAATCTCAAAATAATGTCAAATTGAACATGGAGATAAACATGATAACAATAATTACTAATTAATAATTAGTAATAGAATATGTGCCATAATGTACAAGTTTTAACTTATGAAATATTATTACTAATAATATATCATAATAACTTAATGATTATTTCACTAATAATTATATAGTTATCTAATAGATAATTACAATTTGTATTACTTTATTTTCTCTAATAAATTATCTTAAATGATACACTACTATAAATATCTCTATTCTTATAACAAATTTCAATCTTCATCATTATTTCACTTTTCATTTGTATTGATTCTATAGTTTTTCTTTTTTTTTTTTCTTGCAGAGGAACTGGAAGTAATGGACTTCAAAGTTAACCATGCATAGAGATCGAGCGATGAGAAGAAGGATTGAGATAGTGAGTGTGAAAGGATGTGGGATCAAGTGGGAGTATTGGATAATGGTAGTGGCAAAGGCTGCAGCATAACTTGCAATAGATATTTCTTCCACCATTTTTCCTAATATCTATGATCTAGACTTATAAAATGCATTCCGCATGACAAATTTTGTTCTTATCATTAAATTTGTGTTTCATTTTTATGTTTTCATGTAGTTGGAAATGGGAAGTTGTAATTTCTTTTTTCAAATTTAATTTCACTCTATTTAGAAGTCTTATCAAGATTTTTTTTTCCTTTCCAATGCCTTGGATGTGTGAAGTTTGAGTAACGAAACATTTTCAGTTTGAAAATTGACAAAAAATATTTTTACAGAATACAAAGAATTAATAATAATACAAGTGGGAGAGGTTTAAAAACAAATAACCAATATTCTAATAACACATCATTTTGCATTACTTCGTACAACTATTTTTTTTATTATAGTGAACATTTTCCATTATATATCTATGCATTGCACGGGTTTCAATTATAGTTTATATTAATATATCTCTAATGGTTGATTAATTTATAAGTAGTATTTATAACTAAAAATTTTATCCATTTCTCATTGTAAATAGGCAGAAAAACATTTTGATGGCATTATTATCTTATTATATATTATAATAGATAAGTTAACACTATTTTTTAATAATATATAAAGGTATACCAATGGCTTTTAATTGATAATTAATAAGAGTCAAACATGATTATTATATGATAATATATGACTAAATATATAAACAAATAAAAAATTATATTAATAGTCATTACAATTATAAAATGAGTATAAATATTTTAATCATTAAATAGATTTTTAATAAAATTACAAAAAAATTAAAATTCAACTTCATATTTCATAATTTTATTTAATAAATTTTAATGCTTAAATATTATACATCATGATAAATTAAAACAAATGACATATAAAATACTAAATATAAATTAAATTACATTCGTAAGACTCAATTCGTAAGAATCAATTCGTATAAAGTACTTCTCATAAACTAATTTAAATAATTTACTCATTGAAAAATCTCTAAATTATATGTTGAATAAAAACTTTATTTCTATATAACTTTTGCTTGAACCATAATTTAAAATTTTTTAATGAAAAATCAGATATTACTTAATTTCAAATGGATACATTGTGATGATATTTAATTGGTTTTAACTATTTTAAAAAGTCATTTCGTTTAATGATCTGAGTCACTATCAGAGTTACCTCTTTGGACAAGCCGTATACTCGCGACAAAACTATTGTAACATATAAAGGTCACATAGGAAAAAGAAGTGGCACGTGACAAGATTATTTTGAAGTTTGAAAATTTAAAATGTGTTAAAGCTTGCATAAAATATTTCCACTGCAAACCCAAATAAATAGGCATGTTATTTGAACGTATTTATTCGAGTGCACTAATTCATGACATAGAATGAGATATATATTAAAAAATATTCTTATTTTTATTTTTTAAAATTTTTTTTATCCATTATCAAAAGAAGATGTACAAAAATTATTTCTTAAAATTAACATTTCAATTCGAATTTCACACATGAAAATGGGATATAAACATGAACTATTGATATATATAAAGTTAGAATTTTTTTTTGCTGCTAAAGTTTGTTTGATTTTGAATTGTCTTCGTAGTTTGTGACAATAATTTGATTTTAATTTTTAACCGATAATCTTTGTTGATATATGTAATAATGTAATATGTACAAGGACGAGGACCACATCAACCAATCAAGGAAACTTAATTAGTGGCTTATATATCATGTAATGCAATTGAAAGTCGCTTCATCATATATCGTGTAGATTAAATTGAACCAAGAGTCTATATCTATGTGTATGACGAAGGAAAACAACATCATCAATGTATGGACAATATTCATTACTCAAGTCAAGTTAACCTTGAGAGTTGAGAAGGCCAATATAAAATACGTGTTTTGTTTTGGCCCAAAGAAAAAAAGGGTTTTGTGGAAATTTTGTCTCTCAACGCTCATATTGGTGATTAGGGTAAAGGCGTGCACCTCAAAATATAACATGCGATGAAAAAATATATACATATAATAAAAAAAAAATACTACGACAGTGATTAGTAAAATTTTGGCGATTTGTTTACAATAATATCCATTGAGTTGGTGATAGTCAAGCTCATCAACTTGGGGCTAAGTCTAAGCAATATGGGTGATTTGATGCCTATATAGGAATCTTATATAAATATGTGATCCTAGTGAGAAGGGCACTCGGTTACGGAAAAAGTTTTAGTCGTCAACTGTAGAACCAAACTCAACCACAATAATTAAGACGATCTTAGTTTTACTATCCAAAAAATAACTAATGAAGTTCTAACATAAAATAAATTAATTGATTCGGTTCCAATGACTTTCTTCATAAAAAATGAAACTTTTTTTCGGCGTATTCCTAAAAAATACTGATCATTTGAACTCTCAATACCTTTAATAATTCTAGCGATTGATCCGTTGGCAGTGCATTTTTTTTTTTTGGGTATAAACTGTTTTTTTAATTTTTATTATTATGTTTGAGTTTAATTTGACTCAACCAAATTTTATTTGTATAATTTTTTTGAGTAATAAGCATGAAAATCAAATCTAATTACTTGTGTAATAGTATATAACTAGATGACAGTCTATATATCAAAATTAAATTTTGAGCATTGCGGGTGGGAATGAAAAAACTTTCGTACAAGTATTATTAATGAGTTTTAAACCAATCATTGCGGATTGAAAACATGATGGGTGGATAGAGAAAATCAATTTATTATCAAATCGCAAATCCATTACATTTATTTTATTATTTACAGACATCGTTCTATGAATTGAGTTAATAGCCATTTAGAATCTATTTGATTTTTGTTTTATTTTTTATATTTTATATTTTTAATATTTTATAAATGAAACAATGAAAATAATAAAATTTCATTTCTTGGTTTTGTTTTTTGTTTTCCTGATTTCCAATATTTTTGCTTAAAATTGTTATGATTGAAGTTTCGGGATTTTTTTTTTTTTTCAGTTTTGGAGTTCTACTAGTCCCAAGGTATGAAACGATGACTCCCTCATTAATGGGCTTGAAGGCCTGAGGCACGATTGGGAGTAAATGGGCTACTGCTTTCTTTTCTTTCTCCACCCATCTGTCAAAATATAAAAAATTGTCCGAGAAAAAAATAAAAACACACCAAAAATTTTTATATATGCTATTACATAATTTAGTAATAAAATTACATGAAATAATTATAATGTATGTAATAATAGATCATTAGATACGACTGTACGACTAATAATTTAGTTATTTATACTAATATAATATTAGGTTTTAATTCCAAGGGGTTGATCGAATGGAATATGACAGTTGTATTAATACGTTAAGGTTCAACCATTACTCATTTTCTTGAGGTGAGGTAAATGTAAATTACTCTATATATTCTCTGACAGGAGACTTTCTTTGCTCAAACTACAATGTTATCCTCTCACCTTAAATTTTAATTCATAAACAAACTTAGGTTTTTCCTTTGATACATCAGGGTAGTTGTACCCTTATATAATCAATGATTGTGATTTGATATTTAATTTAATAGATTTTAAAAACTTGTATAAGTGGGATACATGACTCATTTTTAGCCTAAATAACTAAAAGACATCAATATCCTTTAATTTTATAGGTATACAAGAAAAACCCCTATAATATTAATATAGATTTTTTATAAACATGATTTGCATAAGAGTTTAATTTTGATGCATTTACTGTCAAGTATTTTATATTGTCATCCAATCAAATTTTTTTATTTGTATGACTTTTTAAATAATAAGTGAAAGAGTCAACAATTTTATACCTGTTTGTGTATAAAAATTAAATTCTTTATATAAAGAAGAAAAAAAATTCTTCTTCATGAAAAAAAACTATTGATCAAACTACTTAATGATATTGAGAGATCCAAACAATGAGAAAACCCCATAAATGAGCCAAACATCACATGTTGACTTAAAACCCACGTAAGTAGGCCAAACACTACATCCTAACATAAAACCTTTAGGCAATAAATTTATGTCATCTCATATTATATACTATTTATTTAGTTTATTCTCAAATAATATAAGACTTTACTTCTCATGCTTTAAACTCCAACACTCTTTATTTCCCTTATTCCTCACACAAGAAAAAACATATTTTGAAATATATATAAAAGTAATTATTGAATATTATTATCATTATATTATGTATATTTGTTAGTCAAGCCCCCTAAGCATTTACTGAAGAGTTTGATTCCTAACAGTGTGCATGTGAGGGTCTAACCAAAGACAATGGCGGAGCTTGAAAAGAAATTGTAGGGGGCCAAGTAACATGTAACATAGATGATGATAACAAAATTAAAATTAATTGTACATCACATGTATAAATTTTTTAAATATATTGAATAAGAGAAATAATTTTAAATGAGAGATAAAAGGAGCAAATCTTAAGCTATTAGGATTGGTCTATTCATCAAGGGTGTAGATAATTTACAATAAAAATTGTTTAAAAGTCGCACTGATCACTTACAAAGTCAAATAATGGTCAAATAATAATATGTTTCACTTTTAGCCATTTTTTTAAGATTTAATGATTAAGTTTTCTCGTTTCACTCTATAAATTCTTTGTAAACTTTAAAATAAATCACTAATAAGAGATTTTTTTCACCTTATAATGTTGCTCTATGTTTTTTTAATGACTTGAAAACATTAACAATTTAATCAATATTTTAGCATTCAACAATTTATCCTCTTCAATGTATTTGGTATGACGGTAAAAGTGGAGAAGAAAAATTATAAATAAGTATAATGTGTAATTTTATGGATGAATTGTATATGTAAAATTACACATTAAGCTCATAAAAAAAAACTCTCATTTTCACCATACCAAACACATCCTTAATATAAATAATCATATTATTTATAAAAATAACTCATCTTTATTATATTTATTGTGTGATAATACATCATTTTTTTCAGTTAGAAAAATAAACTAACAAATTCTAAGGTTAACAAAATCACAATTTTTTTTTATAGATAGCACAACTCTAAACTCTAAAACAGAGGATAAATTGAAAGGAGACATAGTTATGACAAAATGGGAAAACCAAAACATCACTCCAAAAAAATAAAGTGACCCTTATAATTTATAAACTAAATAAAACATGAATCCACCTGTGATGACAAATAAAACCTCATATGTCCAAGCATTTGAAACTACACATGACAAGTTGTATATTAAAATTTACTGCACATGTATCTCCTCCACCGATTGCATCACTACCCAACCATCATGAATCCAAAATTCACTTACTAAAAAATCACATTTATATAGGGTAGTATTTATTATGAAATCTATTTATTACACAAAGTATATATATAAGTTAATTTTTCAAAAAAATTTGTGGGGGAAGGACATTGTCCTAATTAAGCTTCATTTTGATCAAAGACAAAACCTACACTTATAAATTCTATATTTTGAGAGGATTGCTTATTGTTTTTGACTATTAATATCCTACATTCACCTAAAAAAAATATTATGAATATTTGGTATACTTTGAATAACATAAATTGAGCATTTTTTTTCTCTTTGAAAAATGACAATTTCTATACGTCATTCTCACTTCAAGTCGCCAATGATACAAATAAAACACAAGGCAAAACGGAGTGGTGTGTGCGAGAGTGAAGACATCAATTTATTTTTTGTTAGAATTAAGATATTCAATCATTTTCAATTATTTGTGGATAATTTTAGAAGCTCACATTGAAAATGATATTTAGTTTCAACAAAAACCACAAACTGAAATGAAGAGAAAAAAAAATGATTAGCAGAAATCAGAAATAATCGATACCACGCGGCATTCGCTAGAGGATAGGTCACAACAAACATCTTATCCATCTTCTTTTCTGTCCTATATCTTCTGAGGACGCAGCAATTTCCAACCCCTTCTCTTCCCTCAGCAACACACTCACTCTGTTTTTTCTCTTCACTTCACCATGGCTGCAACATGTACAACCCCTTCATCCCTCATGCTCACGCACCCACAAGACCTCTCTCCCTCCCTCCGTTCTTTCACTCCAAGACCATCCTCTTCTTCTAGAACCTTCCATTCCTCTCTTTCCTTCCACCCTCTCCTCCTGAAGCCGACCAAGTGGGTCCATGTTGCTTTCTACAGGGAACAACCCCTTTCGAGGTCCTGCAACGCCGTCGTTGCTGCCTTGGCCGCGGAGGTTGAGGTTGCCGAAACCGTGGACGACAAGGAGGTGGTGGAGGAGGGTGGTGGTGATGCCGCCGCAACCGCCGTCACCACTACGAAGCCGAAGAAAGGGAAAGCTGCATTGCCTCTCAAGAGTGACAGGGTAATCTGCAAAATCTATTCTTTTTTGTGAATGTTGCCAGTTTTCACTGATTCGGTTGGTGGGTCTTGCTTCGATTAGGTTTTCTATTTCACTTTATGGAGAAAAATGTATGCTTTGTCGTTTGGTTCTTGGTTATTTATCTTTATGCAGAGTATGTATACTACTTATCAGCTACTATCTGTGTTTTTTTTTTCAATTATTTGGGAATTTTTTAAGTTAAAGTTGCTAGTTAATTGTTAAGTGGATTAGGTGGGAAATGACTAATAATCGATGTAATCATGAAAGGTTTTTTTTTTCCTTCTTTTTTTTTTTTCTGTAGTGTAGTGTGTTCCTTTGGTTGGCACTTGGCACATGATGGTTTGCATGAGCTGCTCATACTTTCATGTATTCGAATGAAATTATTTTGTGATACAAATAAAGTTGCCTTAGTACTTGATCAAAGTTGAGATCCGCAGGAGAGGAGTGGATGAAGAAGAATTCAATAATTTGGGGTTTTGGAACGTACAATCTTCAGAGGCATTTCACCAAAAAAAAAAAAAATCGTATAGTTCATCCGTCTTTTTGTAGAATAATTCTATCTGAGTTTTCAATGATAGGTTGTGTTTGAGTACCTTGGTCTGAGGTGCTTCTGAGTAGTAGGTTTTTGATTGTTAGTTGCTCTGTCTTCCTTGTGCCCCTTGATTTTCCGCAGGCTTTTTGGTCGGTTTGTTGGTCGAATGGTCATTATCTTCAAGTGGGTTAAGTTGCTAACTTCGCATCTGGGTCATTGTTAGCCAATTGTTTCCTCCTTAATCGCTTGGTTCATTAAAATTTTCAAATTTGTTATTACGTTTCTTTCCTTTATTTTAAGGTTAGTTGTGGTTTCAATTTCTCACCAGACGAGATCTAAGAGGTTCTTGGAAATTCAACAATTGAGGGAGCGGAAGAAAGAGTACGATTTGAAGACCGCAATATCTTTGGTTAAAGCAACGGCTAAAACCAAGTTTGTAGAAACGGTAGAAGCCCATTTCCGCCTCAACATTGACCCTAAATATAATGATCAACAATTAAGAGCAACAGTGAGTCTCCTGCTCTCTGCTTATTATGATTATAATTATAATAATAATAATAATTATTGTTGTTGTTATTATTATTATTATGTACATTGAAACTTGAGTCATAAATTTTACGATGCATGAGTTGATTCTGAGTCCTTCATCCACTTTTTCTTAATAGGTAAATCTGCCAAAGGGAACTGGAAATCCCGTTAAAGTGGCTGTTCTTACTCAAGGTGCTTATGCTTTTCAATTCTCACTTGCACTTTTTTTTAATTGGAAGTTTCTAGATCATGCTGAAATATAACTTCTTATAAAGAGAAATATGTTATGAAGGGAAATTTATCCATTATTTTAATTTCCTATGTGGATGGATGCACATAAGATGATACTTTTTCTCTCACGAATTGGTGAGCACTGGTCTGTCCAGGTAATTGACAGACAGGAAGTTTATATGCCACTGCACACATAGAGAGGTCATATAATTCTGGATACTGTATTTTAAGTGACTAATATCTGTTAATGCTAACAAAATTTAGCTTAAAAAGCTTTAGTGTGCCTACTTCAGATAGAGTGTGATCAATCATGGAACCACGATGTGCCTGAAAGAAGTATGAGTTGCTATGGTTGGTGTTAATATCCATCTTTAATCAATTTGTGCAAATAACTGTTAAGTTTATGGGCCAAAGGATTATCCCTTTATGATAGGTTATTGATGGTGATATCGGAAGGGTGAGGTTTATGTTACACTCTGGCGTATTTGACTGGAGCCAAATTCCCACATCTTTAAGGGTGTCTCTTTACCCCAAAATCTGTTATGGAATTGGATATTTTCAGGGCTTGACCCTGTGATGAAGTCTTATTTGTTTCAAGGGAATTCAGTCCTCAGAAGTAGCAGGACTCTACATCTTGCTTTATTCAGGATTTTATCCCATTTCCTTGATGTTTTCATCTTTCTCTTTGAAGGATATTGATATGCATCTCCCTTTATAGCTTTACTTTCCTTCTTCCCAAAATTTCTTTGTCAATAGTCAATCTTGCTTTTGAATTGAAGTTCGGAATAAATATATAACGTGATCATCAAGTTATGAAAGGACAAGTTTTTTATGCAGATTGAAATGAACATTCCAAGTTGCAGATTAATATTCCTCATTAAAAGACTTATATTGCTTTTAAAGTTCAATGATAAAAAATTTGAGGTGGATAGGATAAACACTTACCCATCATATATAGGCTAAGGGATTGATTATGTGTCTTCCTAATGACTTGTTAGTTGACATGCTGGGTTTTCCTCGATATTTCTCTGATGAGGATCAAAGTTCAATTTGATAGGGGAAAAATTTGATGAAGCTAAAAATGCTGGAGCTGATTTGGTGGGTGGAGAGGACCTGATAGAACAAATAAAAGGAGGGTTCATGGAATTTGATAAATTGATTGCTTCTCCAGATATGATGCCTAAGGTGTTACTCCGATTATATTTGTTCCGATTATTGCTTACCTTTTCTCTGATTAAAAGCTTATCTTTTGTTTTTTCTTTTAAGCATAATTCAAGTAATCCTGAAAATGGTGTAATTTGGATATGTGATTTGAAAGGTTGTAACAGGCTGAGTTATTTGCAAACTATGTTCTCCTAATATGGACTAAAAGTAACCTTTTAGGGGTTGGTAATTTTTATTCTGATTAGTCTGGAGGCTATGTTCATTTTTTATCCTTTGAATACTTGTGCCACCAATGCATGCGTAATCTGTGCTTTCATAGGAATGTGACAATTGATTTTCTTCCTGTGCTGATCATAATCATCTTTACTAAGTGAACTATAATTCGATGGCAAAGGCAAAGTATGGGATGCTACCTATTGGTTCCTGCTTGACATTTCAAAAAGCTTTTGATATGATGCATTTGTGTGCTCTACATTATATGTTAATAAAATTGCGTGAATCAATGTTGGTAGTATGCTGTCCTGTAAGGTGCTTCATTTAATCTTTGCAGCTACTGCAGTTAAACCTTTATTCCGCATAGTTTGTCAAAAGTGTAAAGAGTTCAGTGATTCAATAAAGATAGTTTTGGCATTGTTATTCGTGATGGAAACTCCCCTAATTGTCATTGTTGATTGTGTCAGGTTGCTAGCCTAGGGAAGATTCTGGGCCCAAGAGGACTGATGCCAAATCCTAAAGCTGGCACTGTTACTACTAATATTCCTCAGGTGTATTATCCACTTCTATTGTTTATTTCCTTCTAAGATTCTATAGCAAGGGCTGTGTGTGTATAGCCTTTCCGGCAAAATGTACAAACAACTACTAGTACCTATGGAATTCTAAGATTGAGTTCTTTTTCATTTTTTGGTTTTCCCACTTTTTCTTTTTAAGAAAAGCGAGGAGGTGGGTAGTGGATGAGAAATTTTAGCTGCATTGAATGTGCTTCTGCTTATGACTAGGCTGCAAGTCTTTTGTTTCACAAATGTTCTACACTTTGTTAATCAGAAAGCCTTTGAATTTACCTTTTCAGGCCATAGCAGAATTCAAGCAGGGAAAAGTTGAATACAGGGCAGATAAAACTGGAATTGTGCACCTACCCTTTGGAAAAGCTGACTTTCCGGAAGAGGATCTTCTTGTAAACTTGCTTGCTGCAGCAGTATGTTCTTCCCTGAGCTACTTTGCTTTTCTAAATAATATTTCACTCAATGATAATCCTTTAAATTCATTGTTCTCCATTTCACAGAAATCAGTAGAGACAAACAAACCGTCTGGTGCTAAAGGTGTGTACTGGAAGAGTGCACACATATGCTCATCAATGGGGCCTTCAATCAGGTTAAACATCAGGGAGATGCTTGATTACCGACTACCATCAGATATATGAAGAAATAGAACAACCTGTAAATGCTTGTTTTGATTTGGTCAGCTTTCTGGGTGCCCTTGTCAGATCTTGCCAACTATTTAGCCAAAAAGATGTTACCGAAGTTGCATACAAGGATATAGACAGGGGGGGGGTTGTACTTTGGTTGTTATATCTGTTTAAAAAAATTTGCACCAAAGGTATGAACACTGCATAGTCTTTGACCCCAGCTGAGGATTTTACCTTGTATTACTTTGTAGCTAACACCCCAAGATTTAATTATATTTTTCTTTTGTGGTAATAAATTTTCATTTTTACAATTTGATAATTATGTTTCCACGTGCCCCCTTGTTCATCTTGCCCATTGCAGTTAGTGTGGCCCTCATCACCAATGGCAGTAGTGAGCTTCATGGTTGCTACAAACTATATTCTATGATAGCCATAGATGTTGCTAGATATAAAAGAAAACATTATTAAATCCAAGTTCAGGATCAAAGACACTTCAAATACATTGTGACTTTAATTTGATCTGTAGGTTTTGTTAGTGGTTATCAATAATAAATGAGTCTAACATTCACAGGATGATTTGATTGGATAGTAGTGTGAAAATGTTTTACATTGTCAATGTATAAAAGCTGAACTTTTTATTATTTGGCTAGGTTCATGAATGCTATTCTATTAGGGGTGCAATTTTTTTTTTTTTCTGGGTTTCATAAGGTATCCACTATTGGTAATAATAATTAATCTTTTCGAGGTGTGAAATCTTCTAAGAGGGTAAACCTTTTATCACATTGCAATGGTTTCTCAATGAATTTCCTACCTCTTACTTTGTCCAAACAACATCTAATATATTCATTTTAATGTTTCTAACGGTTAATGTTTCTTGAATTAGTAATGATTGGAGCAGTGTGCTGAGTCTTACACGAGATGAAACACACTCATGTAATGCTAGCCCAAAGGCACTATTGCTTACGTTAGAATGTTTTTTCAATTTAGGTAATGCTCACCTAATATTAGAACAATAATATCTCATCAATGAATTTGCAAAGGGCAAGACTTCGGGGGATCATGGTTGGTATAGAGTCGTAAAGAAGTTGGCGTTATACGTGGTTGAATCAAAGCATGTGTTGTGTTTTTTTTCTTTTCCTTCTTCGATGCTTTATTGTGGCGTGCATTTGCCGGAAAAAGATTTCAATGATGGAAGTGGAGCCCGAGTAGGGACAAGAAAACTCGTTGGTTTTGTGTAGTGTTGGCACTTGGCACAACATGTGTACACAAGAATTTGCGAATGTATGTTTCATTTTGGACAGAGTAATTGCGCACAGTATGATCCGTATTCCTTGTTTCTTGTCTTGCACACTCCAAGAAAATTTAGTTTCATAAGAACATAACCCATATCCGAAAACTTATATGCACACCAAACCAGTTGCCTCACCTCAACTAACACATCAGAAAAGCAACATTCTCTACGCAAATGACTGGTAGACCCTTTATGAACATGATATTTTCAAAGAATGATGTTCAATTGTTGAACAAAATGGTCCATTGATTAGGTAGAAAAAGCATAATCAACAGTGGATATATATATATATATACTTCCACCATATTTATAGGTCAACTAACAAAAATTAATATGTTACATTACATAACATTGGAAAAACTGTATTATTGTGGGATACAATACAACCTTTGTTGGCAAGCAGAGTCTTCTATATGCGAATTGATGCTATTAGGATTTTTGCAGTGGAAGAGTAAAAATAGGAATAAATTTTTCATTAATGAGATTTATATGTAATTTTATACATAGAATTCATCTATAAAATTTCTCACATCATTTTTACCTGTAACTAAACATATCCTAAAAAATTAGCATAGTCTATGTTAAACAAAACTTAGGTTAATGTTTAATCACTCAAAACTTGTAATAGCATGTCACATTTTTAGGATCATTCTTAGTCAAAAGCTATGAATTCTTCCTAGAAAATATAGAAAAGAGGAAGGTAAGAGCAAATATAACCATTTATTTAAAAGTGCATGGAACAATTATAATCAAGGTTATAAGCTCAATGCGGGGCCATATTAAACTTCCCTTATATAAAACACATGAAAAATTTCTCATAAAATAAAAGTGGTGATTTTGTGTAACCAAAAAAAAAGTTGTGATTTTGTCTGGTCAATGGGCCGGATTGGTCGGCCGGGCCCATTTTCATAGAAATTTACACAGCTATCGCAGTGACTAGTGAAGACCAAAGAGTGAGTAAGTAGCGAGTGTTGTTGCTGTTGTTGTTGGTGTTGTGTAGCAGAAAACGGTGCGTTTAAACTTTATAGGAATAGGTAATTTGGGTGACAGCTGTATCAGTAGTGTGAAAGGGAGAGCAAATGATATCACTCTGTCTATCGTCGTCGTCGTCTTCTTCTTCCTCTTCCTCTTTCTCCATCGTCTTCTTCTTCGTTCTCAGTTAGGGTTTCCTTTTTCCCTCTTTTTTTCTGCACTCGCCTGCGCCCATGCATTTCAACCTCAGATGCTCCCTCTCTCCGATCCGCACCTGAGTCAACCCAGCGATTCTTTAGATTAGCAGCAACTCGCTCCTCCTCCTCCTCCCTGGTTTCCACTGCACGAACACGTACTGATTATAAGGTAAGATTCTTCGTCCTTTGAAATGGAAGCATTGGCCTATGTGCTTGTTTCTCACTTTGCTTGGTTTTTAGCAAGTTTACGAAGTTGAATCTTCAGCTTTCAGTTGAGTTAGAATCGTTAATTTGGTTTTTGTTTGTGTGTGTGAGAGTTGTTTGATGTTAGATTTGGTGATCCCAGGACTTAATGTTGGTAGTTAGTGCAATTGTGCAATTAGGGGAAAAAAAGAGAAATTTGTGTTTATTGCACTCATTCAGAGTATGAATGCACTATGCTGCAAAAGTGTACTTGTCTCTTTTAGGGATTTACTTTCTGACTTAAACTTCACAGTAAAGGTGGGGGGACAACGGTAAAATGCTGTTGACAGTGTGGGAGGTGAGATTTATGGGAAGGGAGGGTCTGCATCTGTTGTGTTGCCAAAAAATGAGAAGCAGAACATTACTTCTATAACCTTTTCCATTTGTTTTTGTGGTTCGTTTTCATTGTGCTTTTTAAGCTCGAAGTATATTGTTACTAGAACTGGCAGAAACAAATTGCTAGGGTAGGGTTTGAAAAACCACTGTCATGCATTGAACATGCTGTGCAATGCCTGTAGTAGATTGCTTAGGGGCCTGTTTTTACTTTCATTATGAATCCTAGATACTCAGTTGTGAGCATTGGCCTCCCCCTTAATTCCATTTTGAATTGATGCCCCGATTGTAGTATTGTGGAATTCAACCTCATTGATTTTTCAGATGCAGTAGCATGTTTATGTTGGCTTTGGGAATTAAGTGGAATAGTCTGAATAGTATGTCATTCTAATTATCCTCTTTCAACAGACTAAACTAATCTCTCGCTTTTAATTACAGATCTCAAGCTTGGAGGTATTACCAAGTTTACTACATTGCTATGTGCTACTATTTGGCTTATCACCAGCAACCACTTGGTTCTGCTGTGTAAAACTCGATGGTACCAGAGGGCTAGGGAGTTATGGGCTGCTTTCAGGATGCCAATTGTTATAGGGGTAAGCAATAGTACAATTGATGGGTGATTCCTTGTTGGTGCATCATTAATTTACAGTTTATGTTGTTGTTGATTTTATGTAAACTTTTGTAGTTTTGTGAACCTCATTTTAAGGGTGTTTGGGTTATCATTGAGGTATTCATGCATACATATGCATCAACAAATTTCTAGTTCTTTTTCCAAATATTCTTCAGATCAAGGCACATTGATATGCATTTTTGGCTTGCATTATAGTTTGTCCATAGATGTAGTTTACAATAGGACACTAGTTGCCCTACGACATTGTTTGATCCATGTAGTCAATTTCACCTAATGGAAAAAGGCTTGGTGGTGGTTGTTGCTGTTGTGTGTGTGAACATTATTTTCTATACTTCTAAGTGGTGATTATATTGTTGCAGGTTCTTTGTACTGTCAGCTAATTCTATTTTTCATTTGGCTTCATACTTTCCAAGATGCGACAGCACAAGAAACACATGCTGACCCTAGGCGAATTTCTTCCTTGTTAGAGTTAGCTAAGGAACCTACATCTGGAGAATCTGGGCTCTTTGATCCCATAGAAATATCACCTGCTGTCATTCCAAAATACCCTTATCCAACTGATCCTTTGTCACCAATGTACCCTACTTTCCCGACCAGATATGAACCAGTTTTAACTGGGAAATGCCCCGTAAACTTCTCAAATTCAGATATATCAAATATACTAGATAAAACAGCATCTGATTGCACTGGACCATTGGCAGCACTAGTAGGGAATGTAATATGTTGTCCGCAGTTTAGTAGCTTAATCCACATCTTCCAGGGTTTCTTCAAAATGAAATCTGATAATTTGGTTTTGCCAAGTGAAGTTTCTTATCATTGTTTTACTGATATCACTAGAATCCTATCCAGTAGAGGAGCAAATGGCACGATCCCCACACTTTGCTCCATAAAATCAACAAATCTTACAGGTGGATCATGTCCTGTGAAGGATGTTTCTACTTTTGAAAAAACAGTTAATGCAAGTAGATTACTTGAGGCATGCAGCACTGTTGATCCGCTTAAAGAGTGTTGTAGACCTATTTGCCAGCCTGCAATAATGGATGCTGCACTTCAGATATCTGGAAGACAGATGATGATCAATGATAATGGAAATGCTGCTGGGGAAGTAAATCATACTGATTATCTTAATGATTGTAAAGGTGTTGTCTATTCATATCTTTCCAAAAAACTATCATTTGAGGCTGCAAATTCGGCATTCCGAATACTATCTGCCTGCAAAGTCAACAAAGGTACTTTGTTTAATTATATTATTCATAATTTAGTATATTTGGACTTTGGATAGTTAGTCAAATGCTGAATTTATCATTATGATGCTTGAAATTTTTATCTATGCTCTGCAAATTAAATTACAATTATTTTTATCTTTGTTATTTTAAGTCTTCCAATAAATGCATAATGGTTTTGCAGTTTGTCCTTTGAGTTTTAGCGAACCTTCAGAAGTAATTAATGCATGTCAGAATGTAGCTGCCCCTAGCCCTTCTTGTTGTAGTTCATTAAACACATACATTGCTGGGATACAAAAGCAAATGTTAATTACAAATAAACAAGCCATAATATGTGCAACACTTTTTGGATCTATGTTACGTAGAGGCGGAGTAATGACAAATGTTTATCAGCTCTGTGATGTTGATTTGAAAGATTTCAGCATACAAGGTATTTTCCTACTCCATTGTTGATTGGTGTTCATATTTTCTGCCCTTGTACATTCTGTTGATTTCTCTGACCTGACTTTTTTTATTTTGTGACTGTGCATGGTGCTGGTGCAGCATATGGACTTCAACAAGGTTTGTTGGCTGCTGTTGTTTTTAATTCAATAATCTGTTTTGCTCATTGGTTCAACTGACACATGGAGTTGGCTGCAGAGTCCTTTTTTTTCTTGTAAAGGAATGATCAAATTGTTAGTAAGATTGATAATGTTGGTTTATGTGCAGGATGTCTACTTCGAAGCTTGCCTGCAGATGTTATATTTGACAATTCATCAGGCTTTAGCTTTACCTGTGATTTGAGTGACAACGTTGCTGCACCTTGGCCTTCGTCGTCTTCAATTACGTCTGTTTCACTCTGTGCACCTGGTATGTGATTGGGCATTTTTTTTCCTAGCACTCTGTTTTTCCCTACATTGTCTTGCAGGATATTGATATTCCAAATTATTGTTTGCATTTGCTTAACTTGTGTTTATTTTGAGCTTTGCAGAGATGTCATTACCTGCATTACCAACTTCACAGACACTGAAAAATATTGGTTAGTGACATCATTTGTGTTCCATTTATTTATGAATAAATTCCACAGGTTGCCTTTTGACAAATTTACATAATAATTTCTTTAAATATTTGTCTCTAGCATTGTGCATACGTAAGTTTGATGTTTAGGATACATGAATTAAATTTTTGTCGAATTGTTTTGAAATTATTTGCATTGAAGATGACAGAAGTGCTATCTATTTGTGTTTATCAGTGGGTACTGATCGAAATTTTGACCTTCTGAATATTTTGCATTGTTTGCAGGTTGTAATTCTGGAGGAGTGGGATTTCTTGTGCTTATTTTTTCATTTTTCATCTTCAGTATACTGTTGTACTGAAGAGATTTTAGGGTTTAGATGTGTGTGCGGGAAGGCATTTCCAAGTGTCTTGGTGTGGATTTTGCATGTATATTTTTGAATGGCCTCATTGTATAGCATCCGTTTTCCTCCCTCTTTTTCACGTGTCGTCTTCTGCTTGTATGTGCTGAGCTGCTCGTTCCTGAGTTAGTGCTCATTTGATTTAGGATCCATAATTGTGCTGTGAAGGGTTCGACTGGTTTGTGTTGAAATGCAGACAAGCAGACGCCAGATTAGCCACTGAAATTATGCTTACTATGCCAGCATCAAGGCCTCCTTATAACTGTTTCGGAATGGGGTAAAATGAAACTCTGCACAGATGATGTTTTAATGCGAGTGGTAAGCCATATTTGAGAAATTGGAGGACGGTAACTGTTAATGAAAGTAGCAGGGTAATTTATAAAGACGAGGTGTAAGAATTTTGGATGACATGCTAAGTAATCATAACTTCACAAAATAAATAGCGGCGCTTCTCTTTTGAAAAAGAACACTAGTAGAGTTATAGGATACAGCCAATACAAAGTAGAGTTTCTTCCTCTGCTTGTATACTTTCCCCTTTCTTCGTGTGCATTCATTCTTCGTAAACTCATTGACAGAGTAGAAAACGTGGAACCTTAACTCTGGCATTCTAACTGGTAGGATCGCGGGCGGATTCTTTATTTTCAATTCCAATATAATATTTTAGATTTCTTTGTTTCAGTCTAGTGTTTGTAGTCGAACAGTTAGGGTAAACTGCCTTGCAAACAGTAATTTAGGTTCGACTCCCAGCAAATGTATATACTCTTGACTGTTCTCAACTATTGGGTTTTAAACCTTTGGGTCTTAACTGAAAAGAAATTTTTGCATACTCTCGAGCTCATTTAGTATGTGCTGTAGAAAATATCTGCACCCCCTTATTTCCTATTATTATAAAAAGCAAAACACGTGAAGTCATTCTATTTTTTAATCATTCCAAATGCTTACAATGCAATCAATTTCCATCATGAGAAAAGAAAGGTAAGATTACAAGAGAAAGAATTTAAGTGAAGACAAAATGAGGAAGTAACCTTTGGAGACCAGGACAGTGGACAGTTGGGACTGGGGACCATGAGTGTTTTTCTTGTCAGAAATCATAATGCAACTTCGCATACACTGTTCAGGTCGACCATTCTTTTATGCGTATGACTCTAACTTTTCATTCATAGACTCATTTAGTCATGGAGACATGATTAAAGTAACTTAACTGTCAGTATAAAAAAAAGGTAACTTAACTGTGTTACGCGTAAACTAAGGGCGTGAAGATAGGAAAAGAGTCGAGAAATATTTGTTGTTTTGGAGCCAGAGCATGAGAGCAGCATCAATGGAAAAGACCACTCTGTTTGCATTGCTGCTACTTGTTTCTTGCTTGATATTTATAGATTATGTTCCCAACAGCTATGCTCAACCTGTTGATTGCCTAGCTTCAGATAGAGAAGCTCTCATAGACTTCAAAAATGGGCTTCAAGATTCTGACAATGGGCTCTCTTCATGGAGGGGCAGAAAATGCTGTCAATGGAAAGGAATACGTTGTGACAACGTCACAGGAGCAGTTATTGCAATTGATCTCCGAGGTGGCAGGTATGAATTCTATTCTGAGTGGCGAGATAAGACCATCATTGATGAAGCTCAAGTCACTAAGGCATTTAGACTTGAGTTTTAACTTATTATTCAATGACATACCCATACCTGCATTCTTTGGTTCACTTGAAAATTTGCAATATTTGAATCTCTCATTTGCTGGTTTTGGTGGCGAAATTTCTCCTTACTTGGGAAACCTCTCCCACCTGAAATTTCTTGATCTAAGCTATTCAAACATAGAGGTTGACAATCTACAATGGGTGACTGCTCTTTTCTCTTTGGAATATCTTGTTTTGGATGGAATTGACCTTTCATTGGTAGGAACAGACTGGGTTAGTGCAATAAAGCAGCTTTCTTCTTTAATTGAATTGCATCTATCTGATTGTGACCTGCTTAGTCAGATTCCATCTCCCCCATCTCCTAATTTTACTTCACTTGCTGTGATCGATCTAAGCCTTAATAACTTTGAGAAAAGAATACCTGATTGGCTTGTGAATATAACCAGCTTACAACATATTGACATAAGCAATAGTCACCTGTCTGGAACAATACCACTCGGTTTTGGAGAGTTGCCAAATTTACTCTCATTGAAATTAGGTGGAAATGTGGATCTGACAGCAAGCTGCTCTCAACTCTTCAGGAGAAGCTGGGAAAAGATTCAAGTGCTCGATTTAGCTTCTAAGAAAATACATGGAAAGCTTCCATCTTCTTTGGGAAACCTGACTACTCTTGTTTACCTTGATCTTCAGGAAAATGTTGTTGAAGGTGATCTTCCAGTTTCTATTGGTAAACTATGCAACTTGAATGTGTTGATTCTATCAGGAAACAAGATAACAGGTGATCTACCTGAATATCTTGAAGGACCTGACAAATGTCCATCTAGAAAACATCTGCCTAGTTTGGAGCAATTTCACTTGAGCTACAATCAATTGGTCGGTAAAATCCCAGTTCGGTTACATCAACTAGAAAATCTCGTTGAACTACATCTTGATTCTAATTTGCTTGAAGGTCCCATTCCTATTTCCTTTGGTTCATCGCAAAATCTTGCATCCTTGATCCTCGCAGGAATAAACTCAACGGGACTCTCCCAGAAAGCATAGGACAACTTTCTGAATTGTCATTCTTTGATGTTTCTCAAAATCAGTTGACAGGTGTGATCTCTGAAGCCCATTTCTCGAAGCTAAGTAAGCTCAAGATTTTAGACTTCAGCTCCAATTCATTCACTGTGAGTGTCATTTCCAACAGGGTCCCTCCATTCCAAATCAGGAATGTATGTTCATATGGGTTCATGTGTTTTGGGTCCTTCCTTTCCTGCCTTGTTAAAATCACAAAAAGAGGTCATCTACTTGGACTTGTCAAATGCTAGTATTTCTGCTTATATACCAAACTGGTTTTGGGATATGTCATCTAATCTGTCATTTTTAAACATTTCCCATATTAAGTTACAAGGGCAGCTTCCAAATCCAATACCTGTGGCCCCATTGGCAGATGTTGATCTAAGCTTTAATAGTTTTGAGGGACCGGTTCACCTTACAACATCTGGGATTAATTTGCTAGAACTCTCACATAACCGATTTTCTGGTCCAATACCTGGGAACTTAGGCCATATCATGCCTAAGTTGTTGTTCTTATCTCTTTCACATAACCAACTCCAAGGAGAACTACCATTGTCTTTAGGAGAAATGGGGTCACTTCTAGTCCTTGATCTTTCAAACAACAACTTAATGGGAAGGATCCCTCCAACCATTTCAAATTGTTCAGATCTGAACGTACTAGACCTTTCGAGCAATAGTATGTTTGGGACGATTCCAGATTCTCTGGGTCAGTTGCTTGACCTCAGATCGTTGCACCTGAGTGACAATCGCTTTTGGGGGACTTTGCCATCATCTTTTAGAAATTTGTCCAATTTGGAAACCCTTGATCTTGGATATAACGAATTTTCAGGCATTATTCTACCTTGGCTAGGGGATGGCTTTGCAAATCTTAGAATTCTTAGCTTACGGTCTAATGCATTTTCCGGAGGACTACCTCCAAAGCTTTCACAACTAAGCTCATTGCAAGTCCTTGACCTTGCCAGAAATAACTTGGTTGGGAGCATTCCATCCAGCATAGGTCATCTAAAAGCCATAGCTAAAGAGCAAAAGAATAACACATATTTACGATATGGACAATATGAAGTTACGTACTATGAAGAAAGGTTTGTTGTGACAGCAAAAGGCCAACTTCAAATGTATACCAAGACTCTTTCCCTTGTTACTAGCATAGACCTTTCTGATAATAACTTCGCTGGAAATGTTCCGGATGAAATAACAAATATATCTAGTTTGGTGGTTCTCAACTTGTCAAGAAACCATATCACTGGCCAAATTCCTGAAGGCATGTCAAATCTTCATCAGCTGTCATCTCTTGATCTCTCAAGTAATAGACTGTCTGGCACAATTCCATCAAGCTTGTCTTCCTTATCATTTTTGGGGTACTTAAATTTGTCCAACAACGACCTCTTGGGTGCCATTCCTTATGTAGGACATACGACAACCTTTGATGAATCTTGTTTTGCTGGGAATCCTGGTCTGTGTGGTCCTCCACTTCATGTGAAGTGTCCTGGCGATGATGATCCTAGTCATGACTATGATAAGGGTCAAGGTAATAAGAATGCAAATGAAGATGGATTGATTGATAAGTGGTTTCACTTGAGTCTTGGTTTGGGGTTTGCATCAGGGATCTTGATTCCTTATTTCATCTTTGCAATCAAGAGGTCATGGGGTGGTGCTTATTTTGCTATTGTGGATTTAGTTGTTTACAAATTATTGAGGCCAAGACATCGAAATTGAATAAATCATGGCCAAAGGAATAAGCCTCGTCACAGGTAGTAAAGTGCCTTTCTACATCTCTAGTGCAATAATGTACCATTAGAATTTTAATTGTTTGCTGTTGTGGTTTAGTTTTTATATATTCTGATTTCATTTTGTACAAGGTTTGCTGTGGTTTCGTTTTGTAACCATGCATCTTGGTTTGGTTTTGTACTTGCGCATTATGGTTTTGTTTTTCCACCAATAAAACGTAAAATGTATGATGAATGATTGTCTTCTTTTTTTTATTTTATTTTAATAGCGCACTGATGTCTTTCAAAATACATATTGGGAGAGATACTCATTGTTGTCACAAATCTTGGATAGCTTACCTGGTAATTCAAGTATGTGTAGCGAAAATTTGTTCTTTTTGTCTGAAAAATTATTCTCGTGTTTAAGTCATTTATACAAAACTTCATATTGAAATGAAAATTTCTAAAATTTAAATTAATTCATTGCAAATTAACATTTCTATAAAATTAAATTGATGCAAAATTTAATTCAAACAGAATGTAGAGAATTAAATAAGAGGGGTGATTTTATCCGAGAGTAAAATGAGTAAATCTAGACCTCAAATCTTAAATTAATGGTAAGGATTAAAATATAAATTCATATGATTTTTTTAAGTGATCATATTACTTTTAATAACTTTTAATTTTGATTATTCATATATGGTTATATGACCTAATTTGATCATCTCGCTAGGTACATTCCCATAACACATATTTTTATTGATTCAAAATATTCTCTAATAAGTTTGTATACAGTAAATATTTGTCTGAGATACATCTGCAAAAGATTAATTATTTTTTTAATAAAAAACTAATACCGTCCTCTTATATAAATGCTATATTTAAATCATCAAGAAATTTTAAATATAGTTAATAATCTAGTGCATGTTGATTAACATAAATTTTGTTTGAATCTTTCGTACTATTCTTTTTTATAAGAAAAAATAGGCGGTCTTCTTTCTTAAAGTAATCAAATCAAGCGCATGCTTGCTTGCATATGTGTACATAAATTCATACAATATCATTATTTTAATTATTTAATTGAGTTACTTTTGCTGCAACTTTTCATTAGGTTATTATTCTAATTATTAGAAAAGCATAAATATAACTCGGATACTCCCCGTAATAGTAATAATAATAGCAATCCCATAAAAATAATATTAATAACTCTTGTGGTCATAAATAATATATTGAATAAAGATTAATATAGTGCAGCCTGATTGCCCAATTGCAACATCAACATGGAAGAACATCATAGGTTTCTTACCAAAGTTATAGACACAAGTCTGAGTTCTGTCTTGGATCGTCCACTCCATTTAGCGAGTGTATAAGAAGTTGTTAGAATAATGTCAGAGTAGATTGTACTTTAAATTATAGAATGTAAAATCTTGTGCGAAACTTTAAAGGATAGATTATTGCAAATGTACAATTTGTTATCCAAGTGTATGTATTTTTCAATTTTTTATTCATGGTTGTAATTATACACTTTATGCTTTAAAATATACCCTCTAATTCAAAAGAGGAAATGAAGGTATAATTTATTAAGCACATTGCGAAGTTGGCAGGTCATTTGCTCTTCAATTTTTTGATATTGTTGTCTAGAAAAAGTGATCCTTAATTAACATGATTGTGTAACAATCCGTCGGAATTACTTATTTGGTTTGTATGCAAGGATTAGCAAGACCGTACATCACGAGAAAAAAAGACAATATTCAGATAACAGAGAAATAATTGAAGTGAAGAAAAGATGAAAAGTAGCAACCTTTGGAGACCAGAACCGTGGACAGTGGGGACTGGCAAGTATTTTGATTGGCTTAAGGACTTGAAACATTCGCAATTGTGTCTTGAATGGTTTTCTTGTCGGAAACCTTAATGCAACTTCGCATGCATTGTTCTGGTCAACTACTATTCTTTTATGCGTATGACTCTTGACACTAACTTTTCATTCCTAGACTCATTTAGTCATGGAGTCATGATTAAAGTAACTTTACTGTGTTACGCGTAAATTAAGGGTACGAAGTTAGGTATCTGTCTTGAATTAATGGTTTTCTTCTCGGAAACCCTCATGCAACTTGGCATGCATTGTTCTGGTCAACACTAACCACATGGAATTAAAGTGACTTTACTACTGTTTTAAGTAAGTTAAGGGCATGATGATAGGAAAAGAGCTGAGAAACATTTCTTGGTTTGCAGCCAGAGGTTGAGATAAACATCAACGGAAAAGATCAGCCTCGTTGCATTGTTATTGCTTGTTTCTTGCTTGATAATTATAGATTATGCTCCCGACAGCTTTGCTCAACCGGTAGATTGCCTAGCTTCCGATAGAGAAGCTCTCATAGACTTCAAAAATGGGCTTCAAGATCCTTACAACATGCTCTCTTCATGGAGGGGCAGCAATTGCTGTCAGTGGCACGGAATACGTTGTGACAACATCACAGGAGCAGTTGTTGCAATTGATCTCCGAGGTTATGGTCATTATGTTTCTGGCAGGTATGAATTCTATTCTCTGAGTGGCGAGATAAGACCATCATTGATGAAGCTCAAGTCACTAAGGCATTTAGACTTGAGTTCTAACACATTCAATGGCATACCAATACCTGCGTTCATTGGATCGCTTGAGAATTTGCAATATTTGGACCTTTCGTATGCTGAATTTGGTGGCAAAATTCCTCCAAATCTGAGAAACCTTACCTGCTTGAAATTTCTTGATCTCAGCTACTCAAGCTCAGATGTTGAAAATCTACAATGGGTGACTGGTCTGGTCTCTTTGGAACATCTTGCCTTGGATTTTGTTGACCTTTCATCAGTAGGAACAGATTGGGTTAGTGTAATAAACCAGCTATCCTCTTCAACTGAATTGAGTCTATCTGCTTGTGGCCTATTTGGTCATATTTCATCTCTTTCGTCTCTTAATTTTACTTCACTTGCTGTGATAGACCTTAGCTATAACAACTTTTTGTCAGAAATACCTCATTGGCTTGTGAACATAACTAGTCTACAACATCTTGATCTATCATATAGTGGCATGTATGGAAGAACACCACTTGGTTTTGGAGACCTGCCAAATTTACTGTTCTTGAGCTTAGATGGCAATTTGAATCTGACAGCAAGCTGCTCTCAACTCTTCATGGGAAGATGGGAAAAGATTCAAGTGCTTGACTTAGCATACAATAAATTACATGGAGAGCTTCCTTCTTCTTTTGGAAACTTGACTACTCTAGTCGACCTTGATCTTTCTGATAATGCTATTGAGGGTGATATTCCACGTTCCATTGGTAAACTTTGCAACTTGAAAACATTGACTATATCAATGAATAAGATAACCGGAAATCTACCTGAAAATCTTGAAGGAACAAACAATTGTCCCTCTAGAAAACCTCTGCCTAATTTGGGGCAACTTGACTTGAGCAACAACCTACTGGTTGGTAAAATCGCAGATTGGTTACATCAAGTAGAAAATCTCGGTTATCTCGATTATCTCGATCTTCAGTATAATCTGCTGGAGGGTCCGATTGGTCCGATTCCTATTTGCTTCGTGTCATTGGAAAATCTTTACACCTTGAGACTCAGTAGGAACAAACTCAATGGGACTCTCCCAGAAAGCATAGGACAGCTTTCTGAATTGTCAGACTTGGATGTTTCACACAATCAATTGGCAGGCACAGTCTCTGAGGCCCATTTTTTAAAGCTTAGCAAGCTCAAGACCTTACGATTGACATCCAATTCATTCACTGTGACTGTCAGTTCCAACTGGGTCCCTCCATTCCAACTCCATGTATTGGATATGGGTTCGTGTACTTTGGGCCTTCATTTCCAGCCTGGTTGAAATCACAAAACGCACTCTGGTCATTGCACTTGTCAAATGCTAGCATTTCTGGTTCTATACCAAACTGGTTATGGAATATATCATCCAATCTGTCATTTTTTAATATTTCTTACAATGAGTTGCAAGGGTCACCTACAAATCTATTTCCAGTGTCACTATATGCTTATGATTCTCGTGTTGATCTAGGCTTTAATCTTTTCGAGGGACCTCTAATCTTTGATCTTTCCAAGAGTGAATTTCCCATTACAGCGGCAAGAATTGCAGTTCTAGATCTCTCACACACAACCGCTTTTCTGGTCCAGTTCCAAGGAATATAGGTCGTATCATGTCTGACTTGGAGTTTTTATCTCTTTCACATAATCAACTCCAAGGAGGAATACCGTTGTCTTTAGGGCAAATGGGATCACTTCTAGTCCTTGATCTTTCAAACAACAACTTAAGTGGAAGGATCCCTCCAAGCCTTTCAAATTGCTCTAATTTGAAAGTACTAGACCTTGAGAGCAACACATTATTTGGGACAGTACCAGATTCTCTGGGTCAGCTGTTACAACTCAGATCATTGCACTTGAGTGCCAATCACTTTTGGGGGTCTTTGCCATCATCTTTTAGAAATTTGTCCAATTTGGAAACCATTAATCTTGGAAACAACGGGTTTTTGGGCATTATTCCACCTTGGCTAGGGGATGGATTTGCGCATCTCAGAATTCTTAGTTGGAGATCTAATGCATTTTCTGGAAGGCTGCCTTTTGAGCTTTCAAAACTAAGTTCATTGCAAGTTCTTGACCTCGCTAGAAATAACTTAGTTGGCAGCATTCCACCTAGCTTAGGTTATTTGAAAGCCATAGCTAGAGGACAAAAGAATAACACATATTTACTATATGGGCAATATTCAGACAAGTACTATGAAGAAAGCATGGTGGTGACTACAAAAGGGCAACCTCAAACATATACCAAGACTCTTTCTCTTGTTACTAGCACAGACCTTTCTGATAATAACTTCAGTGGAAACATTCCACATGAAATAACAAAGTTATCTGGTTTGGTGGTTACCAACTTGTCAAGAAATCATATAACTGGCCAAATTCCTGAAAGCATGTCAAATCTTCATCAGTTGTCTTCTCTTGATCTCTCATGTAATCAACTGTCTGGTACAATTCCCACAAGCTTGTCTTCATTATCATTTTTGGGGTACCTGAATTTGTTCAACAACAATCTTTTCGGTGCCATTCCCTATACAGGTCACATGACAACCTTTGATGAGCCTTGTTTTGCTGGAAATCCTGGTCTATGTGGTCCTCCACTTCATGTGAGGTGTCGGGGTGATGATCCTAGTCATGTATATGACAAGCATCAAAGTAATAAAATTGCAAATGATGATGGATTAGTTGATAAATGGTTTTACTTGAGTCTTGGTTTGGGGTTTGCATCAGGGATCCTGGTTCTTTATTTCATCTTTGCAATCAAGAGGTCATGGGGTGGCACCTATTTTGCTGTTGTGGATTTTCTTGTTTACAAATTATTGAGGCTAAGACATCGAAATTGAATAAATCATGGCCAAAGGAATAAGCCAGCCTAATCACACAGGTAGTAAAGTGCCTTTCTACATCTCTAGTTCAATCATGTACCATTCGAATTTTAAAGGTTTGATGTTGTGGTTTAGTTTTTATGTATTCTGATTTCATTTTTGTCTTGTAGTCATGCATCTTGGTTTCGTTTTGTACTTGTGCATTATGGTTTTGTTTTTCCACCAATAAAGCGTAAAATGTATAATGAATTGTTGTCTTACTTTTTTTAATTTTTTTTAATTTTAATACCTCACTGATGTCTTTCGAAATACATATTGGGAGAGATAGTCATTGTTGTGACATATCCTGGATAGCTTAGCTGGTAATTTGTGGGTAGCGAATGATTTGTTCTTTTGGTTCCAAAAAATATATCTTGTGTTTAAGTATCATTCATACAAAACTCATATTGAAATGAAAACATTTAAAATATAAATTAATTCATTGCAAATTAACATGTGTATAAAATTTAATTGATGAAAAAATTAATTCAAACACAATGAGTATATTTTTTGTTGGTCAAAAATACTCTTTGTAGATTTGTGTATAATAAATGTTTATGTGAGATATATTGCAGGATGAGTTATTTTTAAAAAAAAAAAAATCAATACCATCATCTGATATATTATTTTAGAAACGTTAAAAGATTTATATAGAGTTAATTTAGTGATAGTGCATGTAGATTAGCTTTAAAAAAAACAAATCAAAATCAAGCACAGACACACTAACTTATATGCATGTGTACATAAATAATAAATTCATACGATATTATAATTTTAACTATTTAATTGTTACTATTGCAGCAACTTATGATGAGATTATTGTTCATATATGCTAATTAGAAAAGAGTAAATATAACTTTGATGTTGATAAATAATTGGGTTTTTTACATATATAAAATAAAATAAATATGATATTACATAGATCCCTGTAATTCATTTACATATATGTCCTAATTTTTATATAATAGAAGTCGATTATAACGACTTCGTGCAAAATTCAAAATTTCATTTGCATATGCATAGAAATCGATTATAATTGATTTTCATAATGTCAAATCACATCCATTGTCATGTCGTGTAGACAAAAGCAAGATTATTATAATCGACTTTTATATAACAGAAGTCTATTATAATCGACTTCAATTCAATTGTCATGTTGTGGAAGAAAAAAGGAAGACTATTATAATCGACTTCTATACTAATTCAAGTATGTCTTGGTTTTATGCAATCAGTTTATTGTTATCGCTTTTTAAATGTTTTCTACTTAGAGTAATATTGTTAGGTTGAATTTGTACTAGTTTATTTGTTATTTAAATGTGTTAAGTTGTACTAGTCAATGTATGTTTACGAAAATCTTTCGTATGAAAATGTTGTTTAATTCTTGTCTACTTTTGGGGCACTTGTAACCATACTAAGCTCAAGTACATAAAATGAAAGCCCTAATCTCTAGTATATTATAAAAGTCTAAAGTACATAATCACAATATAATCAACACTAATGCCAAGTACATAATATAACAGTCTAGAGTACATAACCACTATATAATAATTAAAAGTCTTAGGGTTTATACTCACCTCCTCTTAGATTTGTGAAAATTTAACTCACATCTCTCTAGTTGTCCACCTTACACTCACACCCTCTTTGCTTGTCAAATTTTAAGTATTTATACTAGATTCACTCATCGTTCATAAACGCGTTAATAAACTTAACAAAATGATATTTTTGTGATATTAACTCCTAATTAATAAAATTATAAAAATACCCTTAAACTTAACAGAATGGGTACATGTATTTTTATAATTTTATTAATTAAAAACAGTTAATATCACAAAAATGTCATTTGTTAAGTTTATTAACGGTGTTTTGTGAATGAAAAGTGAAATTGTAATATAAATATTTAAAATTTGATAAGTAGAGGGTGTGTGAATGTCATGTGGACAACTAAAGGTGCGAGTTGAATTTCCACAAATCTCAGGTGAGTGTAATTTACCCAAAGTCTTATGTACATAATAAAAGTCTAAAATACATAACCATGACAAGCACTACCCGCCACCTGTTGCTTCTAGGGCTAACAATGTGACTCCCGTGACACAACAACATCTGGTCGTGTAGGAGGATGAGCAGAATAGCAGGAGCTAGAGGAGGAGGAGTAGTTACATTGCAGGCATGTATGACAAATTTTATATTGCCGTTGTATCACAGGAGTCACATTGTTGGCCCTAAACGCAACAGGCATGGTGGGTAGTGCTTATGATGGTTATGTATTTTAGACTTTTATTATATACATAAAACTTTTAATGATTATATAGTGGTTATGTACTCTGGGCTTTTATATTATGTACTTGGCATTAGTGCTAATTATATTATGGCTATGTACTTTGAACTTTTATAATATACTAAAAATTAGGGCTTTCATTTTATGTACTTGAGCTTAGCATAGTTACATCTCCCAAAAATAGACAAGAAGTAAGCAATAGATTTTCAGGACGAAAATTTTTTATAAACGTACATTGACTAGTACAACTTAACATGTTTACGGAACAATAGACTAGTACAAATTCAACTTAACAATATTACTCTGGTGTAGAACATTTAAAGAGTAATAACAACAAGCTGATTGCATAAAGCCAAGACATACCTGAATTAGTATAGAAGTGGATTATAACTGACTTGATACGCTATTAGAGTATCTCAAAGTGTTTGAGAAGTCGATTATAATAGAAATAAGAGTAAAATGCACTTACCTCCCTTGATGTATCAGGAAATGACACTCCACCCCATTTATTTGAAAAACCTACACTCCACCCCATTTATTTGAAAAACCTACACCAAGGTCATGACACCTCGGAGGAACTACTCGGCTACGACCAAGCTCCTAGGCTATGTATTGGATTAGAAATGTGGGTTGGATAGCTTTAACAACTAAAGCTTGAACAAGGATTCCAGAGATTAGCCACGTAGATTTATCCCAAATTATCCATATAATTTATAAAGGGTAAAATGCACTTACCTCCCTTGAGGTATTAAAAATGACTCTCCACCCCATTTCACTAAGGGTATGTTTGGTGTTTTCTCTTTTATAATTTATTTTTTATAAATTATATGGATAATCTGGGTAAATCTACGTGGCCGATCTCTGGAACCCGTGTCCAGCTCTAGTGATTTGAGGTCGAGCTATCTAACCCATATTTCTAGTCCAATACATATAGCCCCCGAGTTTGGTCATAGGCCGAGTAGTTCCTGCGAGGTGAGGTTTTTCAAATGAGGTGGAGTGTAGGTTTTTCAAATAAATGGGTGGAGTGTCATTTCCTATATCTCAAGAGGTAAATGCATTTTATCCTAGAAATAATAGTCCTCCTTTTTCTTCCACAACATGACAATGGAATTGAAGTCGATTATAATTCGACAATAGTCTTCCTTTTGTCTGCCATGACATGACAATGGATGTGATTCAGGTATGAAAGTCGATTATAATCGACTTCTATTCATATGCAAATGAATTTTTGAATTTTGCACGGAAATCGTTATAGTCGACTTTTATTATATAAAAATTAAGACATATATGTAAATGGATTATAATCGGGATTTATGTAATATCATATTTATTTTATTTTATATATGTAAAAAGCCCTAAATAATTGAATAAAGATTAATATTGTGCAGCTTTTTTTTTTTTTTGGTCAAGAACATTGTGCAGGTTGACTGCCATTTTTCGACATCAACTTTGGAAGAGCAACATAGATGTCCTAGCCTTTTTTTTCTTGGTCAGAGTCTTAACATGGGGTTGAGCACGTTCACTTCCTTTTAGGGTGGGAGGCCAGGTCAAGCCAGTCTTTGCACTTAACAGGCCTATACCACAAACACTAGGCCTGAGTTTGACCTACAACCTGCTATAGACAATTTTTAGGCCTTAGCCTGACTTGTTTATTGGCCTGCCTGGCCTTAGCCTGCAGGCAGTCTATAGTTCTAAAAAATTTAAAAACAGATCATAACTCATAGGCCAAACAACAATAGTTAAACACAAAATGACACAAATTAAAAAGTATAGACCTTAATATTAGAACATTCATCCATAAATTCAAAGTAAAATTATTGAAAAAAAGAAAGAAAAAGATCAAAATAGTTTCCAGATTTCATTGGAAGAATCACTCAAACACAAGGGACCAAAAGAATCTCTATTGTAGTCTGAACTATAAATTGGTATAATAAAAAATACTAAAACCAAAATTGACAAATGACCTCAGCATTTTTTTTTAATTAACCTACCATTCTTATTGCATCTATCAACTATGCTCATTCATTATGATTAGGGAACAACCAAGGGAACGACTCACAGTGGTGGCAGTGTGGTGGCAGCAATCGTGTGGTGAGAAGCGACGACGGTGTGGTGGCCGATGGTGTGATGAGAAACAATGGCGGCGTGGTGGCTTGCATGGTGGTTGCGAGTTGTAGAAAAGAGCGATGGCGACGTACATGGTGGCTCCGAGTTGCGAGTTGCGACCTAGAGGAGGAGGAGACCAGGAGCGATGGACCTGAGCGTGTGGTGATGGTGGTGGTGTCTTGCTGGGGTTAGCGGCACAAAGGAAAGGAAGAGGGTGGTGGTGTCTTGCCTGGGTTGGTGGTAAAGTTTACTTTTCTGGAGTGTTGGAGTGCCTTGGTCCGATCCCCACTTCTAAAGATTTTATAAAACTAAAATAAATTTATCTATAACAATTAAACAAGGCCGCCTTACAAGCTAAGGCTATAGAACAAGCTTCCGCCTGGCCTATTAGACTAAATAGGCTTTAGAATAGGCCTGGGACTAATATTAATTTTTTAACATGTCAGGCCCATAGGTCTCCTGCCTGTTCCCATTCCTACTTCCTTCCCGCTTCTATTGGGCTAATATTATGGGCTTGTCTAGGCCTAGAATTGTAGTTGTTTCAAGATTTTTTTATTTGGGTTTAGTTCCCGGACATTCTTTAAAAATAGATATTAATATGATTTAGACCAAATAATAATAACAATAATATTATGATTGGTAGTTCAACTAAACTTTATCACTAAAAATTAGCCAGTGCTCTTGAAAAATAAAAAAGTACAATATTATTACGACTTACGATTGTTTTTTAAAATTCAATTCAAGCAATAAAACATCGATAATTTAACTTTAAGTGCTGTCTCCCTCTGAGCAAATATAACTGATAAATTATCAATAGCAGCAGCTACAACAAAGTACTCTGGAATCAAATTAACAAACAAAGAAGCTGTAGACAATTAATTACTTTATCTATGAAGTTTACATGGTTTTATAAGATAAAGAACAGTCAGTTTCTGTGTTTCTTTCTTATTCAAGCTAGTAGTGGAATCAACTTAGTCCAATAGACCCTATTCAACAAAATTAAAAAAAAAAAAAGAAAGAAAAATTATGGCAAAAGAGAAATTAAGAATAATGCCTTTAGATCAAATTATAAAGACCTCCAAGAGCAACATATGGGTGTTGTTACATTATTATGTCTAATTGAATGTTATGTCCGCTAAACAGTTTTACCATTCCATCACAAAACCAATAAATGCTGAGAAGAAAGAACAGATATTTTGCCATAGAAGCTTGAGATTCTGCTAACAATAACCAGTCCAAATTCCAAACGGCGGAGGAAATGAAAGAATAATTTACTCTTCAACATTTTTCTCTGTAATTTAAGCACATTGTAAGGTTGGCAGGATGTTTGCTTTCTAATTTTTTCATTATTGTTATTTAGAAAAATTGATCGTTAAAATGATTGTGAAACAATCAGTTTCTATTTTATGTGATCCTGTGATTATGACCCAGCATTACTTATTTCCCTTTTCTGAATGGAGTAACAAGATTGTACATGGCGAAGAAAAGTATAAGATTAAAGTAACTGAGTGGGAGAATAAAAATAAAGAAAAGATGAAAAATACAAGCACTTGCAGACAAGAAAGGTGGACTGTGTGGATTATATTAATAGGCTTAAGGACATGCAACATTGGTCATTGTCTTGAATGGCTTTTCCTCTCGGAAACCTTCAAGCAACTAAACTGTGCAGCATTGTTGCCGGTAAATATTCCATCATGCACATAAATGTATCATATAACTTCAACTTTTCATTCATGTACTCATTTTGACAAGCCTTTGAAAGCTCAGTTTTGAACCCTTCGGTGGAAGTTCCATGGAATTGAAATAAGTTTATCATGTAATGTGGAAATTAAGGGTGCAAAGATGAATAAAGAGTTGAGAAATATTTCTCGATCTGCAGCCAGAGCTTGAGAGCAACATCAATGGAAAAGATCACCCCAGTTGCACTGTTATTATTAGTTTGTTATTTGATAATTGTAGATTATTTTCCCAACAGCTTTGCTCAATCAGTTGATTGCTTAGCTTCTGACACAGAAGCTCTCATAGTTCAAGTTGTTTTGTTAATTTTCTTCATCATAACACCTTATCGATATAAAGTCATATCAATAAATCTACTAAAGGAGCATTTGTTTTAAGTTTAAAAGGGTAAATATTAATATGACTGGTATTTGGTAGTTCAAATAAACTGAATCAGTAAAAGATATACATTTTTCTAGGAAAAAAAAATTACAATATTATTGCGACTTACTATTTTTTATTTTAATAATTCAATTCAAGCAACAAAACAAGCTTAATTTACCATAAAGTGCTGTCTCCCGCTGAATTGCTCCCAAGTCCCAAAAATAGCCAGATGAGGAATTGATAGAAGCCCCAACCGCCGTGACCTGGTAACTGAGAAAACATAACAAATAAAATGTCAATAGCTGCAGCTACAACAAAGTGCTCTGGAACCAAATAAACAAAGAAAGAAGCTGTAGAAACTTAATTACTTTATCTATGCAGTTTACATGGTTTTATAAGATCAAGAACAACCTGTTTCTGTGTTTCATTCATTTTCAAGTACTAGTAGCAATATCAACTTTAGTGCCATAGAGAAATTAAGAACAATGCCTTAGCTTTAGAACAAATTATAAAGACCTCAAAAAGCTATATATCGGTGTTGTTACATTATTATATCTAACTGTAAGGTTATGTCCCCTAAATAATTTTACCACTGCATCACAAAATAAACAACTGCTTAGAAGAAAGATGAGATATTTTTGCTATGGAAGCTTGGAGATTCTGCTCACAATAACTAGTCCAAACTCCAAACGGCAGAGGAAATGAAAGAATAAGTTACTCTTCCACATTTTTCTTTGTAAATTAAGCACAATGCAACGTTGGCAGGATGTTTGGTTTATAATTTTTTATTATTGTCGTTTGGAAAAATTGATCCTTAAAATGATTGTGTTACAATCAGTTTCTATTTTTTTGTCATCTTTTGATTATGAGCCGGCATATCTTATTTCGCTTGTATGCATGGAGTAGCAAGATTGTACATCATGAAAAAAAAAATCCAAGATTAAAATAACTAAGTGGGAGAATAAAAATAAAGAAAAGATGAAAAATACAAGCACTTGGAGACAAGAACAGTGGACTGTGTGGAGTATATTAATAGGCTTAAGAATATGCAAACATTGGCCATTGTCTTCAATGGTTTTCCTCTAGGAAAGCTTCAAGCAACTATGCATATTGCATCGTTCTGGTCAAGTTCAACTTTTCTGTCGTGAAACTGTTAACTTTTTATTCATATTCTCATCTTGTCATGTATGTGAAAGCTCAGTTTTGGAGCCTTCCATTGTATCGTGTTACATGGAAATTGAAGGTATGGAGCTAGATAAAGATTTGAGAAATGCTTGTTGGTTTGCAGCCAGAGCTTAACAGCAACATCAATGGAACAGATCACCCAAGTTGCATTGCTATTACTATTTCTTTACTTGATACTTAAAGATTATTTCCCCAGCAGCTATGCTCAACCGGTTGATTGCTTAGCTTCCGATAGAGAAGCCCTCATAGACTTCAAAAAGGGGCTTAAAGATTCTGACAACGGGCTCTCTTCATGGAGGGGCAGAAGATGCTGTCAGTGGCAAGGAATACATTGTGAAAACAGCACAGGAGCAGTTGTTGCAATTGATCTCTTGGGTACTGACTCTTTTTCTGGCAGGTATGGATTGTTTAACCTGAGTGGTGAGATAAGACCATCATTGATGAAGCTAGAGTCACTAAAGCATTTAGACTTGAGTTATAACGCATTCAATTGCAAACCAATACCTTCATTCTTTGGATCACTGAAGAATTTGCAATACTTGAACCTCTCAAATGCTGGTTTCTGTGGCATAATTCCTCCAAATTTAGGGAACCTCTCCCACTTGAAATTTCTTGATCTCAGTGATTTAATCCTAGATGTTGAAAATTTGCAATGGATAACTGGTCTTGTCTCTTTGGAATATCTTGCCTTGGATGGTGCAAACCTTTCATCGGTAGGAACAGACTGGCTTAGAGCAATAAACCAACTGTCCTCTTTAGTTGAATTGCATCTATCTAGATGTAGCTTGTTTGGTAATATTCCATCTCTTCCACTTGTTAATTTTACTTCACTTGCCGTGATAAATCTTCACATTAACAACTTTGTGTCAAAAATACCTGATTGGCTTGTGAATACAACCAGCCTACAACACATTGATATAAGCAATAGTGGCCTGTATGGAAGAATACCACTTGGTTTTGGAGAGCTGCCAAATTTATTGTCCTTGACTTTAAGTTATAATAATTTGGCAGCAAGCTGCTTGCAACTCTTCACAGGGAGATGGGAAAAGATACAAGTGCTTGATTTATCATTGAATAAATTACATGGGAAGCTTCCATCTTCCATTGGAAACTTGACTTCTCTTGTTTACTTTGATCTTGCTGTTAATGCTGTTGAGGGTGATATTAAAGGTTTCATTGGTAAACCCTGCAACTTGAATGTGTTTGACCTATCAGAAAACCGTATAACAGGAAGTCTACCTGAATATCTTGAAGCACCAGACAACTGTCCTTCCAGAAAAGCTCTGTCCAATCTGAAGCGATTTGCCTTCGTCGGCAACAAACTGGTTGGTAAAATTCCAGATTGGTTACAACAACTAGAAAACCTTGTTGAACTCCTTCTTGATGAGAATATGCTTGAAGGTCCCATCCCAGTTTTACTAGGGTCATTGCAAAATCTTGCCATCTTGAGCCTTAGTCGGAACAAACTCAACGGGACTCTCCCAGAAAGCATAGGACAACTTTCTAAATTGACAGTGTTAGATGTTGCTTCCAATCAGTTGACAGGCACAGTCTCTGAAGCCCATTTTTCAAAGCTAAGTAAGCTAAAGTTGTTACTCTTGACATCCAATTTACTCACTGTGACTGTCAGTTCCAATTGGGTCCCCCCATTCCAAGTCACCTATGCTGAAATGGGTTCATGTGTTTTGGGGCCTTCTTTTCCAGCCTGGTTGAGATCACAAAACGACGTCATTTCCTTAGACTTGTCAAATGCTAGCATTTCTGGTTCTATGCCAAACTGGTTTTGGGATATGTCATCTAATATGACATTGTTAAACATTTCCTATAATGAGTTACACGGGCGGCTTCCAAATCCAATGCTTGTGGGACCATATGCAAAAGTTGATCTAAGCTATAACATTTTTGAGGGACCAGTTAACCCTACAACAGTTACGATTCAACTGCTAGATCTCTCACACAACCGTTTTTCTGGACCAATAGCATGGAATATAGGTCGTATCATGCCAGGCTTGCAATTTTTATCTCTTTCACATAATAAACTCCAAGGAGAAATACCATTATCCTTAGGAGAAATGCGAAATCTTCTAGTCCTTGATCTTTCATACAACTACTTAACTGGAAGAATCCCTCCAAGCCTTGCAAATTGTTCTGATCTGAACGTACTAGGCCTTGGGAGCAACAGTTTGTTTGGGACAATACCATATCCATTGGGTCAATTGCAACAACTCATTTCACTGCACCTGAGTGACAATCACTTTTGGGGGACTTTGCCATCATCTTTGAGAAATTTGTCCTACTTGGAAACCATGGATCTTGGAAACCATGGATCTTGGAAACAATGAATTTTCAGGCATTGTTCCACCTTGGCTAGGGAATGGCTTCGCAAATCTTAGAATTCTCAGCTTGAGGTGTAATGCATTTTCTGGGGACTACCTCCGGAGCTTTCAAAACTAAGCTCACTGCAAGTCCTTGACCTTGCCAGAAATAACTTGGTTGGTAGCATTCCACCTAGCTTTGGGTGTTTGAAAGCCATAATTGAAGAACAAAAGATAAACAAATATTTGCTATATGGACAATATTCAGGTAGGTACTATGAAGAAAACTTAGTTGTGACTACAAAAGGCCAAAGTCAAGAGTACACCAAGACTCTTTCCCTTGTTACTAGCATAGACCTTTCAGATAATAACTTCAGTGGAAACATTCCCAATGAAATAACAAAGTTATTTGGTTTGGTGATTCTTAACTTGTCAAGAAACCATTTAACTGGCCAAATTCCTGAAGGCATGTGGAATCTTCATCAGCTGTCATCTTTGGATCTCTCGAGTAATAGACTGTCTGGCACAATTCCCTCTAGCTTGTCTTCCTTATCATTTTTGGGGTACCTGAATTTGTCAAACAACAACCTCTTGGGTACAATTCCTTATACAGGTCACATGACAACCTTTGATGAATCTTGTTTTGCTGGGAATACTGGCCTGTGTGGTCCTCCCCTTCAGGTGAGTTGTCCAGGTGATAATGATCCTAGCCATGACTATGACAAGGGACCAAGTCATGAGAATGCAAATGATGATGGATTGGTTGATAAATGGTTTTACTTGAGTCTTGGTTTGGGGTTTGCAACAGGAATCCTGGTTCCTTATTTCATCTTTGCAATCAAGAGATCATGGGGTGGTGCCTATTTTGCTATTGTGGATCAAGTTGTTGACAAATTATTAAGGCTAAGACGCCTAAATGGAGCAAATCATGGTCAAAGAAAGAAGCCTCCTCATGAGCGGTAGAGTGGTTTTTTACATCTCCGGTATCATGTTCCATTCAAATTTCAAAGGCTTGCATATGCATTCTGGTTTCGTGTTGTAAAAGGTATGTTGTGGTTTGGTTTTCTACTTGTGTATTTTAGTTTGGTTTTGTACAAGACTTTCTATGGGTTACAAAGTCCACCAGTTAAATGTTAAATGTATGACGAATGATTGTCTTTCTGTTTTTTCTTTTTAATATCTTTCTACATACATTTTAGGAGGGATCAGAAGTGCTGTGCCATTTCTTCATTAGTTTAGCACTTTAGCTGGCAATTCAAGTATGTGTGGTGAACATTTTATTCTTTTGATTTGAAAAATGTTGTCTCTTCTGTTTTACGTCAATCATACAGAAGAAATGAAATATAGACCTCATATTGAAACAAAAAGAATTGAAAACAAAAATTTATTTCATGCAAGCTAACTTTTCTATAAAATTAAATCCATATAATTTTAAATTCAGGCACACGTATGCTTTTTTTTTATCTGTCCAACGTACTCTTCAATAATTTGAGGTCGGACCATTGATACTCTGAGTATTCTATATACACTCGTTATAATGAATTATAATTTAAATTTTCTGTTTTTTAATAAACTTTTAATTTTCTAAATTTCCCCAACCCAAACAATTGTTTTTTCTATTGAAGTCAAACTTTGATCTAGCACATTTAATCTTTAGTTATTTATAATTCAAATTATTTATTATTTCATATTTCACAAAGTTAATAATTCAGATTAATTATTCTTTTTTTTTTGCTAATTGTCTTTCTTATAACGCCTAAACAATATAGTCATAACATGGCCAGAATCCATTCTTTTCAATTTCAATTTTTGTGCTTCATTATTCATACTCAAGTACTGGCATATCAACTAAGTGCAATGTAGAAATTCATAATACTGTCTTAGAAGCTAGAACAATTGGGATAGTTTGGATGATCTTCTTGGAAAAGATATTTCTAAAAATGATTACAAATGATCTTTGTATATAAGATTTTTTGAAAAAATAAAAAATATTTTATGTTTGGACGTAAGATTCATTTATGTTTAGATGTAATATTAAAATATTTTTATTTATTTTTAAATATTTTTTTATGTTATAAGAAAGATCTTTTTCTAAAAGATGAAACTAATAACTTAAAATAAAATATTTTTTTGATACTTCTTATAATGAATCTGCTTTTACTAAAAAAAATTCATAAACATGTGAAAAAACATAAAAAATCCCTTTTGTCAATAAAAATATCTTGTTTTTAGCAATATATATAACGGGAGACATACGAGCACATTATAAAACCTCCAAAAGCTATATCAACCTTGTTACATTACAATGTTGTGGTGGCGTTGAGTTTTAAGACTTTTGCATACTTAAGGTTAGATCCCGATATCTATGGTAAAGTTAGAACAACCCTATCAATTGATCTACGCACTCGTCGGCTTAAATTTTTTAATATTGCTGTTTATAAAACTGGATCCCTAACATGACAATGTAACAGTCGGATTCTTTTGCATCATCCTTTGATTATGGTATGACCCGGCATTACTTAATTCACTTGTACATAACGGAGGAAAAAGCAAAAAGATGAAGAGAGGAGAGATTGCAGTATTTGGAGACCAGAACAAAATTCATTTTTCCTATCCAAAATTGTCTCTGGCACTAGTAGCCTGGCACATTGCATAGTTCCTACAAAGATACTAGCAATAAAATAAAACAAAATCAGTTTGGCATCTTGCTAGACTTTCCGGAATTTAATATATTGTCAAAGCAATGTTCCTTTTCTTCCAAGTGCAGTGACCCACTAATAAAAAATTTTGGTCAGTGGACTGTAGGGGGTATATTAACTTAATAGGATTAAGAACATGGAACATTGCCAATTGTCTCGAATGGTTCTCTTCTCAGAAACCTTCATGCAAGGTCAACTATTCTGTTATGCGTAGTATAATACTATGTAATACAACACACACAGACACACAGATATATATATATATATATATATATATATATATATATATATATATATATATATATATATATATATAGACTCATTTGGCTGGCTTTTATACATAACACAACCACTTTGGAATACGTGCATTATATTATACTTAAGAGTCACGAAATGTACAAAGCAAAAAAGTCTGTCGCGATGATAATAATAATTTATGATATATCATCTGTAATCATCATCCTATATCTTCCTAATTTTGTCCTCTATTATCTTTGTTGGCTACAGAGTTATAAAACAGATCAACGCAACTAAAATAGAGTTGAGAGAATTGGAATTGACACACAATATTTACGTGGAAAACCCCTAATGATGAGGGAAAAATCACGGGCAAGGTCGAGAAAGATTTTCACTATGTGGAAGATAAAATTACACCTCTCTAATACTAAGGAGAGAACAATAACACCCTTTTATACTAGGAGAATACACCTCTCTATAAATATAGGAGAAACTTTAGAAGACACTATATATTTGAATACTCTTAGTGTTTGTTCATGCTAAAACTGACGAATTCAGTTCTTTATAGAGCCTCGGAGTTACTTGCAACCAATGTACAGTAACTCTCTTATTTCGGTGCTCACATGATAAATTCCTGTGCATGCATAGTAACTTGTCCAGTAACTCGTGATTTCTGCCTCCTTCTTTGACTTTATTATATGTGCACAGAAATTCTCCTGTGCACTTTGAAAATTTTGACAAAAAAGTGGCTTTATGCACTCAATCTCCCACTTAAAGCCACTTTTGGAGAGCTTTCAAAACCTTTTCTCATCTTGCCAATTCTCTCCTGCCTATGTTTCTGATAGGTCATAAGAAGATCTATACTATTTAAGCTTGTCATGTTGATCGGCTTTGTCATAACATCTGCTAGGTTGTCTTTCGTGTGAATCTTTTGCAAGTTCACATTTCCTTCTTCTACTACTTCTCGAACAAAGTGATATTGGACTCCTATGTGCTTCGTCCTGGAATGAAAGGCTGGATTCCTTGCAATGTGCAAGGCACTACCTTCACAATACACGGTAATCTTTGACTGTTTATGCAGTTCCTCCATTAACCTTTGAATCCATATAGCTTCCTTGCAAGCTTGTGTAGCTGCCATATATTCAGCTTCTCAGTAGAGGAGCTACAACGTCTGTAACTTGGACAACCAGCTCAAGCCTCCTGCAAGTGTGAACACATAGCCTGTAGTAGATTTCCTTTTATCAAGATCACCTGCAAAATCTAAATCAACATATCCTCTGACAATGAACTCTGATCCTCCAAAACATAGGATCTTAGGTTCCTCTAATGTATCAGGATCCTCTTCACAGCATTCCAATGCTCTTTTCTGATTCTCCATAAACGACTACTCCAACTGCTTGAGCAATATCTAGCCTAGTACAAATCATGGCGTACATAAGGCTTCCCCCGATGCATATGGTACTCGAGACATTTCCATCCTTTCCGCTTTACCTGCTAGGACACACCTAAGGATAATTTGTAATTCACAGGAAGTGGGGTTGAAACTGGCTTACAATCTTGCATATTGAAGCGCCGCAAGATTTTCATCAAATTATTCTCCTGTGAAAGCCAGATCTTCCTCCATTTCGGTGAATTTGCATCCCTAAAATTTTGTTTGTAGGTCCCAAGTCCTTCATATCAAACTCCCTAGCTAACTGTGCCTTCAATTCCTGGATTCGATCTTTGTTGGGCCTACCACCAACATGTCATCCACATACAACAACAGAATGATGAAAACATTGTTACCAAACCTCTTGTAGTATGTACAATGGTCTAAAAATCGCTGTATCGAAGGTGAATTATGAAGGAATCAAATCTCTTGTACCAACACCTTGGCGCCTGCTTTAAACGTAGAGATTTGGTCAACCTACAAACCAAGTTTTCTTTTCCTTTTCTTCAAAACCTTCTGGTTGGAGCATATAAATCTCCTCTTCAAGTTTTCCGTGAAGAAAGCGTTTTCACATCTAATTGCTCAAGATGTAAATCAAATGCAGCACACATAGCCAATACTATTCTGATAGTGGTAAGTCTAACAAGGGAAAATATCTCATTGAAATCGATACCTTCCTTCTGAGCAAATCCTTTTACCACCAAGTCTTGCACGATATCGTTCTACTTGATCATTGCCATCTCGATTGATCTTATAGACCTATTTGTTGCCAATGGCTTTTCGACCTTTTGGAAGTGCAACAAGTTTCCATGTCTTGTTCCTATGCAAGGCCTCCATTTCTTCCTGCATTATCATCCAGAAAAGCATCTGTGCTACTCAAAGCTCTTTGAAAGTTGATGGTTCTCCTTCTTCAGAAGACAGAATGCATCGTGGCTTGCCATAACATAGTCTGAATGCCATGATGGTGGTTGTGTCTGCGTGTTGATCACCTAACTTCGATATTATTAGCCTCTTCTGGTACTTGTTCATCATGTTCTGGCTCTGCTTCAGAATCATTTCTTCAGACTTCTCATCTCGGACTGTAGTCATCTCTTAACAATGCTGTCATTTCTTTCTTCACTTTGTAGTTCATTTTCTGCAAATATAACATCCCCTGACAATAACCTTGTGGAAGTGGGATCCCAAGCGATACCCCTTTACACGTCAGCATAACCCAAGAATATACATTTCCTGGACTTTGGGTCCAACTTTGTTCTTGGGAGTTATACATAACATATGCCGGACATCCAAACACTTGTAGAGAAGAATAATCTCCGGCTTGCCATTCCACATCTCCATTGGTGTCTTTAAACTAATCACGGTTGATGGTGACCGATTAATCACGTAACAGGCGTTTCACCTCTGCCCAGAAAGACTTGGCTAAACCTTCTCAACATTGCTCTTGTTCTTTCTAGAAGAGTCCTTCATCCGCTCTGCTACACCATTTTGCTGAGGTGTATGTGCAACTGTAAATTGCCTTTGAACACCTTCATGCTTGCAAAATGCTAGAAAATCTCCATCAGTATATTCTCCTCCATTGTCTGTCCTCAAACACTTGATTCTCTTTCTTGATTCAAGTTCTACTCTTGCTTTGAAGTCCTTGAATATTGGGAACACATCTGACTTCTTCTTGATTGGATACACCCACAATCTCTTGGAGTAATCATCAATGAATGATACAAAATATTTTGCACCTCCCAAGAACATTTCTGCGACTCCCACACATCAGAATGAATCAAGTCTAGAATATGCTTACTTCGAGCAGTTGAACTACCAAACTTCAATCTATGCTGCTTGCTTGTAACAAGCGCTCACAAAACGGTAAATTCACCGATTTAGCCCGGAATGAGATTACGTTCCGCAAGAACCTTCAAACCACGTTCCGACATGTGGCCTAATTTGCAATGCCACATCATCATCGTTTCTTCTTGACTTGCTAATGCTACTGATGCATCTGCCTCCTGTAACGTATCTCCTTGAAGCTTGTATAGATTTGCCTGGCCTTTTCTTTCATCACCACAAGAGCACCTTTAACAACTTTCAAGATCCCACTTTCAACATGGGTCTTGCATCAGATCATCCAATTGCCCAATAGACAATATATTCTTCCTCAAGCCCTTCACGTGTCGCACTCCTTGAATTGTTCGAATGGAACCATCAAATAATTTTATTTTGACAGTACCAATACCAGCAATTTCTAGGGCATAATCATCTCCCATGAACACAGATCCTCCAGAGAGGTTCGTAACTGTAAAACCAATCACGGTGAGGAGTCATATGCCATGATGCTCCTGAATCCATTATCCAAATATCAGTGAGTTTCCGCTTTTGGAACCAATTGCTGCCTCACTGTATAGGATTTCTCCATCCGCAGAGGTACTCGCAACACATCCTTGAGAGGTTGATGCTTCTGGCTTTTCTGCATTCTTCTTATTGTTCCAACAATCTTTCTTCAAGTGCCCTCTCATGCCACAACGGTAGCATTTGAAGTTCTTCCTTCTTCTTGACTTTGATCTACTCCGACCATGACTCCCACTGGAGTCACACTCCATTGATCTTCCTCTCGTCACCAATAGCGCCTCTGCTTGCTTTAAGCTCTCCAATATCTTCCTTATTCTTGCGCCTGGACTCTTCTTCAAGAATAGCGGCGACATCATCAAAGGATAGACAGTTGGTAATATTATTATTTGTGATGTTGATGATGAGTTGATCATATGAGTCAGGTAGACTTTGAAGTAGAAGCTCGCACGTTCATTCTCCGTTATTTTATAATCTTGATGTTGTAAGCTGGGAGAATAAGGTATTCAGATTGTTGATATGGTCCGTCACTAAATGTGGACTCACTCATCCGAAGAGTATACAACCTTTCTTTAGAAATATTCTATTGTGAAGAGACTTGACCTCGTACAGTTTGACAAGAGCATCCAGATCTCCTTTGCTGTCTTCTTTCTCAACACTAGACAATACTGAATCTGTCATTGCAAGATGCAAATTGGCAACAACATTATCATCCATCTCCTTCCACTTTTCATCAGGAACTTTGACTGGTCTGCCTTCAATTGCTGGTAAGCAATTGTCTTTCCTCAAGATTGCCTTGATCTTCAATTTCCACATGGAAAAATTATTTCCATTGAACTTCTCAAACTCAAATTTTGCTGCCATGGTGATTAAGGACCTGTTTCTCTACTAGACGGTCACTTTTTTTACTGTGAATAGTACGTATACTTGAATAGTACCATATATGTGAATAGTACCGTATATGTGAATAGTACCATATGTACGAATAGTTCGTATACGTGAACAATATCTTATATGTGAATAGTATCATATACGTGAACAGTACCATATATTTATACCGTATATGGAACAAATCCAATATACGTTAACAATACTGTAAAAGTATACAATTACACGTAACCAGTGACGAGAGTAGTAACCTGTGCGTGGACCAATGGCTCTTCAAGCACCAGGGAAAATTCTTTTCTTGAGGTGGAAAATCGGACTAGCTCCAACCCAGAGCATGCTAAGAAAAAATCCCACCGTACCAAAGCTCTTATACCACTTGGGTACCGAGTTATAAAATAGATCAACGCAACTAAAATAGAGTTGAGAGAATTGGAATTGACACACAATATTTACGTGGAAAACCCCTAATGATGAGGGAAAACCAGGCAAGGTCGAGAAAGATTTTTACTATGTGGAAGATAAAATTACACCTCTCTAATATTAAGGAGAGAACAATAACACCCTCTCTTATACTAGGAGAATACACATCTCTATAAATATAGGAGAAACTTTAGAAGACACTATATATTTGAATGCTCTCAGTGTTTGTTCGATGCTAAAACTCAACGAATTCATTTATTTATAGAGCCTCAGAGTTCCTGTGAACCATTGCACAGTAACTCTCTTGATTTCGTGCTCACATGATAAATTCCGTGCATGCATAGTAACTCGTGATTTGGTACCTCCTTCTTTGACTTTATTATATGTGCAGTAGAAATTCTCCTGCACTTTGAAAATTTGGACAAAAAAGTGGCTTTTTGCCATTGACAATCTTTAATCTGCATCCATGCAATTAAAGTAATTTTATTGTGTACACGGAAATCAAGGGTATGAAGATAAGCAATGAGTTGAGAAATGTTTCTTGGATTGTAGCCAAGAGATTGAGAGCAACATCAATGGAAAAGACTACCCTATTTTCATTGTTATTACTAGTTTGTTGCTTCATAGTTATAGATCATTTTCCAAGCAGCTATGCTCATCAACCGATAGATTGCCTAGCTTACGAAGAGAAGCACCCATAGACTTCAAGAATGGGCTTAACGATCCTGACAACGGGCTCTCTTCACATGCTGTCAATGGCGTGGAATACAATGTGAAAACCACGAAGGCTGTTGCAATTGATCTCCAGGTTCTGATTTTTCTTCTGGTGCCAGGTATGGATTGTTTAATTTGAGTGGTGAGATAAGACCTTCATTGATGAAGCTCAAGTAACTAAGGGTATGTATGTGAGTTGGGATTTTGGAGGGGAGGGGAGGGGAATGAAGGGTTTGTCCTCCCTCCCTCCAAATCTTTATACTAAACTCTTCATTCCTCTCCCCTCCCCTCCAAAATCCAACTCGCAAACATACCCTAAGGCATTTAGACTTGAGTTATACCACATTCCATGGCATACCAATTCCTGCATTCTTAATCACTGGAGAATTTGCAATATCTAGACCTCTCAAATATTGGTTTTAGTGGCAAGATTCCTCCAAATTTGAGAAACCTTTCCCACCTGAAATTTCTTGATCCATGTTTTTCAAACATATATGTCGAAAGTCTACAATGGGTGACTGGTCTTGTCTCTTGGAACGGCTAATTTACCAAAATAAACCACAAAAAAACATTATTTACATAAATAAACAAAAAAGATTAGTTACGTAACTGGAGAAATTATGCGAGCGAATACGCAAGGAGCTCTTGCATATCCTGATTAGGCATGAATACGCAGGGGCCCCTTGCGTATTCGCGCATAATCCTTACGCCCAAGCTCCTTACGTATTCTTTATGTTTACATTTCGCTTCAGACCCTCACGTATTCGGTTGGCCTCTTCTATTTAACCTGTCGTTCATTCATTTAGTATGCAAAGATAAGTGTTTTTGAGTGTGAAAATGACAGAGTGTTTTATTCTTGTTCATTATGATGGAAAAATGGAAAACACAATAAATGAGGGAGTGAAATTTTATAGTGAGAGACTAGTTGATGTCATTGTTAGTCCGTATATAAGCTTTTTAGAGTTGCAAAACAAAATACTTGATATGTCCTCACAAACGGGTTAGCCAGATGTTTTATAGATTACCTATATCATTTGGGGGTGGTGTGGTTAAGTAACATTTCCCCATCTATGGCGACAATGAAATGAGCCTCATGTTTAAATTCCAAGCTCATTTCCAGAAGTTCGAATAATGGAAATTTTCGTCATTCTAGATGATTATGATGTGAGCTCTGTTGGTTCTACTCCTCATACATCAGTTAATGAAACATCAGGAGCAACCTGGGTGTACGCATCTTGTGGTGGCCCAGAATCCACTAGTCGTAGTCCTAGCTTTAGTCTGGTTGTGCAGATGCAGGGCCATCAACTAGATATGACTGTTGGGGGTTTCGACTCACGTAGATCACATGGATGAAAGAAGAGGAAGAAGAGCTGGGTTGTATTGGAGGAAGGTAATGAGTATAGTGATGAGGATACACGTGATACACAGACTCTAAATGGGTATCACAAGAATATCCTAGTCACTATTCTTCGATAACATGTGATGCCTGAAAATAGCTTTGTAGGGCCTCCTAGAGTGGTTGGAGGTGAAAGTGAGTTTGAGATCGGCAACAATTTCCGGACAAAGGGGCTGTGTTGTTTGCAATCAAGAATTACAGGTCAAGAAGAAAGTCCAATTCAAGGTTTATGAGTCTGGTCAAACAAAATACCAGTGCAAGTGTGTGAAGTTTGGCAATGGATGTAATTGGAGCATACGTGTTACATTTCAGAAGAGGCAAGTATGGAAGTCAGAAAGTATAATAGAAGACACACGTGTGAGTTTGATTTGTTCTTGAACAACATTGCCAGTTGGATAGTAATCTTATTTGTACGAGTATCTTCCAATGGTTGAAGCGAATCAATCAATCAGAGAGTTGCAGGGACATGTGGTTCAGTTTCAAGTTCAATATTTCTTCCAGGAAGGTATGAATTGCAAAACAGAAAGCAATTGCTAAGATTTATGGGAACTGGAAACAATCCTACACTAATCTCAGAAGTGGTTACAAGGTGTGCAACATTATATGCCAGGTAATTATCAATTCGCTAAGTTTTAAATTATGTTACGTTTTACATAATATTTTATAGTAATTGGGTGGCCTAATATTAGTAAATGAGAGGCAAAAGATATTAATTAGTTGTGAGTTTGATTTAGTTTAGTGGTTGTTACTTTAACTTCTATGATAGTTTAAAAGCGCTAAGCAAAAGATTATTTAACTGATTGTGAATTAGTTAAATTGTTAGTTTATTTTTGGGTGATAGTAAAGATTAAATTATTCTATTTATCGTTAAGTTGATGAATTATTTTATTACTTAGGCTGTTATTTATTGTTATATTTTCTTGGAAATGCAAGGTACACCGTCCATTTATTGACAAAGCCATATTATGTAGGTGACATTGTTAATCCTAGATGTCAAATGTTCCACCGCGTATCTGGTCATTTCCACCATGCATCGAGGCCTTCAAATGGTGCAAACCTTTTATTTCAATTGATGGCACTCATCTCTATGGCAAATATGGAGGCACATTGTTGATGGTCATTGCACATGATGATAACTCTAATATTTTGTCTGTTGCTTTTGTTGTGGTCGAAGGAAAGACAAAAGAAGTATGGTCCTTTTTCTTGACCAATCTTCGACAACATGTGACGTCTCAAGAAGGTATTCTTATTGTTTCTGATAGGCATGTATCAATCATATCAGCTATAGAGGCGGAGGGTAATGGGTGGCACTCTGATGGCCTATCATGTATATTGCATTCGTCACATTGCTTCTAACTTTGCCGTGCGATTTAAGAATAAAGATAGCAAGAGAGTTCTTATAAATGCAGCATATTCAAAGACCCATGTAGATTTTGCGTATTATTATGGCCTGTGAGGGATGAGGATCCTGATATGTGTTAAGGCTTATGAAATTCCACTTGAAAAATGGGCGCAGGATGCTGATAAGGGTCGTCGATTTGGCCATATGACAACCAACTTGTCCGAGTGTATAAATGCTGTGATGAAAGGAACCCGCAATCTTTCCATTCCTGCCATAGTAAAGTCCACCTACTTCGTCTTGCTAAATTATTTGTTGAAAAAGGGGTTCAATTGGGCCCAAATTCAGGGGACAAAAATGGTCACAGTATTTGTTGCGAGTGATTGATGAAAACAAGCAATATTTGGATAAAATCTTTGCCATTCACACGAGATATGATGTCATGTTTGGTACAGGAAAGAGGGAACATATCAGGATTAGGGTGCATTTGGGAGAGCAACGATGTGACTGTGGGTCGTCCAGGCATTGCATTTCCCATGCGTCATGCAGTTCCTGTATGTCATGCTGCACGAGTTGATTGGGGGTCTTTACTCATCCTGTTTACAATATGGAATGGTAGACAAGGTATATAAATTGGAATTCACACCCATCACAGACAAGCATCTCTGACCTCCATATAATGGGCGCCCGATACGTCAGATCCAACCTCAAAAGATCTAAGAGGGATAACGAGAATTCACAATGAAATGGACGAAGTTGAGATGACCCAACCAAAGCAATGTGGGCTGTGTAGAAATGAAGGTCACACCAAAAGAAAGTGCCCAACGTTACTAGCTTCATCCTCATCCCATCATGATTGAATTTACTATTATTATGTTTCTCTATGTGTTGGAATGTATTTTTTAACTATGTTTTCATTACCTATTCCGTCACCTTCATATTCATGCACAAGTATGTATCTTTTCGTTGTCTTTAATGTGGATTTTATGTTCCAATTCCAAATTTTGCAACACACAACTTGGTTTAAAATGATTAACACATAATAAAAACAACAGAATATATGTAATAAAATAGTGTTCATATATAATAAAACTTTACACATGATTAAGTACACAAACTTAAATATCAAACTTTACACGTAATTTACAAATAAGTACATAATAATACGCAAAGTGGAAATAACTAAGCATCCCCACAGCCCTATCTCTCCTAGGGCTTGAGTTCACACCCCAAGTGACAACCCAAGGCTGAACCCGACGTGCAGGTCTCTGGAGGAGGAACAAGCCCCATCATCATGTTGCTGGATGGGGACATGTGGACGGTCCCGATGTCTGCCCATGGTGTAGCTGCGATGGACGAGGTCGGAAGTGTGGCTGCTAATAGTAGCTCATCTCTAATAGATCATAACTGGGCATGTTCAGATTTATTTCTAGTCGATGCCCAAGACTCACCAAATGCAACTCAGATGAGGGGCGTGGGAGCATCAGGAAAAACTGCAACCTATTGAACTCCTGGCTAATGCCACCCGAATAGTCATCTATAGTAGGGGTGTCTAGGAGCCCCCTCATCACCACCACCACCTCCACCACCACCACCCCCAGCACCCCATACCACCATTTCCATCACCACCACCACTACCACCAAGTCTCATTCTCACCCATATCCCCTGCATCACCTCCGCCACATCCTCTATCAGCTGCTCACCGTCACGGGATGACCAAGTGCCAGCTGAGACACGCCCACGTCGCCGCTGCTGGAGCACCCAAAGGCTGGGACATAAAATGTGGTGGCCCTGGATCGCTGGTAGCTCATGTGGCACTTGTGACAAGGATCTACCTCCTGGAGATAAAAACCGTGCAACACCACCATACCATAGGATCTTCCCTGGCCGACTATCGACATGTGCCCCCGCCACAGATCTCTCTAGGAGTGCATCCCAAAAGACGTGCCACTGAGCATGGTACTGGGCCACCAAACCTTGTCGTTCCCACGACCATCAATGGCATGTAGTTTATCGATGTTGAGTGGCGCACGTGGAATGGGAGCCTGAAACTGCCTCATCACACGATCGGGCTAGTGCCATCCACGATCTCAAAGCGAGAGAGGAATGGAGACCCAGGCACCACCTGCATATACATGTGTAGGGTGACAGCAACCCACTCGCATCCTCGTAAGGAGTCCAACTAAAACAAATTAATGAAAACTAAAGTTAAGTTTTAAATATCATCAAATTGGGTAGAACTTAGTTAATTATGATGTTAATGCCATTTACCTCGTCAATGGGTATGGAATCCAACCGTGCCTCAAAGTCAACTAACCGACGGCATCCTCATAGATGAAATCCTAAGATCGCCCACCTGAAATTAATAAAGTCATATAACAAATTCATTACACTCAAACAAATAAACAAAATTATATATGAATAAATGACATATTATTATTATAAAAATGTATACCTCGAGGCCAGAAAATGTGATCCGAACTTCATGTCCAGGGTGTATGTTGGGATCCAATAATATGCCCAAGATAGCAACAATAACTGCACATCCGCAAAGTCAACAACCGGGTGTTTCACACCCCAATAGACTACGGTATAAACATGCAAGAAAATACCAACTCCATCCTGCCTCGCCAAGATCTCGTAGAAGGGGCAGCCACTTCAAGTGGACACGCGATGATGACTGTGACATAGAAAGCCGCCAATCAATATCAACAAATATGCCTGGTTCCACGTTAACAACAATCTCGGATGCGTCGGGAAACTAGAGGTCTGAAAATCTGATAAGCCAAGTCAACTTTACATATGACCCATGTCCTGAGGCTCTGACACTATACCAAGCAAGTCCAGCATATATCCCAGACACTCTGATGCCCACTTTTCCCATGCTCTGATATTCCCACTAAGCCTCGTGACCGGATCCAAGCTGCATGGCCACGTCTTGGAGAGTGATAATACATTCTCCATACGGCAGATGAAAAGTATGGCTCCTGGCGCTCTCTCCACAAGGGAACTAATGAGCGCAGTCATAATGGAAGTTGCCAAATTGGGCAACTTCCCAAAATCCAGCCTCCTAGATAGTACTCCATCCGGGAAGTGAGCTCATGCGCAGCGCCTAGGGTGCAACACTTGATCGCCTGCACAAATTTAATTAACATGATAATTAATATAAACCTATAGTAAATAAATCACAATTTTTAAATCAAAAAATAAACGGTATCAACTAAATAATTTTTTTAAAATTGCTAAGTAACTACTACATTATTATTTGACAACCTATAAATATTATAAAAAAATAAACATTATATTTAAAGAAGTAACGACTAGACATATATATGTTTTGAAATTCTATAAATATCACCATAATTAAAAACTAAATACTTGTTAATTAGACATAAACCTACCCATATACATAAAACAACTTATTATACTAACTAATTGCTAGATCAAATAAATAATTCAACCAAATAAATTAATAGATAAAATAAAATGTTCAACTAAACTAATGACTAAATAAAATAATGACTAGGTAAAATAAATATTAACCCTAAAGTAATTTTTAGATAAAATAGATAATTCAACTAAACTAATTACTTGTTAATATAGATTATTCAACTAAATCAATTACTAGATACAATAATTAAATTGTTAAACTAAACTACTTACGAGATAGCATAAATAAATAGATAATAAAAAACTAATTATATTAGTTACATTTTAATTTCTAAGTCAAACCATATAAAAATCCGTTTCATTTAACTTTGTTAACTGAAACTATCCTAAATAACTAAACTAAGTCAAACTAGCATCATTTCAAATAAAACATATATATATATATATATATATATATATATATATATATATCTAAAACTAATTTGACATACATATCTAAAACTAATTTAATAGACATTTGAAATAAAGAATAATAATAAAAATGAAATAATAAAGAAATTAAATACTTCAATAGTTCTTGCGCTAATATGATCATCATCTAACTGGTATAGGAAGTTCATCGTTTATTAGGCTAAGAAAACAATATTTACTAAGAGTTGAAAGCCAAAATAGTGAAAAGGATGTACAAATGACCTCTGTTATTCATATATATAGGAGTGAATACGCAAGGGGTAATGCGTATTCAAACACATATTGAATAGGTCCGCTCCGTATTAATGCTTTCTTTGAATACGCATGACCCCTTGCGCATTCATGTAAATTAAAAATGGTTTAAATTCGTAATTAATAACTTTTCTATTTATTTACATAATTAATATTTTTTTAATATTTTATTCGCGTAAAAATTCCCTTTGGAACATCTTGCCATGGATGAACTTAACCTTTCATTGGTAGGAACAGGCTTGGTTAGTAGAATAAACCAGTTGTCCTCTTTAATTGAATTGCATCTATCTGCTTGTAGCCTATTTGGTCATATTCCATCTCTTCCATGTCGTAATTTTACTTCTCTTGCTGTGATAGACCTTAACTCTTAACAATTTTGTGTCAAAAGTACCTGATTGGCTCTTGAATATAACCAGTCTACAACATATCGATATAAGTAGTAGTGGTATGTATGAAAGAATACCACTTGGTTTTGGAAAATTGCCAAATTTACTGTTCTTGAACTTACAAAGCAATTTCAATCTGACAGCAAACCGCTCTCAACTCTTGATGGGAAGATGGGAAAAGATTCAAGTGCTTGATTTAGCACACATTAAATTACATGGGGAGCTTCCTTCTTCTTTTGGAAACTCGACTTCTCTCATTTTCCTTTATCCTTTTCAGAATGCTATTGAGGGTGATATTCCGGTTTCAATTGGTAATAAAGTCTGCAATAACCAACTAGCTGGTAATAAACTCCCGGATTGGTTACTTCAACTAGAAAATCTTGCTAAACTTTACCTTGATAATAATCTGTTTGAAGGTCCGATTTCGATTTCCATAGGGTCATTACAAAATATTGACTCCTTTAGCCTCAACAGGAACAAACTCAATGGTTCTCTCCCCGTAAGCATAGGACAACTTTCTAGCTTGTATCTCTTAGATGTTTCACACAATCAGTTGATAGGCATGGTCTCAGAAACACGTTTCAAAGCTTAGTAAGCATGGTTAAAATCATATAAGAGATCAGTTACATGGACTTCTCAAATTCTAGTATTTCTGGTTATATACCAAACTGGTTTTGGCAAATATCATCTAATCTGTCATTTTTAAACATTATATTTCCCATAATGAGATAATAGGATGGCTTCCAAATCCAATACCAGTGCCACTATATGCTGATATTGATCTAAGCTGTAATCTTTTAGAGGGACCACTTCCCCTTACAACAGTTGGAATTGAAACTCTTGACCTCTCTCGCACAACTGCTTTTCTGGTCCAATTTCTTGCAGCATGGGTCATATCTTGTTTATTTTGAGGTTTTTATCTCTTTCACACAGTCAACTCCAAGGAGAACTACCAATGTCTTTTGGAGAAATGGGGTCACTTCCAGTCCTTGATCTTTCAAACAACAACTTAACTGGAAGGATCCCGTCTAGCCTGGCAAATTGCTCTGATCTGAATGTACTAGACCTTGCGAGCGACAGTTTCTTTGGGTCAATACCAAATTCTTTGGGTCAGTTGCTACAACTCAGATCACCGCACTTGAATGACAATCACTTTTGGGGGACTTTGCCATCATCTTCTAGAAATTTGTCCAATTTGAAAACTATTGATCTTGGAAACAACAGATTTTCTGGTATTATTCCACCTTGACTAGGGGATGGCTTTGCACATCTTAGAATTCTTAGTTTGAGGTATAATGAATTTTCTGGAGGACTGCCTCACTAGCTTTCAAAACTAAGTTCATTGCAAGTCCTCGACCTTGCCAAAAATAACTTTGCTGGCAACATTCCACCCAGCTTAGGTTATCTGAAAGCCACAGCTGAAGAGGAAAAGAAAAACAGATATGTACGGTATGGAGGATATGGAGTTAGGTACTATGAAGAAAGGTTTGTTGTGACAGCAAAAGGCCAACTTCAAATGTATACCAAGACTTTTTCCCTTGTTACTAGCATAGACCTTTCATCAGCTGTCATCTCTTAATCTCTCAAGTAATAGACTATCTGGCACAATTCCATCAAGCTTGTCTTCCTTATTATTTTTGGGGTACTTAAATTTGTCCAACAACAACCTCTTGGGTGCCATTCCTTATGCAGATATGACAAACTTTAATTTGATGAATCTTGTTTTGGTGGGAATCTTGGTCTCTGTGGTCCTCCACTTCATGTGAAGTGTCCTGGTGATGATGATCCTAGTCATGACTATGATACGGGTCAAGGAAATAAGAATGCAGATGAAGATGGATTGATTGATAAGTGGTTTTACTTGAGTCTTGGTTTGGGGTTTGCATCAGGGATCTTGATTCCTTATTTCATCTTTGCAATCAAGACGTCATGGGGTGGCGCCTATTTTGCTATTGTGGATTTAGTTCTTTACAAATTATTGAGGCTAAGACATCGAAATTGAGTAAATCATTATGATGGCCAAATTAATAACCTCGTCAAAGGTACTATTCTACATCTCTAGTTCAATGTACCATTCAAATTTTAAAGGTCTTCTGTTGTGGTTTAGTTTTTATGTATTCTGGTTTGATTTTGTACAAGGTTCGCTGTGGTTTCGTTTTTTGTACGTGCGCATTATGGTTTTGTTTTTCCACCAATAAAACGTTGAATATATGATGAATTGTCTTCCTCTTCTTTGTTTTCTCCTATTTTAATACCTCACTGATGTTTAAGTCATTCATACAAAACTTCATATTGAAATGAAAATTTTTAAAATATAAATTAATTAATTGCAAATTAGCATTTCTATAAAATTAAATTGATGCAAAATTTAATTCAAACAAAATGTAGGGAGAGAATTAAGTGAGATGAGTGATTTTATATGAGAATAAGATGAGTAAACTTAAAGCGTAGATATTGAATTAATGGTCAAAATTAAAACATAAATTTATGTGATTTTTTTAAGTGATCATATTACATTTTAATAATTTTTAATTTTAACTATTTATATATAATTATATGATCTAAATTTGATCATCTCACTAGATACAGGCCTTCAACACATTTTTATTTATTCAAAATACTCTCTTATAAGTTTGTATACAATAAATGTTTGTCTGAGATACATCTGCAAAAGATTAATTTTTTTTAAAAAAACCTAATACCATCCTCTGATATAAATATTATATTTAAATCATTAAGAAAATTTAAATATAGTTAATTTAGTGCATGTCGATTACCATAAATTTTGTTTGAATCATTCGTACTATTCCTTTTTACAAGAAAAAATAAGCCGTCTTCTTTCTCAAAGTAATCAAATAAAACGCATGCTTGCTTGCACATGTGTACATAAATTCATACAATATCATTATTTTAACGGGATTTTTTTAAGTATCTATAAAATTTAATGAATTAGGATTTTTATATAGTTAAATTTATTAATATTTTAAATATTCATAATTAAATCATATAATCCTTGAATTCAAAAGGTATGGTACTCAAGGGATACCAAAACAAAAACCTTATTTTAATTATTTAATTGAGTTACTTTTGCTGCAACATTTCATTAGGTTATTATTCTAATTATACGCTTATTAGAAAAGCGTAAATGTAACTCGGATGCTCCCCGTAATAATAATAATAATAATAATAATATTAATCTCATACAAAATAATATTAATAACTCTCATGGTAATGAATAACTCTCATTTACATATATATCATAATTTTTATATAATAGAAGTCGATTATACCAACTTCGTAAAAATTCAAAATTTCATTTGTATATGCATAAAAGTCGATTATAATCGATTTTCATACTCAAATCACATCCATTGGCATGTTTCAGACAAAGGAAGACTATTATAATCGACTTCTATACTAATTCAAGTATGTGTTGGTTTTATGCAATCAGTTTGTTGTTATTGCTTTTTAAATATTTTCTACTCAGAGTAATATTGTTTGGTTGAATTTGTATTAGTTTATTTGTTATCATAAATGTGTTAAGTTGTACTAGTCAATATTTTATTCATGCATGGTTGTATTTATACACTTTATGCTTTAAAATATACCCTGTAATTCAATTTTTTATTGGATTTTAAACCTTTGGGTCTTATTGAAAAGAAATTTTTGCATACTCTTGAGCTCATTTAATATGTGATGTAGAAAATATTTATAACCACTTATTTCTTATTATTTTAAAAAGCAAAACACGTGAAGTCATTCTATTTTTTAATCATTCCAAATGCTTACAGTACAATCAATTTCTAGCCCATCATGAGAAAAAAAGGTAAGATTACAAGAGAAAGAATTTAAGTGAAGAAAAGATGAAAAGTAGTAACCTTTGGAGGCCAGGACAGTGGACAGTTGGGACTGGGGAGTATTTTGATTGGCTTAAGGACATGGAACATTGGCAATTGTCTTGAGTGTTTTTCTTGTCAGAAACCATAATGCAACTTCGCATACACTGTTCAGGTCGACCATTCTTTTATGCGTATGACTCTAACTTTTCATTCATAGACTCATTTAGTCATGGAGACATGATTAAAGACAAAGTAACTTAACTGTGTTACGCGTAAACTAAGGATTTAACTGTGTTACGCGTAAACTAAGGGTGTGAAGGTAGGAAAAGAGTCAAGAAAATATTTGTTGTTTTGGAGCCAGAGCATGAGAGCAGCATCAATGGAAAAGACCACTCTGGTTGCATTGCTGTTACTAGTTTCTTGCTTGATATTTATAGATTATGTTCCCAACAGCTTTGCTCAACCTGTTGATTGCCTAGCTTCAGATAGAGAAGCTCTCATAGACTTCAAAAATGGGCTTCAAGATTCTGACAATGGGCTCTCTTCATGGAGGGGCAGAAAATGCTGTCAATGGAAAGGAATACGTTGTGACAACATCACAGGAGCAGTTATTGCAATTGATCTCCGAGGTTCTGATTATGTTTCTGACAGGTATGGATTGTTTAATCTGAGTGGCGAGATAAGACCATCATTGATGAAGCTCAAGTCACTAAGGCATTTAGACTTGAGTTTTAACTCATTATTCAATGACATACCCATACCTGCATTCTTTGGTTCACTTGAGAATTTGCAATATTTGAATCTCTCATTTGCTGGTTTTGGTGGCAAAATTTCTCCTAACTTGGGAAACCTCTCCCACCTGAAAGTTCTTGATCTAAGCTATTCAGACATAGAAGTTAACAATCTACAATGGGTGACTGCTCTTTTCTCTTTGGAATATCTTGTTTTGGATGGAATTGACCTTTCATTGTTAGGAACAGAATGGGTTAGTGCAATAAACCAGCTTTCTTCTTTAATTGAATTGCATCTATCTGATTGTGACCTTCTTAGTCAGATTCCATCTCCCCCATCTCCTAATATTACTTCACTTGCTGTGATCGATCTAAGCCTTAATAACTTTGAGAAAAGAATACCTGATTGGCTTGTGAATATAACCAGCTTACAACATATTGACATAAGCAATAGTCACCTGTCTGGAAGAATACCACTCGGTTTTGGAGAGTTGCCAAATTTACTCTCATTGAAATTAGGTGGAAATGTGGATCTGACAGCAAGCTGCTCTCAACTCTTCAGGAGAAGCTGGGAAAAGATTCAAGTGCTCGATTTAGCTTCTAATAAAATACATGGAAAGCTTCCATCTTCTTTGGGAAACTTGACTACTCTTGTTTACCTTGATCTTCAGGAAAATGTTGTTGAAGGTGATCTTCCAGTTTCTATTGGTAAACTATGCAACTTGAATGTGTTGATTCTATCAGGAAACAAGATAACAGGTAATCTACCTGAATATCTTGAAGGACCTGACAAATGTCCATCTAGAAAACCTCTGCCTAGTTTGGAGCAATTTCACTTGAGCTACAATCAATTGGTCGGTAAAATCCCAGTTTGGTTACATCAACTAGAAAATCTCGTTGAACTCCTTCTTGATTCTAATTTGCTTGAAGGTCCCATTCCAATTTCCTTTGGTTCATTGCAAAATCTTGCATCCTTGATCCTCGCAGGGAATAAACTCAATGGGACTCTCCCTGAAAGCATCGGACAACTTTCTGAATTGTCAGTTTTTGATGTTTCTCAAAATCAGTTGACAGGCGTGATCTCTGAAGCCCATTTCTCGAAGCTAAGTAAGCTCAAGATTTTAGACTTCACCTCCAATTCATTCACTGTGAATGTCAGTTCAAACTGGGTCCCTCCATTCCAAGGCAGGATTGTTCATATGGGTTCATGTGTTTTGGGTCCTTCCTTTCCTGCCTGGTTAAAATCACAAAAAGAGGTCAATGACTTGGACTTGTCAAATGCTAGTATTTCTGGTTATATACCAAATTGGTTTTGGGATATGTCATCTAATCTGTCATTTTTAAACATTTCCCGTAATGAGTTACAAGGGCAGCTTCCAAATCCAATACCTGTGGCCCCATTGGCAAGTTTTGATCTAAGCTTTAATATTTTCGAGGGACCGGTTCACCTTACAACATCTGGGCTTGATTTGCTAGAACTCTCACATAACCGGTTTTCTGGTTCAATTCCTGGGAACATAGGCCATGTCATGCCTAAGTTGTTTTTCTTATCTCTTTCACATAACCAACTCCAAGGAGAAATACCATTGTCTTTAGGAGAAATGCAGAATCTTTATGTCCTTGATCTTTCAAACAACAACTTAAGGGGAAGGATCCCTCCAACCATTTCAAATTGTTCAGATCTAAACGCATTAGACCTTTCGAGCAATAGTATGTTTGGGACAATTCCAGATTCTCTGGGTCAGTTGCTTGACCTCAGATCACTGCACCTGAGCGACAATCACTTTTGGGGGACTTTGCCATCATCTTTTAGAAATTTGTCCAATTTGGAAACCATTGATCTTGGAAACAACAGATTTTCTGGTATTATTCCACATTGGCTAGGGGATGGCTTTGCACATCTTAGAATTCTTAGTTTGAGGTATAATGAATTTTCTGGAGGACTGCCTCACGAGCTTTCAAAACTAAGCTCATTGCAGGTCCTTGACCTTGCCAGAAATAACTTGGTTGGGAGCATTCCACCCAGCTTAGGTTATCTGAAAGCCATAGCTGAAGAGCAAAAGAAAAACGAATATTTGCAGTATGGAGGAAATGGAGTTAGGTACTACTACCAAGAAAGGTTTGTTGTGACAGCAAAAGGCCAACTTCAAATGTATACCAAGACTCTTTCCCTTGTTACTAGCATAGACCTTTCTGATAATAACTTCACTGGAAATGTTCCGGATGAAATAACAAATTTATCTGGTTTGGTGGTTCTCAACTTGTCAAGAAACCATATCACTGGCCAAATTCCTGAAGGCATGTCAAATCTTCATCAGCTGTCATCTCTTGATCTCTCAAGTAATAGACTGTCTGGCACAATTCCATCAAGCTTGTCTTCCTTATCATTTTTGGGGTACTTAAATTTGTCCAACAACGACCTCTTGGGTGCCATTCCTTATGTAGGACATATGACAACCTTTGATGAATCTTGTTTTGCTGGGAATCCTGGTCTGTGTGGTCCTCCACTTCATGTGAAGTGTCCTGGCGGTGATGATCCTAGTCATGACTATGATAAGGGTCAAGGTAATAAGAATGCAAATGAAGATGGATTGATTGATAAGTGGTTTTACTTGAGTCTTGGTTTGGGGTTTGCATCAGGGATCCTGATTCCTTATTTCATCTTTGCAATCAAGAGGTCATGGGGTGGTGCCTATTTTGCTATTGTGGATTTAGTTGTTTACAAGTTATTGAGGCTAAGACATCGAAATTGAATAAATCATGGCCAAAGGAATAAGCCTCGTCACAGGTAGTAAAGTGCCTTTCTACATCTCTAGTGCAATAATGTACCATTCGAATTTTAATTGTTTGCTGTTGTGGTTTAGTTTTTATATATACTCTGGTTTCATTTTGTACAAGGTTTGCTGTGGTTTCGTTTTGTAATCATGCATCTTGGTTTCGTTTTGTACTTGCGCATTATGATTCTGTTTTTCTACCAATAAAACGTAAAATGTACGATGAATGATTGTCGAGTTTTTATTATTTTTATTTTATTTTATTTTAATACCGCACTGATGTCTTTCAAAATACATATTGGGAGAGATGGTCATCATTGTTGTCACAAATCTTGGATAGCTTACCTGGTAATTCAAGTATGTGTAGCAAACATTTGTTCTTTTTGTCTGAAAAATTATATCTCGTGTTTAAGTCATTTATACAAAACTTCATATTGAAATGAAAATTTTTAAAATTTAAATTAATTCATTGCAAATTAACATTTCTATAAAATTAAATTGATGCAAATTTTAATTCAAATAGAATGTAGAGAGAGAATTAAATAAGAGGGTGATTTTATATGAGAATAAAATGAGTAAATCTGAAACCTCAAATCTTGAATTAATAATCATGATTAAAACATAAATTTATGCGATTTTTTAGGTGATATATTACCTTCTAATAACTTTTAGTTTTGATCATTCTATATATAGTTATACAATTATTTGATCATCTCACTAAATACATCCCCATAACACATATTTTTATTGATTCAAAATATTTTCTCATAAGTTTGTATACAATAAATGTTTGTCTGAGATATATCTGCAAAAGATTAATTAATTTTTTAATAAAAAAACTAATACCGTCCTCTGATATAAATGTTATATTTAAATCATCAAGAAATTTTAAAATAGTTAATTTAGTGCATGTCGATTAACATAAATTTTGTTTGAATCTTTCGTACGATTCTTTTTTATAAGAAAAAATAGGCAGTCCTATTTCTTAAAGTAATCAAATCAAGCGCATGCTTGCTTGCATATGTGTACATAAATTCATACAATATCATTATTTTAATTATTTAATTGAGTTACTTTTGCTGCAACTTTTCATTAGGTTATTATTCTAATTATTAGAAAAGCATAAATATAACTCGGATGCTCCTCGTAATAGTAATAATAATAGTAATCCCATAAAAATAATATTAATAACTCTTCATAAATAATATATTGAATAAAGATTAATATAATGCAGCCTGACTGCCGAATTGCAACATCAACATGGAAGAACATCATAGGCTTCTTACCAAAGTTATATAGACACAAGTCTGAGTTCTGTCTTGGATCGTCCACTCCATTGAGAACACTTGCAAGTTTACGATCAAGATAACAAATGCATAAGAAGTTTTTAGAATAATGTCAGGGTAGATTTTACTTTAAATTATAGAATGTAAAATCTTGTGAGAAACTTTAAAGGATAGATTGTTGCAAATGTACAATTTGTTATCTAAGTGTATGTATTTTTCAATTTTTTATTCATGGTTGTAATTATACACTTTATGATTTAAAACATACCCTGTAATTCAAAAGAGGAAATGAAGGTGTAATTTACTCTCAGCACTTTTCTTAGTAAATTAAGCACATTGGGAGTTGGCAGGTCATTTGCTCTTCCAACTTTTTGATATTGTTGTCTAGAAAAATTGATCGTTAATTAACATGATTGTGTAACAATCCGTTTCTTTTTTATCATCCGTTGATTTTGACCCGGAATTACTTATTTGGTTTGTATGCAAGGATTAGCAATACTGTACATCACGAGAAAAAAAGACAATATTGAAATAAGAGAAATAATTGAAGTGAAGAAAAGGTGAAAAGTAGCAACCTTTGGAGACCAGAACCGTGGACAGTGGGGACTGGCAAGTATTTTGATTGGCTTAAGGACTTGAAACATTGCAATTGTGTCTTGAATGGTTTTCTTGTCAGAAACCTTAAGCACATGTATGCGGATTTGGCTTTTATAGGGAAAAGAGTAGTTGTAAGATAATTTTATATTATAAATTTTTTTTAATTTTTTTTTAAAATTTAAACACATAAACATATTCTAATATAACTTTCGCATGCATTGTTTGAGTTAATTACTATTCTTTTATGCAGGTATATAACTGTGCATTCGTATCAAATTCTTATTAAAAAATATAATAATTATAAAACATAAATTTTATATAAATTAAAAAATTAAAAATTAATTTTAAAAATTATCTACATATATAAAAAGGGATTTTAATTTTATGAACTAAAAATGTGATTTTTATCCAAAACATTTACAAACAAACGGACCCTCAAACTTTAACTTTTCATTTAGACTCATTTAGTCGTGGAGTCAACCAATTAAAGTAACTTTACTGTGTTACGCGTAATTAATGGTTTTCTTGTCGGAAACCTCATGCAACTTCGCATGCATTGTTCTGGTCACGGTGAACTATTGTGGTCAACACTAATTAACCACATGGAATTAAAGTAACTTACTGTTTTACGCGAGAATTAAGGGTATGAAGATAGTAAAAGAGCTGAGAAACATCTCTTAGATTGCAGCCAGAGGTTGAGCTAAACAACAATGGAAAAGATCACCCTCGTTGCATTGTTATTGCTTGTTTCCTGCTTGATAATTATAGATTATGCTCCCGACAGCTTTGCTCAACCAGTAGATTGCCTAGCTTCCGACAGAGAAGCTCTCAAAGACTTCAAAAATGGGCTTAAAGATCCTTACAACATGCTCTCTTCATGGAGGGGCAGCAATTGCTGTCGATGGCACGGAATACGTTGTGACAACATCACAGGAGCAGTTGTTGCAATTGATCTCCGAGGCGTTGATGATTATGTTTCTGGCAGGTATGAATTCTATGCTCTGAGTGGTGAGGTAAGACCATCATTGATGAAGCTCAAGTCACTAAGGCATTTAGACTTGAGTTCTAACAGATTCCATGGCATACCAATACCTGCGTTCATTGGATCGCTTGAGAATTTGCAATATTTGGACCTTGGGTATGCTGGTTTTGGTGGCAAAATTCCTCCAAATCTGAGAAACCTCACCCACTTGAAATTTCTTGATCTCAGCTCTTCATTCTTAGATGTTGAAAATCTACAATGGCTGACTGGTCTTGTCTCTTTGGAACATCTTGCCATGAATGGACTTAACCTTTCATCGGTGGGAACAGACTGGGTTAGCACAATAAACCAGCTGCCCTCTTTAATTGAATTGCATCTATCTGCTTGTAGCCTATTTGATCATACTCCATCTCTTCCATCTCTTAATTTTACCTCACTTGCTGTTATAGACCTTAGCTGTACCAACTTTAGGTCAGAAATACCTCATTGGCTTGTGAACATAACTAGCCTACAATGTCTTGATCTATCATATAGTAACATGTATGGAAGAATACCACTTGGTTTCGGAGAGCTGCCAAATTTGTTGTCTTTGATTTTACGTGGTAGTTTCAATCTAACAGCAAACTGCTCTCAACTCTTCATGGGAAAATGGGAAAAGATTCAAGTGCTTGATTTAGCATCCACTAAATTACATGGGGAGCTTCCTTCTTCTTTTGGAAACTTGACTACTCTAGTCGACCTTGATCTTCAGGATAATGCTATTGAGGGTGATCTTCCACGTTCCATTGGTAAACTTTGCAACTTGAAAACATTGTCTCTAGGAATCAATAAGATAACAGGAAATCTACCTGAACATCTTGAAGGAACAAACAATTGTCCCTCTAGAAAACCTCTGCCTAATTTGGAGGTACTTCACTTGAGCAACAACCAACTGGTTGGTAAAATCCCAGATTGGTTACATCAAGTAGAAAATCTCGATTATCTCAATCTTGCGTATAATCTGCTGGAAGGTCCGATTCCAATTTCGCTCGGGTCATTGCAAAATCTTTCCGTCCTGAGACTCGCAGGGAACAAACTCAATGGGACTCTCCCAGAAAGCATAGGACAACTTTCTAAATTGTGTCTCTTAGATGTTCCTTACAATCAGTTGACAGGCACAATCTCTGAAGCCCATTTTTCAAAGCTAAGTAACCTCAAGATGTTATTCTTGTTCTCCAATTCATTCACTGTGACTGTCAGTTCCAACTGGGTCCCTCCATTCCAACTCCATGCGTTGTATATGGGTTCGTGTGTTTTGGGGCCTTCATTTCCAGCTTGGTTGAAATCACAAAACGCACTCTGGTCATTAGACTTGTCAAATGCTAGCATTTCTGGTTCTGTACCAAATTGGTTATGGAATAGAGCATCCAATACTACAACGACTGGAATTGCAATGCTAGATCTCTCACACAACCGCTTTTCTGGTCCAGTTCCAAGGAACATAGGTCATATCATGTCTGACTTGGAGTTTTTATCTCTTTCACATAATCAACTCCAAGGAGAAATACCACGGTCTTTAGGACAAATGGAGTCACTTCTAGTCCTTGATCTTTCAAACAACAACTTAACTGGAAGGATCCCTCTAGGATTATCAACAGAAACGCGGAAGCGCATCGTCCGACGCGACGTAGGAAAAATAGAACCTTCATAGTTTTGATTACCTGGAAGGACAAGTGAAGAAAGCTTCACGATCGGTAGTAATCCGCTCTTGACAGATCTTCCAGACTATCTCTCGAGGGGGATGGAGTGGCTGTGTGGGCAACCGTTCATGATGACAACGTCTCTAGGTGTCTGTTTCTAATGAAAAACACTTAGTGAGGCACAAGGGTGAAAAGATTAGTTTATATATGCTGTGAAGTCCAAGACCTAACCCTAAGCCACATGGGCCATATTGTTCTTGGGCTTTAATCTCACTAAAGTCTTATTGGACTTAAGTGACTAAAGAGCATATAACCCAACAATCTCCCACTTGCTCTTTAAGATACAAACTTGAGTTCATAAACCCAAGACCATGTATCCCATAAGCCATCATCATCTGATAATATACCCCATCCCTTATCTCAAGCTAGCCTGGGATCTACCATTTGTCATCTATCAAGGCTCCTGATAATCTACAGAAGATTATCTAATTCAGTGCACTCCACTAAAAGCCCGAATGTGAACTCCAAGAATAATAACATTTATAACATGAATATGCATCGCCCCTTTATAGAATGTCTATAATTGATTGACTAGTTTTCTGTTACCCAATCAATTATTTATTTCCTTGACTGTGATAGTTTCTCTAATGGATTACATGCATGGCCATGTCTTCAATATCCAAGTACCGAAACATATCAAGGGGACATTTCCTATAAATTCCATGTTGTTTATCTCATAAACACCAATAACCAAATAGTTTCAATCCCAAAATACCGAGTTATTGGCCATCAATAGATTGAACCTCACCCGTTGGTAAATCAAAGAATGAAAACTATTCGACTACCTATTTAAAATAAACTCAGGATTAAGAGCAACTACATAACTATAGTTATCTGGAGATTTGATTCCTTATGACAGAAAGAACAACTTTAATCAAATCTCTCCTTGATCCATTCAATGTAAGTATTAACTCACACCAATATTTAAAATGATTCGGACAAAATCATCTCATAAATATTGCAGCCTAAAAAAATGCCCAACTTTATTTAATAGCTGTGAACCTATTCATCAATTGTGAGAACCTATGACCATGTCCTCCATGAACGTATCCATATGATCATATACTTTACAATTGATCCGGACCTTCGTGTTTGTAAATAGTGTGCGGAATAAATGAATAATACCTCATTTATAACATTCAAAAAAAATACAATGTCATAATGTCTTGCTCAAAAGGCACAAAATAACAAAGTGAAATAACAACTTCCTAAAGCTATAGCAAATCTGGAATCCTCCTAAGACCCATAGATGTAACATGCCTCGAACACACGTTCAGGCAAACTCTTAGTAAAAGGGTCAGCAAGGTTCTCGTCAAATGCTATCTTGACTACCACTGTATCTCCTCTTTCAATTATATCTCGGATCAAGTGGTACTTCCTCTCTATGTGCTTTTGTCTTTTGTGACACCTTGGTTCCTTGGACTGCTCCTCCCCACTTGTACAGGTAAAGTGTGATGGGCGACTAACACTTGGTATCACTTGAAGATCCGTTAGGAACTTCTTTAACCATGCGGCTTCCTTTGCAGCCTTAGAAGCAGCTACATACTGAGCCTCTATGGTAAGTCAGCCACACATGATTGTTTGACACTCCTCCAACAAATGGCCCCACCATTAAGAGTGAACACATACCCAGGTGGATTTTCTTGAGTCAATGTCTCCTTGGAAACCTGAGTCTCTATAACCAATGGTTTCAAGACTCCCACTAGAATAGACCAACATATAATCTCTCGTTCTCCTAAGGTACTTGAGTATATGTTTAACCGCTATCCATGTTCTTCTCCAGGATTAGATTGGTACGACTTACTACTCCCACTGCATAGCAGATATCTGGTCTTGTGCACAGCATAGCATACATAAGGCTACCTCCTGAAGCGTAAGGTATCCTACTCATGCGTTCTCTCTCTAGGAGTTTTAGGAGAATGCTCCTTAGAGAGATGAATCTCATGCCTGAAGGGTAAAATTCCCTTCTTGGAATTCTCCATGCTGAACCTGGCAAGTATTTTGTCGATGTAATTAGCCTGAGATAATGCCAATACCCTATTCTTCCGGTCTCGCAAGAGCTTAATACCAAGAATATAATTGGCTTCCCCTAGGTCCTTCATATCAAAATGCTTGCTTAGCCAGGTCTTTATGCCTAATAATACCTCCGTATCATTTCCGATAAGGAGTATATCATCCACATAAAGTACAGAAAGATACTGCGTTTCCTTGGATCCTTTTATACACACACGGCTCATCAGGACTTTTCTCAAAACCATAAGACTTAATGGCTTGATCAAACCTGATGTTCCATGATCTAGACGCTTGCTTAAGTCCATAAATGGACCTTTGCAACTTGCATGCCAAGTTTTCTTGCCCTTTGGCTATGAACCCTTTTGGTTGCTGCATATAGATATCCTCTTCCAAATTTCCATTTAGAAAAGCAGTTTTGACATCCATTTGCCAAATCTCATAATCAAGATTTGCTGCAACAGCTAAGAGAATCCGGATGGACTTGAGCATGGCAACGGCGAAAAGGTTTCTTCATAATCCACACCTTCTATTTGGGTGTACCCTTTCGCCACCAATCTAGCTTTGAAGGTTTCAACCTTCCCGTCCGATCCTCTCTTTCTTTTGTAGATCCACTTACACCCAATGGGTCTTACCCCTTTTGGTGCATCTACAAGAGACCAAACTGAGTTGGAATACAAAGAATCCATTTCACGATTCATAGCCTCAAGCCATTCCTGAGCATCAACATCCCCTAGTGCCTCGTCATAACTCGTGGGATCATCATCTTCTTCAATGATGACATCCTGAGACGATTCACCCAACAAGAGAAATCTTGCGGGTTTACGAATCACTCTCCCACTACGAGTTTGCCGCACTTGTTGTTGTGCATTTACAGGGGGATCCAATTCTAGATGAGGACCCTCATTAAGAGGATTAACCAATTCATGATTTTGTTGTTCTTCCACAAGCGGTCACTGCATCTCTCCAGGTTCCGCTTGTTGATCATCATGCTGAACTTCTGGTTCTTTCTGGTTCCTGTGTGTGTTCAACATCAGGTATATTTTCCCTCTTTGAACAACCAGGAACAAAAGCTGGAACCTGAGGTTGAGGTGAAACTTGATCTGAGACTAGCTCATCAAGAATAACCTTACTCCTAGGCTTATAATTTGCCATATAGTCCTCCTCTAAGAAAGTTGCATGTGTGCTCACTATGACCTTCTTTTCCTTCGGACTATAAAACAACCAACCTCTGGTTCCTTTAGGATAGCCTATAAATATGCATACTTCTGTACGCGAGTCCATCTTATTTGGCTTCGGTTGTAAGACATGTGCAGGAGCACCCCAAACCCGAATATGGTTCAAGGTGGGCTTACACCCTTTCCATAATTCTATTGGTGTCTTTGAAACCGACTTGGACGGAGCTAAGTTCAATAGATACATAGCAGTTTCTAAGGCATATCCCAGAATGAATCAGAAAGAGATGAATAACTGAGCATTGATCTTGCCATTTCTAAAAGGGTTCTATTTCTCCTTCAGCAACTCCATTTGCTGGGTGTCCCTGGAGAAGATAATTGTGAAACTATCCCCTCTTTGGTCAGGTAAGACCTGAACTCTCCAGATAGGTATTCACCCCCTGTAAAGAAGAGTCTTAATTTGAACACCAAGATGCTTTTCCTCAGCCTTGAACTTTTGGAATTTTCCAAAAGCTTCAGACTTGTGACGCATCAGGTACACATGTCCAAATCTAGAGTAATCATCAGTAAATGTGATAAAATATGATACCCGCTGGCCTGGACATTTATTGGTCCACATACATCAGTATGTACCAATTCCAGCTGAAGTGTGGCACGATTTCCCTTGGCCTTGAAAGATCTCTTAGTCATTTTACCCTCTAAACAAGATTCACAAACTGGTAACGGTTCAAAGTTCAGGGATTTTAAAATCCCACTATTGACCAAACCTTGTATCCTGTTAGAGTTAATATGACCTAATCTCAAATGCCAAAGATAAGTTTCATTGAAAACTTTTCTTTTCTTTGATGAATGAACATGCTCAACATCTCCTAATTCAACATGATTAATTTCAGGGCACAGGACTAAGGAAATAAAGACCATTAAACATTACACCGGAACAAATAAAAGAAGATGGACTTCTTATTGAAACTGAGGAATTAAACTAAACTGTCAAACCATGTTTAACTAAACAACTAACAGAAATTAAATTCCTCTGAAAATCCGGAATATATAAAAGTCTCTAAAACCAAAGTTCTGCAATTATCAAAAGATAAAATAACTTGTCCCACTGCTAGTGACACAAGCTCCCCATTTCCAAGCTTCAAAACTCTTTGTCCTTCACTTACAGGCAAGCTATGTTTGAACCACTGCAAAGAGTAACAAACATGGTTAGTGGCTCCTGAATCAATGATCCATTTATCATTGTAATTCTCCACTAAACAAGCCTCAATCACATGTAAATTACCCATACCTGGTTTATTCATACGTGGGCAATTTTTCTTCCAATGTCCCTTTTGTCCGCACTTGAAGCACTTGCCTTTTGGCTGCTTCATTGCAACTGGTTTGGCAACTGGAACTCCTGATTTCTTCTTTTTCTTGTTTTTGTTCTTTCCCTTGGGTTTTCCCTTAGGTTTCACAGAACTCTCACCAGCAAAAAATGCACTTCCCTGCTTGACTGAGACGTTCAGCATTCTCAAGCTCATGCATTAGCTGAGTAAGGTCAAGATTCATCTTATTCATATTATAATTCATCTTGAACTAATTGAAGTATTCAGGCAGTGATTGCAAGAGAAGGTCAACTTTTACTTCTTGTTCAAATCTGACCCCATGGTCTTCAGCCTTCTTGAAGTTTGCTATCATTGTCAGACAATGATCCCGCACACTTCCTCCAACATCACTGTCTTGGTGACTGCATTCAGCGCATTCTGCCTGGCAGAGCTGCTAGACGTAGCAAACATGCCATCAAGAGTCTGGAGCATGTTTGCTCCACTCTCAATCACGCTCACTTGCTCCTGAAGGTGACTGGTGAGACTGGCTAAAATATAGGCGAACTGCCACATTTGCCTTCTCCCATTTTTCCTTCTCCCTGAAAACGTGCCTTTGTTGCCTCAGGCGCATCTTCGGAGGTTGCGCTGGCATAGGGTAGTTAGAACAAAGTTGAGCTTTTCATATTGAAGAACAATATCCAAATTAGTTTTCCATTGTTTGTAGTTTGTACCATCCATAGGTTTTTGGCTCAAGATAGTAGCTAAAGGATTGAATGAAGACATTTTCTGAAAACAATGAAAAACACACTAATTACAAACTAGGATAACAACAACAGATATAGCGCTAGTAGATTCTAATAACTACTACTTGTTTATTGTGTAACAATCCATTAGTTATCTTTACAAGGCTTACGATGGGCAAGATACTTGTAAAACTAATGTTGTTATTTTGGGTCTTCAGTTTCATTGCAGAGCCTCGATGGGAGGGTTAACAATTTTACCAAAGTTGAATGTATTTAACCATTGTTTACTTTCAAAATTATCTTTAGTATCTAAGTGTTGCCGACGATGGGCCGTACAAAACTTTACTAAAATTTTGAAAAAATATTAAGGTTTAATCTAGCGAAATCGATTATCCTTATCCAATGGGCTTTAGCGATAACCATTTCACTAATAAACCCACAATTGGAGCCCGCAGGTTTAATACTTTTTTAAAAAAAAAATTTAAACCTTCACCCATTCAATTTTTTTAAGTTTAGAATTTTCCAATTTCCAAAAAAAATGTTTCATTCGAAAATAATTTTTGTTTGATTTCAAAAACTATGTAAGTAGGTGTAGCTGATGAACGTGCATCACCTAACTTAACGTAATTTTGAAAACATTAAGGTCCTAAAATCTGGTCACTTCACGTGTGCTCACACAATCATGATACATGATTGTTGTATGCAGCGTGTGTTATTCCATGACCATTTTAGAAAACCCACAAAATTATATTTTCAAGAAACAATTTTCTCTTAGGAAATTATCTGGATTATTTGTCTAGATTTTAATTCCACAATAAATTAATCCCATTATTAATCTTGATTTCTTACCGAAAATCATAATAATTGATAATTAATCTAGTGAATAACTTAAAATTTAAATAATCGCGCATAATATCTATATACTAGTCGTATCATGACAAAAGTTATTATGCATATATGACATGTGATTATGCAACAATATGGCACCATCCTATTCTATATGGCATGTTATTACAAACATCATGTTAATCGCACATATAATTCATACAATTCAATAAAAGCAATAAATAATTAAACAAATAACTTTAATCCATGGTTTTCCTAAAAAAAAATATTACAACTTTGGAATTCCTCTTTCGTCCAGCCCACAAAATTTGCCTCAAGCCCCTTTAGGGTATCTATGGGCCAAAAAACCCAAAAAACCCAATCCTTGGCGAGAAACCCTAGGACACGAAAGAGGAACCCTAGCCGTCAGGACGCGCCGTCATCCGACTTCGTCTCAGCACGAAACTCCAGGGAAGGACCGCCATGAGGAGACGAGAACGCCGCGGAAACACCCAAAAGGGTGTCCCACGCGCCCTCACGCGCGGCTCCACCCGCCGCGTGAAGGCCACTCTCGCTTGTGGCGGCGCGTCCGCATCCGCCGCCACCCATCACTTTGTTCGTCTTCCGTCCTCTTCCAACCATATATGGATCATCCAATTCTGAGATCCAGAGGTCCACGAAAAGTCTCTGAAGTGTTGATTGCTCATCTTCTTCGCGTTTCTCGATCTTGAACTTTTACAGAAATTCGAAAAATACATAGGAAAATGCGAAAAACATAAAATAAAGCAAGGAGGAAACCTAATCATATGGGATTAGCCTCCTTGTTACAAACCAAGAAAAACACAAGAGAATCTAACCATGGATTAAAGCGATTAACCGATTAAAAATTAAGACTTTTACCGAATATGAACTATAAGCGAATAAATAACATGAAATAAATAACAAATACAGAAAAATAAGGTGCCATATTTTTCAAAAAAAAATTTGAAATAAATCACATGAAATATAAATTAATATCAAAACTGGTTCTTTTCCTCATCGCAATCCCTCTGATACCAATTGTAGGATTATCAACAGAAACGCGGAAGCGCATCGTCCGACGCGACGTAGGAAAAATAGAACCTTCATAGTTTTGATTACCTGAAGACGCAGTGAACCGAAAGCTTCACGATCGGTAGTAATCCGCTCTTGACAGATCTTTCAAACTATCTCTCGAGGGGATGGAGTGGCTGTGTGGGCAACCGTTCAGATGATGAACGTTGCTCTAGGTGTCTGTTCTAATGAAAAACACTTAGTGAGGCACAAGGGTGAAAAGATTAGTTTATATATGCTGAAGTCCAAGACCTAACCCTAAGCCACATGGGCCATATTGTTCTTGGGCTTTAATCTCACTAAAGTCTTATTGGACTTAAGTGACTAAAGAGCATATAACCCAACACCCTCCAAGTCTACAAAATTGCTCTGATTTGGAAGTACTAGACCTTGAGAGCAACACGTTGTTTGGGACAATACCAGATTCTCCTGGTTGCTACAACTGAGACGCACTTGAGTGGCAATCACTTTTGGGGGTCTTTGCCCTCGTCTTTTAGAAATTTGTCCAATTTGGAAACCATTGATCTTGGATACAACGGGTTTTTGGGCATTATTCCACCTTGGCTAGGGGATGGATTTGCGTAGAATTCTCTTAGTTTGAGGTCTAATGCATTTTATGGAAGACTGCCTTTGAGCTTTCAAAACTAAGTTCATTGCAAGTTCTTGACCTCTCTCGGAAATAACTTGATTGGGAGCATTCCGCCTAGCTTAGGTTATTGAAAGCCATAGCTGGAGAACAGAAGAATAACACATATTTACACTATGGGGACTACGAGTCCAAGTACTATGGAGAAAGCATGATGGTGACTACAAAAGGGCAACTTCAAACATATACCAACACTCTTTCTCTTGTTACTAGCATAGACCTTGCTGATAATAACTTCAGTGGAAACATTCCACATGAAATAACAAAGTTATCTGGTTTGGTGATTCTCAACTTATCAAGAAATCATATAACTGGCCAAATTCCTGAAAGAATGTCAAATCTTCATCAGTTGTCTTTCTTGATCTCTCATGTAATCAACTGTCTGGCACAATTCCCACAAGCTTGTCTTCATTATCATTTTTGGGGTACCTGAATTTGTCAAACAACAATCTTTTCGGTGCCATTCCTTATACAGGTCACATGACAACCTTTGATGAGCCTTGTTTTGCTGGGAATCCTGGTCTGTGTGGTCCTCCACTTCATGTGAGGTGTCCGGGTGATGATCCTAGTCATGAATATGACGAGCAACAAAGTAATAAGAATGCAAATGATGATGGATTAGTTGATAAATGGTTTTACTTGAGTCTTGGTTTGGGGTTTGCATCAGGGATCCTGGTTCCATATTTCATCTTTGCAATCAAGAGGTCATGGGGTGGCACCTATTTTGCTTTTGTGGATTTTGTTGTTTACAAGTTATTGATGCTAAGACATCGGAATTGAACAAAACATGGCCAAAGGAATAAGCCTCATCACCGGTAGTAAAGTGCCTTTCTACATCTCTAGCTCAATCATGTACCATTCGAATTTTAAAGTTTTGCTGTTGTGGTTTAGTTGGTTTTTATGTATTCTGATTTCTTTCTCGTTTTGTAATCATGCATCTTGGTTTCGTTTTGTACTTGCGCATTATGGTTTTGTTTTTCCACCAATAAAACGTAAAATGTATGATGAATGGTTGTCGAGTTTTTTTATTTTAATACCTCACAGATGTCTTTCAAAATACATGTTGGGAGAGATAGTCGTTGTTGTGACATATCCTAGATAGCTTAGCTGGTAATTTAAGTGTGTGTAGCGAACGATTTGTTCTTTTATTTCGAAAAAATATATCTTGTGTTTAAGTATCATTCATACAAAACTTCATATTGAAATGAAAACATTTAAAATATAAATTAATTCATTGCAAATTAACATGTGTATAAAATTTAATTGACAGAAAAAATTAATTCGAACACAATGCGTATATTTTTTGTTGGTCAAAAATACTCTTTGTAGATTTGTGTACAATAAATGTTTATGTGAGAAATATTGCAGGATGAATTAATTTTGAAAAAAAGAATTAATACCATCATCTGATATATATTATATTAGAATCGTTAAAAGATTTAAATAGAGTTAGTTTAGTGATAGTGCAGGTAACTTTAAAAAAAAATCAAAATCAAGCACATACATAGTAACTTATATGCATGTGTACATAAATAATAAATTCATACAATATTATAATTTTGATTATTTAATTGTTACTATTGCAGCAACTTATGATGAGATTATTGTTCATATACGCTTATTAGAAGAGAGTAAATATAACTCTGATGCTCATAAGAATTGAATAGAAATTAACATTGTGCAGCTTTGTTGGGCTTTTAAGCCTCGTTGTCCCTCTCTTTTTGTTTGGGTTAAGAACATTGTGCAGCTTGATTGCCATATTTCGACATCAACTTTGGAAGAGCAACATAGATGTCCTTTGGTCAGAGTCTAAACATGGGATTGAGCACGTTCACTTCCCTTCCTGCTTTCTATTGGGCTAATATTATGGGCTTGTCTAGGCCTAGAATTGTAGTTGTTTCCATTGTTCTTTTTTTTATTTGGGTTTAGTTCCCAGACAATCTTTAAAAATAGAAATTAATATGATTACGATTCAGACCCAATAATAATAATAATAATAATAATAATAATAATATGATTGGCAGTTCAAATAAACTGTATCACTAAAAATTATCCAGTGCTCTTGAAAAAAAAAGGTGCAATATTATTACGACTTACGATTTTCTTTTTTTTTAAATTCAATTCAAGCAACATGTCACAACCAATTAAGACAGGAAAATAGTGTTTAAAATTGGAGTCACCACCAAGCTTATTAAATTAGCAAAACATGGAAAAACCCATTTGTTTTAAAGAAATGATCTTTGAAACTAGATTATGAGTTTGAGTCGTTTTGCATTGGAATGATAGGGATTCATTTACGCACCTTAATACATCCGTTTTTACCTAGGAAGTTGTGCAAATTAATTAGTAACCTTTAAAATTCTCTTTTTTAATATAAAAAGACAAGACAAAATATTTATAATCGAATAAACAATTTATGAAAATTTAATTTTGGCTTTAAAGTCGCCTGCTCCTATGTATCCTTTGGTGCAATGAGGAACTCAAAGTCACGTAGTTATATATAAAATAATTCTGAGTTGATAGATTTTAATTAAAAGAACAAAATCAAATAAAAATAAACCATTAATTAATTTTAAATTAAAAAAGGAATTTTGATTATCAAATCAATGAAAATTATTTGTGAACAGAATTCAAGTTAGCACTTGAGTCACTCAATGAATCTTTATGATTCAAATAACAATGAAGGTAACATTGTTACTCAATCATTATTGTTGATTATTGCACGTTTACAAAAAATATATTTTTTTAATTAGTTAGGAAAGAAACCAATTTTTATTTTCATGACAATCACTCATTTCAACATGAATTGAAGGAGCTAATTTATAAATAAATGACTAACATACAAGCAAAACTCGAGCAAAATGCTGTGACAAGCAAAACAACCCATTTTCTTTTCAACCTTTTTATTATTACTATTATTTTAATTTATTTTTCTGAAAGCTTTAGCAAAAAAATTCACAATCCACCAGATTCACTAAATACCCAAACGATTAAAACTTCTTGTTAAACAAGGGTCTTTTTCCTCAATATTTTGTGGAGAGGCAAATTTTGCCATGAAATGGGTTAGATTAGATAATTACGTGATTATGGGGTATGAAATCTCGCAAATGACGGATTTCATAAAAGAAATATTATAAAAAAATTTTTAAACCAAACTTGCAATACATCAATCATATAATAAAGTATAATTTTTTAAACGAAATCTCGATGGCAAGATTTCGTTTTTAAATATTATTTTTTTAATTTCAAAAGTCGCCAATGGCAACATTTTGGCAATATAATATATTTTTTAAATGAAATCTGCCGATGGCAAGATTTCATTAATAAAATATTAATTTTTTAAAATTAAAGCGACCAGAATTTCAAAAAAAATAATTATTTAATACAAAAGTTGCCAATGGCGAGATTTTACCAATTAAAAATTATTTTTTGACCCATCTACCCAACGGCTCGTTGAGAGCTCTATATAAAGAGGTGCAACTTCAGAACCAAAAACACAAGTTTTGTGACTGAAAAATAGTTCATTCTACTACCATGGCAACCTTATTGAGCGAGAAAGTGTAGTGGGACTCAAGTTTTTTCTTTTTATAGCTGTGAGTGTGAGGAAAAAAAGAGTACTATGGTTGTACCAAGAAAGAGAGAAAAATAAGTGATATGGCAAATATAATAGTATATTTCAATGGTGATGTTCTTAGAAACATAGGTGAGGGTGTGACATTTACATGTCAAAATCCAACGTGTTTTTCTATTCCATACACGATGTCGTATATGGAGCTAGTGGATGGACTATGTCAGTCCATAGATACGGCACTCCAAAAGTAGTATTTGCATTAAGTTATAGGTGTCCAGTCTCCATCTTTGGCGACTTCGTACAATATCAAGCAACTCCAATAAATAGCGATGATGGCATGCAACAGATGTTCATGACACATCGGTATCATACAAATTCTTCTTCTCCCATTGAGCTATATGTTGATTTTGAAGAAGTTGCTCGAAATGAAGAACCGAGTGGAGCTTATTTCCTAGAGAGATTTAGTAGAATTGGAAGAAATTGATGAAGACGACTATGAAGCAATGAAGATGGTGTGGAAGATGAAGTAGACAATGATGCATATGGTGAAGGCATCTCAAGCAATGTGGCTAGGCGCATATGAATGAGGAGCCATCTTTCATGCGCATCTTGGATTTAGATGCTATGCATGCACCTGAGTTTCCTGAGTATACAAACATTGGTATGTGGTACTAACTCTGAAATTTTTGATTTGTTACTTGCTTTATTATATAAATTTCAAAGTATCTTTTATTACAATAAATAAGTAGCAATAACTAAATCTTAATTATGATATTACTAAAGTAGGTAGAAATTTTTATTTATTAAAGTTGACTAGTAATAATGAGTATTCTATTATTGAAATATAGAATTATAGTTTATTTTTTCAACTATTACATATATTTTTATTTTGTTTTTATAAAAAATTTCATAATAAATACCTTGTAGGTGTACCTATTACTGATGGGGAATTTCAAGTTGGAATGATGTTTAATAATAGGGAGGATGCTATAAGAGCAATTAAGAGGTATAGCATAGACAAAGCAGTGGACTATAAGGTATGCAAGTCAGAATGAAGACATTTTATTGAGATGCATACACCATGAGAGAGGTTGCGGATGGCTTCTTAGAGTTAGTCTTAGGAAGTATAAAGGTTTTTGGGAAATTAGGAAGTACAATGGACCTCATACTTGCACTTCAGGGGGAATTCATAGGATCACTCAAAGTTGGATTTAGACATCATTGCACAATTTATTGAGCTCATGATACAATTCGATCCATCTCTTAAAGTGAAACTGTGATTGCAGAGGTTAAGTCTTGATATGGGTACATGACAACGTATCGAAAAGCATGGACAACAAAGCAAAAGGCAATTGAAAAAGCTTTTGGTAATTTGGAGCACTTGTATGAGAGCTCCAGAATGGTGCAGAGCATTATGTTCTGCCGTTCCTGGGTCAATTGTCATGTTTGATGCTATAGAGGCCTACTGCTAATTCAGATGATCTGGTGCCAAATGTTCGGCTATTTCGAGTGTTTTGGACTTTTGGTCCTTGCATTGAAGCATTTAAACACTTGCAAACCATTTGTGCAAGTAGATGGGACACATTTGTATGGGAAATATAAAGGAACTCTTCTAATTGCAGTGGCACAAGATGGAAATCAGAATATATTGCCAATTGGTTTTACAATTGTCGAGGGTGAGACTCAGATGCATGGTTTTCTTTTCCTAGACCATCTACGTAGACATGTTGTGACCCGTGATGGGGTTGGAATTATTTCTTATCGTCATGAGTCGATTAAAGCAGCAATAGTTCACAAACTAATGGGAGCCTCCGAAAGCATTCCATATGTATTGTATTAGGCACATCGCCGCAATTTCTTGCGTAGATTCAAGGCGCCATTCTTGCACAGGCTTGTAGTGAGTATAGGTAATTTACATTTTCCTCCCACTTTTGTCTGAAATAAAGGTTTGATAATGATATTCAATAATTAACGTATCAAACACATTAACTTTTGTAGGGTACTCAAGGACCGAATGTGAATTTAATTATCGCTATGAGCAGATACGCAACGTGGCTCAAATTGTATTGATTGGCTCGATGAAATTCCTCGAGAAAATGGATTCAGGCATTTGATGGTGGACATCGAGAGGGGCATATGACCGCCAACCTAGTCGAGTGCATCAATTCTGTTCTAAAGGGTGCTCGTAATTTACCAATCACAGCACTTGTTAGAGCAACATACTTCCGCGTAGCTGAGTTGTTTGCTCGAAAAGGGCGGGATGCATTTACCCAACAAGTACTGGACATGAATTCTCGGAATTCATCACTACACAACTTCGAGAAAACCAGCAAGCAAGCATAAACATGGACATCCTTACCTTCGCAGACATTATGAGTCCTTCCTTGTTAGAGAGAGGTCTAACAAGCAAGAATACAAGGTTGATTTAAGGCACGAATTTTGTGATGTGGCGATTTCCAGGTAGATCGATTTCCTTGTCGCCATGTGATTGCTTGTTGTGATAGCGAGAGGTTTGATTAGCACCGATATGTTGATGATGTCTATAGGACGAGACAATTTTGCAAAGTGTACCAGACACAGTTTGGGATGGTGGGACACGAAAGTTCATGGCCCCTGGACAGAGGTCCAAAGATTTGTCCTAACCCAGCCTTAAAGCGCACAGTGAAAGGTCGACCTAAATCTACCTGTTACTTGAATGAAATGGATTCTCGTGAGATGCGAGGACCACGACATTGTGGCCTTTGTCGCGGTGAGGGACATAGTCGCAGCCATTGTCCATATGCTGCCGTCCTAGTTCATAGTGATGTGCTTGTGTTAATTTTATAATTGATGTGTTGTACTCGTATTATTGATGTGTTGTACTTGTATTATCTTAGGTTGGTTATTATATCTTTTATTACTAATGTATTGTGCTTGTGTTATTTTTATTATGATATGTTGTAGTTGCATTAATTTTATTACCGACGTGTTATACTTGTATTATCAAGTTGTTTCTTTCATCTACTTCTATTTAGCCACTCCCTTTTGTCTAATGTCATTCTCACTTAATTACTCTTTTGTTTGATTATCTAATTTAAAATTATTTTTATTATTTTTCGATATAAAAAAAATATAAACCTTAATTAATACCAAATATAAACATACTAAATAAATATAAATACTAATTCAGTTTCAAATGAAAAAAGATACATAACTATGATTGATTAAATGGCCTGCGGACGTGGGTTCTTGAATTGCCGAAAAGGGGTTGGGGAGAATCTATCAGGGGATTTTGGAGTAGCTCTTAATTGCTTGCCACGTTCATATAGTTTAATAGCTATCGATACAGCCATTCCAAATGCCTTACCTATCATGCTCTGCTTTTGTTTTCCTGTTTCTTTATTCAGATCAATCCTGTCATGGTCACCTCCCCCCTGATCATCGCCATCTCCCACGTCACCCTCACCCTCACCCTTATCCCTATCTCCCACATCACCCTTACCCTGATCACCCTCACCCTCATCGCCATCTCCCATATCATCCTCACCGTGATCACCCTACCCCCATCTTCATCCTCACATCCTTCCTTCTCACCCGCCTCTCAACCTCTTGTACATCTCCATGATATCCTTTACCCTCAAATTGCATGCTGGGATCAATGTACATATCAAACGACATTCCTATCTGGAAATGTCCAGCTGAAAGCTTGTGTCTCCATTTGAGATACATACACATTTTGTTGGAAAGACTCTCATTTAGATCAAGTTGTGTCCAGGAAGAAGATTGATCGACCTCTCCTTAAGTGGATGATTGACCTCTCTAGAATATTGGCATAAATCCCAGTCAAACTGATTAATAAACCCTAACTGTGAAGGAGGTACCTCGGGAATCCCACCGTGGAAGACTCTTGTATTGACAGAATGTCGCGATGGCTCCATATGCCTTGATTTATTACCACCTTGAAAGAAAGGAGTATCAGGAGCGTCGTGATGGTGCCACCTGGGTCTGGGCAATCTACACCACACACATAACAAGTACAATTAAAGAAAGGAAGTAATTAATTATATATAATTAATTAAAAGGTGCAGATAAAATGTAACACATATTATAACCTGGGTGGTTGTCGTATAGAAGTGAGGCTCTTAGCAGGTTGCAGAAGGTAAAGCCATCCACCTCCCTGGTCATTCCAACGAAACGTTGGGCAGGAGGTTGGGGGGAGGGGTGGTTGCGATGATGGTGGTGATAAGGGGAATATTGGGGGGATAGTGGGGAAAATGGTTGAGGGGTGGCGCCACTCTTGAGACAACATTACCGTTAATGGGATCCCAAGCAACATGGCGACATCTTCCAATGTCACTGCACCGCAAGGAAAATGGAATGTATGTGTTTGGCTACCACCGCTCGACTAGTGTAGAAATCAAAATGAGTTAATGTCTGCGTCAATTCGGAAAAGTAGAGTAAGCCTGAAACCCTCAAGTATTCACGTATCTCATTTCTGGAGGACCTAGGACCATAAAACGAGGCCGCAACAATCTCATTTCCTATTTCACATGATAAAAAATAAAGATTAAATCCAAATCCAATTTCTAGTGTTAAAAGCTTTAAATTTTAATAATAAAATCCTATAGGATTATTAATTTTAATTTTTCTGATTTATAATAACACTATGATAATAAAAATAACTAAAATTAAAATTTGAAATTTTAAAATTAAAAATGATGAAAGTTATTAATTTCCAAAATTTTATTATTAATAGTAAAATCTATTATAATAAAAATAAATAATGTAAAACTGTAAGCTTTAAAATAAAAACAAATTAATTAGTAATAAAAATAAAAAATTTTAAACTTATAAAATGTAAGGATTATTAAATGAAAGTTTCTTGCATTTTCTAACAATTGCTAATATAATAAACATAATTAATATAAAAACTAAAATTTTTAAAATTAAAAATAGTATATTCATTACTAATAAAAATTGTAAATTTCAAAATAAAAATTCTTAAATTATCAAATGCTAGAAAGCTAGTTTCTTGTATTTTATAATAATAACTAATAATAAAAATGACTAATAAAAATTCTGATTTATTTTATTTTATAATAGTGCCAATGACAAGTAAAGAATAAATCTAATTTCAAGTGTTAAAACCATTACTTTTTTAAATATAAACCGAGAAATTGTTTTACTATTTTTCTAATTTACCTATATTAAAAGTATTATAATAAAAATGTCTAAATTAAAAATTATATATTTTAAAATTAAAAATTGTGAAAGTCATTAATTTCCAACTTTTTTATTATTAATAATGAAATTTGGTATAATAAAAAAATATAAAATAATAAATTTTAAAATTCAAAAAATGATAAATTAATTAGTCTCATAAAAAAAAATTTGAAATTATAAATCATAAAAATTATTAAATGAAGTTTCTTGCATTTTTTAACAATAGCTAAACAATACAAATAATTAATGCAAAAACTGTAATTTTTAAAATTAAAAATAATATATTCACTAGTAAAAAAATTATTAAATTCTAGAAAACCAAAAATAAAAAATAATAATTTTATAATAAAAATAGTTTCGTAACTAATATAAAACAGTTTGTTGTAAATTTTAAAATAAAAATTCCTAAATTATTACATTCCAGAAAGGCAATTTCTTGTATTTAATAATACAAACTAATAAAATAAAAATAACAAATAAACATGCCCGTTTGTTTTATTTTATAACAATGCCAAAAGTTAATATAGAACAATAATCTAAGTGACTTCTAGATTACCAAGCAGAAGATTATATAGTTATAAAATCATAATGATTGTTAAATTAAAGTTTCTTTTATTTATTTTATAAGAAAAGATAATATAAATTTTTTAATTATGATGAATTAAAAATAACAATTTTCTAAATAATTTATAGTAACTAAATTTCATTAAAAATGTAAATAAAAAAAATTAAATTAGAATAATATATTACTTAAATTGTGATGGAAAATATCCTCTGAAACATGCCTTGTAGAATCCATGGTTTCATCGACTTTCACCATTTTTTCAATTTAAAAAAAAAATTAACGCTTTTTTTTTTACACTCTAATGCAAAAAAAAATAAAAAAAACCTGTTAAAACTCTCTACCCTCTCAGCTAACTCTCTTGGTCGCCTCTCCAAACTCCCCCAAGTGTATCCTTATATATAGCAAACACAACAAAGGCTTGCACACTACCTGTGCTAAGCTTTCCTTCACGAGCGAATACATAGCAAGCACAACAAAGCCTTGCATAGTACCCGCGCTAAGCTTTCCCTCACGAGTGAATGAATCCTGAATAGGAGAGGAAGAACAGTGCATGGTGCAGGTGTGTCAGCCTTTGACCGCGAAACCTTGCCAATGGCGGTTTTCATATGCTGTCCAGTCGAACCAGGTGTTTTGCAGGATTGGGGTTTGAGTTGCAGTCTTGTCGTGCCAAACCACGTTGCATGCTTGGTCATTCCCGAGGTGTTGAAACCTCACCAATGGCAGGGTTTCCTTAATCATCACCCACAGTCAAAATCTCGTCATTAACAGACCACAACCGTATAATATTTTTCTATAAATAATATTTAAGCTAATACTTAATTCACACACTATAAGATAAATAATTTCCCATTAAAGAACATATTGCAAACTCTTTTTTTTTAAGAAAAAAATAACCTAAGTAAGATATATACAAGAAAAAGCAATGACAACCCAAACTAAAAGATTATCTCTCCTAGAACGCATACTAATTTGAAAAACAAAAGACCCAAGAAATATTTTTATTATTGTTTTATTTTTTATTTTTACTACTAGAAATGGCAATCACATAAAAATTTAAATTAGGAACGGGAATCAAAAGATGAGGGGACACACACACACGCTCACACACACATTCTTTCTTTTCTTTTTTTTTTTGGCTCCTGGATAATATTGTTGGAATTGTTGCTTGGACTAAATTCTTTCAGGTTCTCACCAATTGGCTTTATTATGTATCTGTGTATGGGTTTTTATTTTTGGTGTTTGAATTTTCCTCTTGATGATTCTAAAAATTGATGGCAGTGGTAATGGTTGTTCTATGTTTATGAGAGTGAAGTTGTACCTGGTCCCTGGCCTAAGGAATGGAGGTGATGATGGATTTATAGATGCAACTCCAGGTCCTTATCACCATTTACAGCGCCTATGACACATTCCAGCATCGAAAGAAAATTTAGCATCTTGCAAAACAAAATGATGATGTCCAGAATATGACATTTCTCTCATCCCCATGGCTTCACGAGTCCATGTTTTATTTTGGCAGAGGATGTATATTGGAGGGAATGAATGAGTCCGTGACTCCTCCTCTGTCCCTTCCTTTTTTGTCATTTTATTATTATTTTTGGTTAATATTTAACAGATCAATAAGAGCACAAGCTGCAAAAATAGAATTTTTATTGGACAATTAGCAGTGGGCTGAAGCATATTGGGCCTCTCTCTTATTTTTTATTTTCTATTTTTTTTACACATGAACCAAAAATGTAAAACCATGGTAAAATGAATAAAAATGACCGAAATTGAACTTGAATTAAACACAATAAAGAGCTATAAATAAAACTTGAAATGATTTGCAATTTCACTCAATAAAATAAAATTACCAACATGGGTTTGTAAATGGGCAAAACTCTAAAAATATGTCAGAAAAATTTATGTTTTTTTATTTTATGGGCCGAACAAAATCGGGTATTCACACAACAAAACATCCATAATTTACCTTTAAGTGCTGTCAGAAAATATAGCTCATAAACTATCAACAACAGCAGCTATAACAAAGTAATCTGGAACCAAATTAACAAAGAAAGAAGCTGCAGACAAGTAATTACTTTATCTATGAAGTTTACATGGTTTTATAAGGTAAAGAACAGTTTGTTTTTGTGTTTCTATCTTACTCAAGTACTAGTAGCGAAATCAACTCAGTGCAATAGACCCTGTTTCAACCCAAAAAAAAAAAAAAATCTTAGTGCAATAGAGAAATTAAGAATAGTGCTTGGATTCTCACACAAGTTGTCAGCATGTCTACGCGGTTGTCAAAGTTAGCCAATAGAAAACGGAGATGTGGCGCCTGAGCCACAATTGCCTGTGTTAATGAAACGCCACAGATGGTTAAGTACAAGGGTAAAATGAACCAAATACATTATGTAAAAAAAGTATTTGAAATTTTAAAAAGTTATCTAAAATGATAAATTAGACAAACTAAATGTATAATTATTGGGCAAGAATTCTAATTTTTTTGGAATTCGTTTGCCTGCATTCTATGTAGTGAGCAGGACTCAATTTTTTCATTTTTAGTTATTCATTTATTTATTATTTGTTATTTATTTTTCTCTTTTTCTTTTTCCAAGTTTTTCATATTTATTATTTTTTAAATAGAATTTGGACAAATTGAATTTTTAATAAAAAAATTAAAAATTAAAAATATTAAGTATTAAGAAGAAATAAAATTTAAAAAGTACAAATTAAAAAATAAACATGAAAATAAAAAAATAAAAAACATGCACTATTTCCTAAATATAATTCGACAAGCTGAATTATAAAAAAATAAATAAACATAGATAAATAAAAAACAAGCCGAAAACTTGGAAAATAAGGAACAAATAAATAAATAAACGAAGACCACACTATTCACCATATAGAATTTGGATAAACCAAATTCTTAAATAAAAAAAATTTAAAATAAAAATACAAACATTAAAAATAAAAAATTAAATATTATAAATAATTAAAATTTAAAAAATAACAAAAATTAAATATGAAAAAAATATGTACTATTCAGTAAATATAATTTGACAAACTAAAAACTCAAAAAAAAAAAGGAAAAAAAAGTAAATAATAAATAAATAAATAACAAAAGCATGCCCTGTTTAGTACATAGAATTAGACAAATCAAATTTCTTAAAAAAAGAAAAAATAAGAAAGAAAAAAAAGAAAAGAGAGTGCACTGGAGTGGAATACTATTCACAACACATAATTCCGACAACCTAAAATCTTAAAAAAAAATACAAATAAAAAAAATAAGACATAAAAAAATTAAAAATAATTAAGTTAAAAATAAATAAAATAAATATAAAAAAGGAAAAAATAAAACTAATATAATGACTAATATATCCTCCATTGTTCTTAGGTCAATACACAATTACATGCTTACTAATCTCATACTGTAAATAGCCCCTCTTTCTCTCTACCGTGCACATGGCAATTCCATCAAAGGCATTGACCACCACTTCCATGGGAGTAGGCACCTTTTGGATAGCCTAGCCGGTAATTAATGTACGCGTGCCGAATGTTTTATTATTTTGGTTTGAAAAATATATCTTAAGTCATTCCACAAAACTTCTCCGTAAGATGAAAATAAGAAATTCAAAAAAGAGAAAAAATTTAAAACATAAATTAATTCACTGCAAATGAGCTATTCTGAAAAATTAAATTCATTAAATTTAATTCAACACACATATACTTGTTTTTTAGGCAAAACAGTTTTTTTTAGACCCTTACCTTTAATCGATTTTTCAATTTGATCTCATACCTATCTTTTCATTTTGGTTTGAAATCACTTTTCTATCACATAAGTGCCGAAAAATACATGTGGCATACACGTGTATCTGACACAGAAGGGGTCATATCAATAGTTTCCGTTAATTACATGACAAAATAGTGAGTAGAGACTAGATTGAAAACGTTTTGAAATATGGGGAAGCAAATTAAGAAAAATAAAAGGTAAAAGACAACATTGAAAAATCAAGTTAAGGTACCAACAAATCTATTTTGCTTTTTCTATTGGTCCAAATTATACTTTAATAATTTTTTATATAATAAATGGTTATGTGAATTCTACCCAAAAAAAAAAAATTATGTGAGATATATACGAAGACCGATCTATATGTGTCTGGATTAACTTTTGAAAAAATACTTTTTTTTACTTAACTTTTTTCAATAGAATTTATTTTTTAAGAAAAACCTATTTTATGTTTGGTTAGACAATTTAAGTGTGCTTTTAATTATTAAAAGCACTTTATTTATTTGTTTGGAGAGCTTAATGCAATGGTAAGGTTGTTACTTTAACTCATACGGATTCACAAGTGGAAGCCTCATGTTTTGACCCGCCTTTTTATTTTATTTATTTGTTTGGATACATACATGTGTATATAGTTTTATAAAAATGCTATGATTTTAATTATTTAGTTGTACTGCAGCAACTTTTCATGAGGTTATTATTCATATAAGCTTATTAAAAAAGAAAAACAGAAATAGAAAAAATCCTAGCCAGGATACCTTATCTCCTTGAGTGACCTTCGTTGGGTTTACGATGTACGATTTTTTCTTTTTTAATTCAAAACAAACAATAAAACAACCTTAAATTTGCTTAAGTGCTGTCGGCCTCTGAACTGCTCATTTTGCACAAATTCTTCTACTTGTTGTTCCACAACCGCCGGTGCATGGTAACTGAAACAAGGTAACCAATAAAATATCAATGGCAGCAGCTATAACGTAGAAGGAAGCTACAAAGGCTGAACTACTTTATCTGTGCAGTCACATGGTCCTATAGGAAAAGGAAACCACATGTTTCTGTCTGTCATTCACATTCAAGTACTAGTATATCAACTTCGTGCAACGGATAAATTAGGTCTGTGATTTGTTTTAGTTTCCAGTTTTTAGATTTTGTACTGAAAATTCTAAAACTACAAATTACAGTTTTCACTTTTAATTTTCATTTCCAGTTTCCAGGACTTCCTTCACAAAATCCTAAAAATTGGATAATTGAAAATGAAAATTAAAATTGAAAACTCAAATCAAACAGAACCCTAAGAATACTGCATTCGAAGACATTATTATAAAACTCCAAAAAGCTATATTTGCTTTGTTACATTATTATGTCTAATTGAATGTTGTGTCAGCTAAATAATTTTACTTAGGCATCACAAAATAAATAACTGCTGAACTTGAGAAGGAAGAACAGATATTTTCCTGCACAAGCTTCACATTCTGTTCACAATAATCATTCCAAGGTACCCAACTGCAAACAACTGATGAAATGAAACTGTTAATTATTGTCGTTTAGAAAAATTGATCCTTAGCATAAGTAGTGTATAACGATCAGATTCTTCTTTTATCATCCTTTGATTATGAGCCAGCAGTACTTATTTCGCTTGTATGCAAGGACTAGCAAGATTTTACACTACCAAAAATAAAAAGATAAGATAAAAATAAACTAAGAGATAGAAAAACAACAAATTAAAAGAAACCATTAAAGGTTGCAGTATATGGAGACCAGAACAGAACTGATATTTCACACATTCAAAATTGTTTCTGGCACAACTAGCCGGCAGAGTGCATAGTTCATACAAAGAAATAAGCAATAAAATAAAATAAATTAAAATTGGTTCAGTATCTCGCTAGACTTTTCGAACCGTATTCTAATTTGTCGAAGCACTCTTCATTTTCTTCCAAATGTACTGATCCATTAATAAACAATCAGTGGACTGCAGGGGATGTTTTAATCTAATAGGATTAAGAACTTGGAACATTGCCAATTGTCTCGAATGGTTCTCTTCTCAGAAACCTTCATGCAACTTCGCATGCATTGTCCTGGTCAACTATTCTGTTATGCAAAATACATCCATATACCATCTAATATAACATGTTATTCATAGACTCATTTTGTCATGTCTTTGAAAGCTGAGTTTTGAACCCTTCCATGCAATTAAATTAACTTATATTGTGTTATGCAGAAATTTAAGGGTAGGAAGATAGGTAAAGAGTTGAGAAATATTTCTTCCATTGCACCCAGAGGTTGAGAGCAACATCAATGGAAAAGATCACCCTAGTTGCATTGTTGTTACTAGTTTGTTGCTTCATAGTTGTTCCCAACAGCAATGCTCAACCGGTTGATTGCCTAGCTTCTGAAATAGAAGCACTCGTAGACTTCAAAAATGGGCTTAACGATCCGGATAACAGGCTGTCTTCATGGAGGGGCAGCAGATGCTGTCAATGGCATGGAATACATTGTGAGAACAGCACAGGAGCAGTTGTTGCAATTGATCTTCGGGGAAGGTATGGAATATTTAATATGCACGGTGAGATAAGACCATCATTGATGAAGCTCAAGTCACTAAGACATTTAGACCTGAGTTTTAACATATTCAATGGCACACCAATACCTCCATTCTTTGGATCGCTAGAGAATTTGCAATATTTGAACCTCTCAAATGGTGGTTTTGGTGGCAAAATTCCTCCAACTTTTAGAAACCTATCCCACTTGAAATTTCTTGATCTAAGCTTTTCAGGCTTAGATGTTGAAAATCTACAATGGGTGACTGGTCTTGTCTCGTTGGAATATCTTGCGTTGGATGGAGTTGACCTTTCATCGGTAGGAACAGATTGGATTAGTGCAATAAACCACCTGTCCTCTTTAATTGAATTGCATCTATCTGAGTGCAAACTGTTTGGTCATATTCCATCTCTTCCAACCCTTAATTTTACTTCACTTTCTGTGATAGACCTTAGCCTTAACCACTTTGTCTCAAAAATACCTGATTGGCTTGCAAACATAACCAGCCTACAACATGCTGATATAAGGTATAGTGGCCTGTATGGAAGAATACCACTTGGTTTTGGAGAGCTGCCAAATTTAATGTTCTTGATTCTATATGGAACTTTCAATCTGACAGCAAGCTGCTCTCAACTCTTCACGGGAAGATGGGAAAAGATACGAGTGCTTGATTTAGCATCTAATGAAATACACGGGAAGCTTCCATCCTCTTTTGGTAACTTGACTTCTCTAGTTCACCTTAATCTTGAGGATAATTCTATTGAGGGTGATATTCCAAGTTCCATTGGTAAACTCTGCAACTTGAAAGTTTTGCGTCTATCTGGAAACAACATATCAGGAAATCTACCAGAGTATCTCAAAGGAGAAAACAATTGTCCTTCTAGAAAACCTCTGCGTTATCTGGAGTATTTTGACTTGAGCAACAACAAATTGGTTGGTAAAATCCCAAATTGGCTAGACACACTTGAAAATCTTGTTCATCTCAATCTTGGTCATAATCTACTTGAAGGTCCCATTCCAGTTTCCTTAGAGTCATTGCAAAATCTTACCTTCTTGAGCCTCAGAGGGAACAAACTGAATGGGACTCTCCCAGAGAGCAACGGACAACTTTCTGAATTGTATTATTTAGATGTTTCATATAATCAGTTAACAGGCACAATTTCTGAAGCCCATTTTTCAAAGGTTAGTAAGCTCAAGGTTTTAGGTTTAACCTCCAATTCATTCACTATGGCTGTCAGTTCCAATTGGGTGCCCCCATTCCAAGTTGAGGATGTTGGAATGGGTTCGTGTCTTTTGGGGCCTTTGTTTCCAGCCTGGTTGAAATCACAAAACGAGGTCATATACTTGGACTTCTCAAATGCTAGCATTTCCGGTTCTATACCAAACTGGTTTTGGGATATGTCATATAAACTATCAGTTTTAAACATTTCCCATAATGAGTTACAAGGGCAACTTCCAAATCCAATAACTCTGGCACCATCTGCTGATGTTGATCTAAGCTTTAATCTTTTTGAAGGACCAGTCCACCTCACAACGGGTGGGATTGAATTGCTAGATTTCTCACATAACCGCTTTTCTGGTCCAATCCCAAGGAACATAGGTCATTACATGCATGACCTGAAATTTTTATCCCTTTCACATAATCAACTCCAAGGAGAAATACCATTGCCTTTGGGAGAAATGTCCCTTAGAGTCCTTGATCTTTCGAACAACAACTTAACCGGAAGGGTCCCTCCGAGCCTTGCAAATTGTTCTTATCTGAATGCACTAGACCTTGGAAGCAATAGTTTGTTTGGGACAATTCCAGATTCTTTGGGTCAGTTGCCACAACTCAGATCACTACACTTGAATGACAATCACTTTTGGGGGACTTTGCCATCATCTTTTAGAAATTTGTCCCATGTGGAAACCATTGATCTTGCAAACAATGGATTTTCAGGCAACATTCCACCTTGGATAGGAGATGGCTTTGCATATCTTAGAATTCTTAGTTTGAGGTCTAATGCATTTTCTGGAGGACTACCTCCTGAGCTTTCAAAATTAAGCTCATTGCAAGTCCTCGACCTTGCCAGAAATAAGTTGGTTGGGACCATTCCACCTAGCTTAGGTTATCTGAAAGCCATAGCCGATGAGCTAAAGAAAAACACATATTTACTGTATGGAGAATATGGAGGTAGGTACTATGAAGAAAGCTTAGTTGTGACTATAAAAGGCCAATCTCAAATGTACACCAAGACTCTTTCCCTTGTTACTAGCATAGACCTTTCTGATAATAACTTCACTGGAAACATTCCCGATGAAATAACAAAGTTATCTGGTTTGGTGGTTCTCAACTTCTCAAGAAACCATATAACTGGTCAAATTCCTGAAGGCGTGTCAAATCTTCATCAGCTGTCATCTCTTGATCTCTCAAGTAACGGACTGTCTGGCATAATTCCCCCAAGCTTGTCTTCCTTATCATTTTTGGGGTACCTGAATTTGTCCAACAACAACCTCTTGGGTGCCATTCCTTATGCAGGTCACATGACAGCCTTCGATGAATCATGTTTTGCTGGAAATCCAGGTCTATGTGGTCCTCCCCTTCATGTGACGTGTCCAGGTGATGGTGATCCTAGTCATGACTCTAACAAGGGGCAGAGTAATAATAATGCAAATTATGATGGATTGATGGATAAGTGGTTTTATTTGAGTCTTGGTTTGGGGTTTGCATCAGGGATCCTGATTCCCTTTTTCATCTTTGCAATCAAGAGATCATGGGGTGGCACCTATTTTGCTGTTTTGGATATAGTTGTTGACAAATTATTTAGGCCAAGACAGCGAAATTGAGTAAATCATGGCCAAAGGAAGAAGCCTCGTCACAAGCAGTAGGACGCCTTTTTACATATCTAATTTCGTGTACCATTCAAATTTCAAAGGTTTTCTGCTTTGTTTTAGTTGTTTACTTATGCATTCTGGTTTCATTTTGTACAAGGTTTGCTGTGGCTTCTAGTGTCCACCAATTAAATGTGAAATGTATGGTGAATAATTGTCTTCCTGTTTTTCTCACCAATATCTTTCTAAACGCATATTGGGAGAGAGCTCTTTTTTTTTCTGTTTTCCTCACCAATTAAATGTTAAAGTGTTGTGACAACTCTGGTTAGATTAGCTGATAATTCATGTGTGGCGAACATTTTTTCCTTTTTTGGTTTGAAGAAAATATATCTTGTGTTTAAGTCAGCCACTCATACAAAACTTCATAATAATGAAGTGAAAACACAAAATAACTTGTTATTGAGATGAAAATTTTTAAACTATAAATTTGATCATTGCAAATTATCATGGATCTTCACCGGCAGGAGAGACTTTATGGCAACTAAACTAGAAAATTGAAAAGGGCTATGACAAACTCAATAATATCCTATGATGGAATGGCAGCAAAACAGATCAATTCTCCCCTCTAGGGGATCCATCCTATCTCCTCATCTCTCAAGCTGTGGCCAAAAGAAGCAGGAGCCAGGAACCCCACTAGAGCTGTTATAGGCATGGACCCTAGGTTCCTCACTTAACTTCTAGCTGATTCTCTAATGTTATGTGTCACGTGTCTCTGTTTATGGTCATCACATTTCACATTATTAACGACAATAGCAAAAAAAAATGTCAAATCAATCTCTGGAAAACAAAAAAGTGCCTCTGCTTCAGAGCTGGAAAAAGCCCGTTACAATACCCTGCCTCATCTTGATCTCGAGATATCTTTCTTATTGGGCCTTCAGGCCCACAACCTTAATTTAGTGCTGTCTCTTCTCCCTCTGAATTACTCCCAAACCAGAGGCGCAGGAATTATCCCAAAGGCATCAACCAGCAGAGAGAAAATGGCAAATGCTTTGAAGGGAGGAACTGTTATGCTGTCACTCTCTTCCTTGTGGACCACTACATCATCCTCCACTCATCGCTCCCTTCTTTCCAATGCCACGCGCTTTCCTTCCAAGTTCCCTTTTTCTCCATCTCTTCAACACCATCATCATCTTCATTATCATCAGCAACGAGAAGGTGCTGCAGCAGAAACCCATCTGGGTTCCCTTCATTTTGCACAGTCTCTTCTTCTGAGGCAGTGACGGAGCCCACGGCAAGTGTTGCCACTCGTAATGATGGTAATGGTGAAGCTGAGAACAAGGGTAGTAGTGTGAAGGATGCGGCGGGGTTGCTTGACATAAGGGTTGGTCGCATTCTGAAGGCTTGGAAGCACGATGAGGCTGATTCCCTTTATGTGGAAGAGGTTGATATTGGTGAGCCTGAACCCAGAATCATATGCAGTGGTCTTGTCAACTATATCCCTCTCGAACACCTTCAGGTGCTTTTTTCCAGGATTAATTTTGATACACTTTTTTTTGGTTTGTAGTGTTTTGCAGCTGGTTTTGTATGTAAGGCTTTTGAGTTAGTTAGTGGAAATGTGAATTACTCTTCAACTACATGGTGATAATAATACATGTATGATTGGATACTTACGTGAAAGGCTTTCATCAAAATTAAATTCCTTTTTTTTTTTTGTGGGGTGTGGAGGGGGTTGTGTGTGTGTGTTTTGTGTTGGGGTGTGGTTTCCTCATTTGCTAATTTTGTGTGATTGACCATTGTGTAGTACTTGAAATCGCCTGCATAAAGATTTCGCTTTACCAATTCTACTTTTTGGCCATTTGGGGTTCTATTGGTCTTGTGGTGTGTGTGCATAGTTTGAGAGTGTCAGTTCTGACTTTACATGTTGCAACCTGATCTCGTTAGTTGTTAAAGAGTACTTAGTATATTTGTGGTGTAACCTATCTGTTTCTGTAGGAACAAAAGTGTGGTTGTAAAATATATATTTGTGAAAATGAAATTGGGGGAAATGTGTTGGTTTTGGTAGATAGTGGCCATACTTTGTTAGGATTGTATATAGTGGGGCAACTGCATTACCATGAACCCGAATTTTAGAACAGTTTTTATAACCTCAACTACTAGAAACCTATAAGTGAAAATAACTAAATACAATCCATAAAGAATCTCTGGGTCAAACTAGAGCACATTCGAGGGAAACCGAATTCAAATAACCATCAAAATAAAAATAGAAGAAATTTAAAATAAGCATATGGAAACTGATTCTATATGTAATCTTAGTGGTTTCCTACATATATGAGAGACTCAGGGGATCTATAAGGGCAGAGAAAGAAAATTTACCAGGACTTGAGTTTGTTAGATGATTATGACCAGATGTTGTTTTGTGAAAGGAAGCATCTTATCCTCATCTGTGGAAGTTCATATTTGTATGATCGTTACATTTTAAAGAGCTAGACATCATAGAAGAAATACTTCAGAATATTCTCTCCTGAATCTTGATAGTGTGTATATGATTTTGAAATGTGAATATCGCTAGTAAGACATTTTATGTCTTGGAATATATGATGATGGGCTAGAAATCTTTTGACGGGTGACTGGTTATTTCTATGTTTGTGTGTGGCAATGTTGCATAAATGGATTGGAAGCAGCAAGATTGACATCATATTTGTGTTTTTCATATGCAAAGTAACAAATACATGGTACTTATGCAGGGCAAAAAGGTCATTGTTCTTTCAAATCTGAAACCAAGGAATATGCGTGGTGTCAAGTCCTGCGGAATGCTCATGGCTGCTTCTGATGCAAAGCATGAGAACGTTGAACTTCTGTTCCCTCCAGAGGAAGCAACCCCTGGCGAAAGAATATGGTTTGGATCTGGAGATGAAAAGGATAATCAACCTGCTGCTGCCACTCCCAATCAGGCAATATTACTTGACTTATTGATATAATTGGCTAGCTAAATTCTGAGTTCTAGAATTTAGATCATTTATGCTTATATGAATAAAACTAAGTCATGTTTTATACTTGTCAATAGACAGAGTTTGTTGGGACACCTTACTCTTTTGTGTCCAACAGTAGTTGTCGATTGTGCATATTATGTAATAGGTAACTATTGGCGCCAAGGAATTAGTTACATTGGAGAATATTACAATTAGGACACCCAGGTGGTGTTACTAGATATCACGAAAAAACTTATCACACACCTATTCTGTGTACTGTAGAATACCGTAGTGTAGAACCTATACATTCAAGAATATAAATGATGACTTGCTTTGAAAGGGTGTTGCATGTAAGTTTTGCTACACTGAGCTGTATGAATCGATGTCATTACCATTTTGATTCTTTATGTTAAACAAATTTTAATTTGCATGGGAACAAAAAATTGTAGCTTAAAAGTATAGGACGTTCAGCTTCTGAACATTGAAAAATGAAGAATCTATCTGAGGAAGTACAGCCTACAGACTGGGCTATAGTAAACACGCCAGCCAGCAACACTAGAAGGACAATGACAGTGGCACATATGATTTTTCTCACATATTTCACATATAGGTGACAGAGAAAAAGGAAATTGATCAGTTATCTCGATCACTTTTTTTTCCCATCTAGAACTAATTATTGTTCAATCTTTTGTGACAACCTGCAGATTCAAAAGAAGAAGATATGGGAATTAGTGCAGCCTCATCTTAAGACAGATGATTCTTGTATTGCGATGTTGGGGGTGCATGTCATGCGTACATCTGCAGGTTCAGTGGCTTGCCAATCATTGAAAAATGCAAATATCTCCTAATAAGGATTGTGAATTTCTTACTATACGCCACCAGTCAGGCAATTATTTTGCTGTCATAACGTAATATGGGCTGATCTGTAAACTTTTGCTTTATATGATCCATGTTTCTAGTGATTTTTCTTTGTATTTTAACAGTTTTGAAATTTCAACATAGCATAAGTATCCCGCTAACTGTCATGAGCACTTTCTGCAATTGCAAAAGTCAGTTAGTATTACTGTTATTATTAATACAACTTCTGGGACTAATTTCTCCTCGAAGCATCCATCACAAACATACCGAAACAGGCTTATAAATGCTACAGGCACCAAGCTCTGGGTTAGCATGTATGCACAGCTCTAAAGAAATCACAAACAAAATAAGTACCACACATTAATACGCGAGAGTAGGCTTTGATTTGAGGGCTGTAAACAATGTTATTCCAATTCGAGCCAATCTTGCTCCACCTTCTATGGTGTTTTGAGCCTTTCTTAATAAAAAAGGTATAATCAAAGTCATGGTTGTGTCCCCTCAATATCGAGACAATCAAAGAATGGGTGAGCATGTTTGTAGGCCAATTCAGAAGTACTAGAATGGAGGAAGTAGCATCCTGCATTTTGGTCTGCACTCTGCAGTTAGCCCATGACCTATGTTTTCTTGGTGTTATTACTGTTGCTGAAACCGACTGCTTTTGAGGTGGTGGATACATTTGAGGCCATGGCAAAAAAAGACTGAAGGATTATCTCGGTTTTGTCAATACTAATCTGGATTTTGTTAATCAGTCCTACCAATGTGACCAAGGGTATATTGAGCTTGGATCAAGACCCACCAAGTCATGATTCTCATTAGTCGTGCTTCTTCCATCCTCATCTACATGGGGTTTCTCCACAGGTCCATATGGTCATAATATTGCCTTTGCCATCCCAAGTTTGCCACTCAGATATAATTGTGTAGGAATGTCGCATTTGTGGATATTTGAGACCGTGTCTGACTGTGACATTGTTAATGACTCTGTCAGTGCTAGCAAGGGCTCGACCAATTGAGTTTGGCTCTCACTTTCTCTTCCGTTATCCTTGCTCATTTCTTCTAGTAAGGCTTTGCTGGAGTCAATACCTGTTAAGCATTCAAGAGTGTAAATTCACATCCACAAGTGGGATCCCTATTACTAGTTTACAACTATCAATCACATGATGTTGAGGAATAGGAAAGCAAGCTTAAGATAATGTCTCGCCTGCAAGGTATCCACCATGTACGTAGCCACTAAATCTTTCACTCGTATGCTCTCCAGTAAAGAAAATTCGACCTATTGGGGCCTGAACCACACCCAAAAAAGACAAATAAACACAATGGAGAACTGTTTTTTGTTCTAATTATACCTTGGACTGTAGAAATGAAAGGCAGAGCCAATACAAACAGAATTACAGAACAAAGTAAGGGGAACCACAGTTAACCAAAAATACAGCACAACCAAAACGCCACATATTAATGTTCGAATATATTGTTGGCCAAATCAAATGTACGAACATATCAAATTGTAGTTTTGAATTATAGATTATTGGATTCTGCTTCCATATTCATCGAATCTGCAGGTTATCAGAAAATAAAGATAGTTTAAAAATAATCATAATAGGAGATAATGGGCACTTGCCATGTAAAATAAGATAATGGGACATATTTGCTTGCTCCTGAACATTTAACATGACAAACAAACCTTAATATCATATAGAGCTTGGGGATTGGAGATAATGGGATAGTTGCTATAGCTACCACGCTGGAACCTGTTGTTCCACCATCGGGGAACAAGTATATCTATGGCATCAGGTATGTCGGGCCCAAACATATCCCTCAACACGACCATAGCTTCTCTCAAGGTGTCTTCGTCAGACTGAGCTTCCACGCGTTTCGATTCCCCATTTGTCAACGTTACAACCAATATGTTGGAGCCAGGGTATGCGTTGTCCATGTGCTGGTCACAAAGCAGCAAATCAGGAGATAGCTCAAAAAGATTTCGATAATTCAAGACAACAGGCAACAAATCCCGAAGACATATCGCAAAATTCTTGAATTCAATTATTTTCTCATTTATCGTAAGGGTTCACATCTAAAGTCACTGCCTAAGGCTTGATGCTTTTTGAGAGCTCTCTGACCCTTAAAATACTACTCTTGAAAAATCAGTGCACTAGAAGTAGAAGTTGCTATTCGTAAACAGAAGCTACAATAATATTGTTTGATAAATATACTCTGAAAATCTAAAACAACAATCATAGATATAGATATTAAAGAGAATAATCTCTATATATAATGTCATTAATTAGAATAAGATCAATTTGTCTTTTAAATTTAGTGAATAAAAGTTAACTTTGAAAAGTACCTCATTAGGTGCTCTCAAGAAGGAATCCTTGTATTGGCACAAGTCTAATAACTTTATTTGACATATACTTATTTATTTATGAGTCCCACAAATCTTTTAGTAAATGTGTCTAAGAATAGATTCTTACACATGTATCTATACAGAATTTTTTTTGCTCTCAAAACCACCTCTCGAGCACTCTCCACAGAGTATTACCAAACTGCCTAAATATTGGCACGAATGAAAACCGATCATGCACTGTTGAGGACTTGAGGTCTTGGTTTCTTATATTTTTCCATAGTAAAATGAGTTAATTAGGTTTTGTTAACAAATGCATAAAGAACATTAATTAAGACAAATTAAAATTTTAATACATTAAAAATTTAAAAGACTTACTTTTTAGAGTGTGTTTGGTTAAAAAGTAACAATGTGAGTAAAAATTCTCTAAATGAGCAGTATGTGTAATTTTATACATAAAACTCATCTATTAAAATTTCATCCCCACTTTTATTCCCTAACCAAATATACCCTTAATGAAAAGTTTTTCATTATTAATTCAAATTCATTTGCTTTGGCTAGTACATTTAGTTTGAAACATAGTATGTTTCATTTTTTTTTATGAATAGAAAATCGAACATAGCTGAGAAACGTAAGCAGTTCCCAGTACAAACAACTCAACTGCATGGAGATACTGACATTGCATAAACCAGAAGGATAATGAACCACTTACCAATAATAAGGGGGAAAAATATCTCTGTTTTTTTTTTATAGGGGAAAATATCTATGTTAACCCTAGGATATGGTTAATATTATCGCCATAAGACAAATGGAAACAGTTGCAACAAAAGTATTTATTATAATGAGCACTTCTACAAACTTCCAAAAGAAACGGATACCTAGATCACCTTCCGAAAAACAGGGGATGGAACACAAAAAGCTACTTCTCCATATCAGACAAAAGATTTTCATTTTAAATCAATTATAGCCTTTAGACTTTAGTTCTAGATTATTGTAATGCCAGACATGAGCAGTAGAAAAATAGTAATGGAAGGTAAATGCAAATAAAGTCTACGAAGTTCAGCAGTTGATTAATCTAGATTTGGAACGAAGTACATAGATTTAAGATCATTGACGAATGAGCTCACTATTATTTTCTGCAAAAACTTTGACTTCACAGGTAGTAAGGATTCTGTACATAATGTGAATTAACCTTACTAACTCAAGTAGTCTCTGAGACTCACACTAACTCAACAAACTACTAATTAACCTAGCCATATACTGTAACCTAAAAGATAAAAGGTTGAACTCATCTAAAAAATGCCCACATCATTATTTGCAGAAAATTATATAGAATAAATTTAAGGTACATTACTTAACTCTCTTCCCATATTTTATTCGCCATGCTTTCATAATTTACATGATTTCCGAAGAACTTTGATTCTTTTCTGTATACCGACAAATGGGACTTGAATGTATAACCTCATATATACTATCTAAATCCTCATCATTAGCCTAATCTCAGTGGGTTCCAGAGAACTTGAACTTTGATCATGCGCAAGTATGCAACTTGCAACTGGCATATAGTATACTGTCCAATTTTAGAGGACATTTTTTTAAGGGAATTTAAGAGGATTTTATTCTTTGTACGCCCTATTGAATAGCATAAGATAACTTAAGGACAAGAAACAAAATGAGTAAAATTATTTTAATCCTTAAAACTATGTGCATTTTTTATTTTAGTTCTTAAAATTTAGAAATTGACAATTTATTCATTAAAATTGTAAAAATCAAAAAGCATTTTAGATTAATCTTTTTGGCTATTTAAATTAACTCCTACGAACATTACCTTAAATACTACTTTAAATCATTTTTTGCAACATTAATAACTGAATCATTAATTTTCTAATTTTACGAATAAAAAACAAAGTGTAAACTACAGCATACTAAATAAGGCATAGTAAAATGTCAAACAAACCTGCCAAAATGTGTAGTAGCCTCTCCGATCATGTGCATAAATGAAAAATTCTTTTTCGGGTCCATTTGGCCAGAACTTGTACGGAAACTTCAGAAAGATTTTGGTGTACACCATTACATCACATTTTTGTATGGCTTCCAGCTTCCATTTCTGTGTCATTTTTTCATTTATCATAGACATTGAATCAGACATTCAAATATTGTTTAGCACAACCAAAAGTATTAGCTAGTATTAACATAATAACATCATAGGGGGGAAGTTTATTATCAGTGACGGATAACGGAGGCAAACATAATAATATAAGATGAAATTTTGTTTAATTTTTATCTTACTATCTGGACAAATTTAATAACATAATAATAAGGATCTAAAAAAACATTCAATTTTTGGAGGGGTCATAGTCAAGCACTTGAAGTTTCTCAAATTTCTAGTCAAGCACTTGAAGTTTCTCAAATTTCTCATAATCAAACATTTTTATGTATGTGACAATATTATTAAGTTTTATTTTTGATTCCTTAAGCAGTGACTTGTAAAATCTCTAAAGATTAAACTCGTTTGATCCTATATATTAGTTTAGAACAGTGCTATTTGGAATGAATTTTTACTTGCGAATTGTGTGAATACGTCAGACAGCCAATCATGGATTGGTTAGTTATTAAAAGTGGAGAGAGAAAATAAAAATTGTTTGCACAAGGCATATCTAGTCTTCAATAATTTTAAATTCGAACTGCGTTTTACGAATGTGCTTCGTGTCATAACGCATTTCTCATTAGTTTGTTACTTGAGGGCATCGCTACCAGACAAGGGCATGGTAGTAGTTACCCAACTCCCACGGCAGGGATCCTGCAAATAGACCGAAACACCCTACAGATGTCATTGTCACCATGTTGCTATACCAAGTAAATGATTTATTATAGAATGGCCTTGATTTTCAAATCATTGCCTTCAGAAAGATCAGTGTGTGAGATCTCCACATATCCATGACCAACATGTGAGTTCCGCTTCATGTAAGAAACAAGAAAGAGCTATGCTTTGTCTATGGAAGGCAGAATTTAAAAAAAAAAAAAAGATAAGGCAAGATGAGACATACGGGCAAGGGTGGATCGAAGGCAATGAGGTCGCTTTGCAGAACGCCAATGCTAACGGACAGAATTAAGTAATCTGCTTCGTAAACGCAACCAGCCTCTGTCACCACCCTAACGCCACTTCTCGAATGCTGTATTTCCCGGACAACCTGCACAAAATCCGTGCATAATTGTTATGGTTCAGCTCAAAATCATTGACATTATTATTACTATCCAAGAAACTACTCCCGAGAAAATGAATTCCCCTTAAATCAAAAAGTAGAATGCAGCCAAAATGAAAAGTGAGTAAGTGCTTGTTAGATAGTAGCATTCATTTCGCTGGAAAATGAAAAAAATATGCTTTCTAAGACTCTTTTTTACGGCAATTCTACACCCATTAGAGTCAAACTTCTGACTAGCTAGTTCCGTTAAAACAAACATTAATTTAATTCAGTAAAGAATTGATTGCAAAGAATGTGGACGGACTTCGGATACAGACCAAGTTGCTGAGTTATTGGACGCTTTATAAAACTAAGCTGATCCATTGGTTTCTTATCTTTGTGTTGAGGTTTTTCCGACAAATTGAGATGTTGACAAGACTCAGCTCGTCCACGTTATTATTTGAGATGAAATGACGCACCACTTTAGGTTATTGCCATTGGGTCAATTCAAATAGTGTGTAATATAACAGAAATTGGGACTTCGGGACCTACTAATTTATGAGATGCAAAAGGCCGTTAAAGATTGAAATCGGAGAAATTGTTTGTGGGTCAAGATGCGCCGGGGAGTGGGGGTCCTCAGAAAGTTTCGGTTTTTGGCATATCGCCAGTAGCCTATAACCCTTGAAAAGTTGCAGCAAAAATGGTCAGAGACACCCTGAGGCTGAGATCGACGACACCTGTAAATGTCTGGCTTTAGACCCTCAAACTGCAAAGGAAGAATTCAAATAGGAGAAATTCTTAACAGTTACTCCGCGTTTCACTTCATCGGTCAATTTTTTATTTATTTTTATTTTAAAACATATGTTCATTTACACTATCAAAGAAATTTTAATTATATTTTATCAATATTAATAATTAATTATATTAAAATTTAATTTTAATACACTCACAATATACAATAATTTTATACTGTCATCCAATCAAATTTCTCATTATGTATAACTTTTTAAATAGAAATAATTATATTTACTGATATATTATTACATGGTGGATGAATATATAAAACTTCTTTATATCATCATAATATTTCAATTAAATCTATCATATTAATAAAAATAAAAATATATTTATCTTAATTGGGATACTTTTATCTATGGGGATTTCTCTAGTACCTCTATAAAATTCAAAGGGTATCAATATCTTAGTTATTTATGGTTAAGAATGAACTAAATGTCTTATTAATTCATGTTTTTTGAAACATATCAAATCACAACCTTTAATTACACTAAAATCAAATACCAATACCCCATTAGTACCAAAATAAAAACCTTTATCTAGTTATATAATTTCTCACTATTATCAAAATTTATTTATTATTTTCTTGATATATATATATATATATATTTCTATTTTTGTATACCAAGAGAAAGAGTACTTGAAAAGGAAGATATTCAAGATAATATTAAAGTAGTACTATAATTCTTTTGTCCCAAAATATAATAATAAGAAGTGGCAAGAAAAAGTGTGGGTCCTGAGCGGTTAACACCACAACATATGAAATGTTCTATGAGGGAATAATTTTTTCCACAATATAAATGGATGTAGACACTTACATATTATGAAAGGAGTGAGAAGAATGATGGATGGAGAAAAGTGAGTGGTGTTTTCATATATTCTATAAATAAGATGTTTAAGCATTTGAAGTAGATAAAAATTGAAATAATATTTTCGATAAATTATGACAAAAGGAGATATCATAACAAATAAAAGTCAAAACAATTTTAAAAGGTCATTGTCAGCTTCAAAAGTAGGTCAAATCAGTTCAAGTAACAGAAGTTGAAAAGGAATCTCATCATTTGAACATTTTTGAACTTGCTCAAAATATAGGACAGAATTCAATATGGTGGATCCAGTGGATGACGGATATTGAGAATTGAGCTCATATTAGAGACAACAACGCCACAACAGTACCTGGTTAAGTTTGAGACGATTGTCCAAGATTCTACCCTCTGATGTATAGAGAAAATCTTCAGCCATTTTGTATAGCAAATATTCATACCCTCTTTCATCCGCAACCAAAAATTCCCTCTCACCGAAGTCTATGAAGGTGGATATTGGTTCCACCTCTGCAGACCCAAAATTTTCACCTTATCAATTTCTAATTCCTCACCAGGTAAAGAAATAGTAATAATAATAAAAGGGCTTAAACTAAAAAAAGTGAAAAAGAAACGAACCTGCCATTTCAAAATCATGAAGGATGAAATCAATGGCCAGCTCTATTGGCGTCCTAAAACGAATAAAAAAAGGAGAAACAAAAATTGAAACAAAAATCTCACGATGAAAAACGTTTAAAAATATAAATAATTATATGCTTCACGTTAATTATAGGCGCAACACATTCACAGTTCATCGAATCGTTTAGCGTCTGAAAAGTGAAAACCGACAAGCAATTGCACTTACGAAGGTGGTTCGGTAACTCTGGACATGGAGCTATCGCCACCGCGATCGGCTTCCTGGTTCCTCAAGTTTTGAATCGCCGAGTCCACCGCTTTTTTGTACGAGTCAGCAGCGATTCCACTCGGAAATATCTTCCCGCTGCAACTCGTTGCGGTTAACTCAGTTAGTTACAAAAACAAAGCAACGACCGAAGCAGTTAAAAAATGCGCGCCCGGCGCACGATAGAAAGAGAGAGATAAAAAACGGCACGGCGCAAGCTAAGAAACAATGGAAAAACCTGCGATCGTAGATGTTGTAGCGCGCATTGCTGTAGTCGGAGAAGAAGCTCCGTAGGCCTGATTCGGCGGCGAGTTCCCAAACAGGATTGGACTCTTCGCCGCCTACGCCGACGATCCAACCGGCGCCGAGCTCGACGGAGACGCCGCCGAAGCTCTCCTTCCTCATCCTGCCGCCGATGCGATCGGAAGCCTCGAGGATCACGACGTCCTCGATGCCGCTTTTGGCTAGCACCTTCGCCGCCGAGATACCTTCGATAAAGGAAAAACAGAATAAACGAAGAAAAAATCAGAAAAATTAGTGAAACGGAAGAGTGAAAAACTGAAAATGTATGTGGAGAATGAGAATTGCGGCGGCGGAGGTAGTCACCGGAGACACCGGCGCCGACGATGATGACGGAGGAGCGAGAGTGGGAATGGGAGTCCATGAGCATGAGAGAGAGAGAGAGAGTGTAACAGAATAACAGTGAAGGAAGAAGATGTGTATGGGAGATGCAAACTGGCGTGAGAACCACAAATAGCGGGAGTCCGTTTATATAATGCATTTTTTATTTAAGAATTTAATTTTGAATTTTATTAGATATAAAAAAATTTTACACATTCATTCAATTATATAATAATATATCAATAAATATAATTATTTTTCATCTCGATCACTACTTGAAAATTAAGCCATACAAAATTATATATTTAATTAGATAATAATGTAAAATAGTACTAATTAAATTTTAATTATTTTTTATAATTTTATTTTTAATTATTGTAGGTATGAAATGTTTACATTTTTGTTTGATGAGGTGTCTGTCATTAATGTAATTTTTTTTATATATGACTGATTTGAAATTTGTTAATAGACTTGTTGGATCAACTTGTCATGGGAATAAAATTCTTCTAACGATAGTCCTTTTATACCATTTTGAGATATTGCTTGAAAAATAAGTGATGAAAGCCGCAAATACTTGGGTCAGTTAACATAGTGGGTCCCTGGAATGCTTTAATCAAATAGAAGATAATTGAAGAATTGAATTCAATTTCATTATGAATTAAATTTTTATGTTTGGTATATATTAATAAATTACGTAATTGAATTAAGGTATTTTATCTATTTTATAATTTATTAATAAAATACATGATACAATCAAAACAAGTATTTGAGTATATTGGGTATTTTATTCTTTAAGTTCAAATCCATAAATAAATCACACCTATTTTAATGTAATTTACTTTTGAACATTGCAGTCAATTCTTGTTGGAATTTAATTTCATAGGTTTTAGTTAGTTTCAAACTAGAGAATTGAATTCAATTTGTGAGTGAATTGAATTCTTGAAGATTTTCCAAACGCCATCTAATTGTTGGTCCTTTAATAAAAAAAAATTAATAATAAGTGTTAAGTTGGTCCTTGTATCATTAAATAAGTAAACACTATTTTGTGTGAATATTATTGGAATCCAATTAAATTTCGTAAATGATGTCAAATATTAAATAATAATACATACAAAACATTTCATAAATCAAAACTAATTATTAATATTTTTGGTTAATATTATATATAGTTTTTTAAAGCTAGATTTCCATGAATGTATACACTTGTAATTTTAAAGTATTAAGACTTGTTTAATGACGGGATAGAAATGAGGTGGTAAGAGCATTCTCTTTGTTTATCCAAATGTCTAGGGTTTCATATATATATATATATATATATATATATATATATATATATATATTGTGCAGTAAAACTAAAAAACTGTTTTTAATTCATAAGTTAGAAAAAAATTTCTGAAATAAAGTCTAAAAAAATACCAAAAAAGACATTTAATTGTTGAAATAATTAAACGATATTTGTTTAATGAGAACGTTGAAATTTATAATTTAAAGTTAAATATATAAATAGCACATTATAGTAAGTTATTTTTGTTCTTGAATGAAATAATACGCCATGTTATGTATCATGAGCGTGTGAGTTTTGAACTAGATGAGAAACATTCATATGGATTTTTCGTAGCAAGAGAGGACAAGGATCCTCCCGATTAAATTTCCTCGGGGGAGATTGAACCATTTAATTATCATAATCATTAAGCAATTATTTGTGGTTCCATCTTATTATTGGATGATCAATTAGGTGTTGCCAAATGCCAATACATTATTATGTGCTGTTTTGTACTCCCCACCTGAAAAACGGTAATAGGAATTTGATGTGATTGGTAATATAGTGACCCAATAACAAATCACTAAAAATCACTGATTAAGATCTCTTGTGTCTTTCTTCTCCAATCAACACTCAAAGCAAGGAGTAAGCGAGGACAAGGATGATGGATGACAATTAGAAGAACAAGGAGGACACGGGAAAACACATGAAGGCAAATTACAACTTAACTATTAAATTGAGTAGAAATAACAAAATTTTTATTTTGATGAGAAAAAAGATGCATTAAGAGGCCATTTTTTCATTTTATACTAGAGAATTGTAAAATAAAATCAATTTTAAATACTCTCTTTATTTCTTATGAATAATAGTTTTACTTTATAAATGATTATTAATAAAAAATGAAGGGAGTAACATGTTTGGTTCATGTCTCTCACATAAAAAAATGTGAATTCCTAGACAATTTTCTTAGGCATGGATGGATTGTAAATGGGTAGAAAAATATGGCCCACAATAGCTTTGATGTTTTGTGTTTTTTTTTCTTTATCCCCCATAAACGTTGGTGTTTGAGAAAGTGTTTGATCAGGATAGTGATTAGTGAAAGATATGTACCTATGGATTGGAGCTTGTCCCTCTTCTATACTAGTGTCATTAGGTAGGTTTGGAGTTATCTGAAATCATTGTCGAACTATATGTGATCCACAAAGTTTTCTCCTGTCATATTGATCTCTTTCTTCGTCTTCTTTATTTGTATTTTTATATTTGTACAAGTAAATCGTGAGCATATATTGAATTACACAAGCAAGTAATAGTAATTTTTGGTACAAAAAAGGTGAGAGATTGGCTAGCCTCATGCCACTCGTGTAGAGGCCTTACCCCATTTTTAGGTAGTAACTATTCATGTCCCCAAATGCCAAATCAGCCATTCTTATCTTAACTATGAGCGGATGAAAATATTGCCTGTAACCGTTGTTGCAGATAGCATCAAAGTATAATTACGAACAAAAGCAAAATGAAAATAAATGTGAAATTCAACTAACACTCTACTAACTTAGGCTCATGATCAATCACGATGGCGGAACTTTGGGCAATATATATTGGGGTGAAGTTGGCCTTCTCAACTGGTGAAGCTTATTATTGAAACAGATTCTGCCTGTGCTATATCACTCTTGAACCAGGTGCATATCCAACACCATTCCAGCCTCTCGTTGATCTGAAGCATTAAAGAAGCTCTTGCCAAGATTGGGAGGTGAAAATTACACACATATTCAGGGAAGCTAATCAGTGTGCTGATACTCTAGCTAGGAGAGGCCATCAATGCCATCTAGGCACAAGATTTTTCTCTGATCTTCCTTCTTTTCTTAGGATATGTTTGGTTAGGGAGTAAAAATAGAGGTAAAATTTTCTTAAATGAGTTTCATTTTTACGCTCTAATCAAACACACCCTTAGTATTATGTTTAATGCAAATGTTTCTAGGCCAGCTTTCCCAATTGTAGTTTAATTTCATTTTTGGACTTTAAGCCCCTTTCTCATAAAAAAAAATGCTATGAACAAGATATTGACCAAAATAGAAGAGGCTCATATCACTTAAGCATGAGATAAAATTCTCAATTCAATTTTGAAATTAATATATATGAAAAAATACTCGTGAAAAGAATTCCCATTTAAATTTTTGTCTTGAGAGATTAATCTAACACCTATCGAGTGAAAGGATATTCTAAGAAACTAAACAAAAATAGCATGCTTTGGTCCCTTAAAAAAATGATAGATTTGATTTTTTAAAGTTGTGCTTAGTTGAGGGTAAAATTTTAATAAATAAAATTCATAAGTAAAATTACTCATGAATTTATTCATAAATCTCGTGAGTAAAATTTTTACTTCTATTTTAGTATTTTTAGCTTCAATCAAAGACACCAAATAGAAAGGAAAAAAACTATTCAAACTTAAGTGGCGATCACTTATGTACTAAGAGAACATTTTATAGCCTAAAGCCTCATAATACATTAATACTCCGAGCTTTGTAGAGTAAGACCACATGTTTTGCATCTATAGAGTCTTCTTTCTCTAATCCTACATATTTTCCGACTACAAGCATGATTAAACATTTGAAGTTTCTATGACCATATGAAACAGGCTTAATGCATCATACATGTTTGCCACTAACAGCCAATTTCAATCATGGATGTCAACCGTACCATAATAACATCATCATGTCCTTTTTGATTCGATCACAGGTTGCCAGATAACTATGCTCTGTAGCCTGTAAAGAGTTGTCTTGGTTTATATATATCTGTGTTCGTTGAAATATGCTTTGAAAAACTTGCACTTGCAGTTTGCCGTCCATTTGTTAATTAATGTGATCATGCGAATGTGGAAGATGAGGTTTTCACATAGGAAAGGAGGACCCCATGACTCCCATAGTAAGAACAAATTACTAATGAGTACAGAAAATCAAGCAATCATACTGTGAGATAGATGCCTTATCCATTTCCCTATATAGGATCGGATCAGTTCCAGCAATTTTTTTTCAATTACTCTATATATGTTACTTCCTCCTTTTTATAATATTTATCAATTTTCAATAAATACAGATATTAAGAAAGATAATATATAATGGTGATAATTGAGTAAAATATAATAAATGGACTAATATATCTCTACATATTAATTAATATAGTACAATATTCAAAGTTAATATTAAATAAAATGCTTTGGAAAATGTAAAATTAACTAGAGGTTGTATTGATAGAAAAATATTAATAATTTATTGAAATATGAAATTAATAAATATTTTAAAATATAAAGTTATCTGCCATTCTAAAAGGGAAAAAGTAACTTTTTAGTCACGGTCCACATTATTGGTAATGCATTGCGTAATCTAATTTTAATGCAAATAATATAATATTCCTATTGGAATGAACCAAGAGAGGAATCATAACATTTTCGTCATAGTAACATGAAGCATAAACTTCTTTTATTATTAGTTGTTGTTATTTCTTTACTTTTAAGTTTAACCCCGGATTCTACGCATAGCCCGAAATTCTATACACCAGTTGAAAGCATCACAATTATGGTTCCTTGAAAGTTGAGAGGGCAGCTAGAAAAAAAAAAGAACAGAATAATTTTCCGTATTGCCATTACTATTTGAATGACTCTCAATTAGCATATACTAAAAAACAATTAATATGACAGTAGTAGATAATGAGTTAATGACAGAAGAAAAAGAAGAGCAACAAAGGTATAGGTTCTTGTTCCATGACAAAACTCAAGAAAGTGTATAATGCATTGTAGGGGTATTTATAACCCAGCCCTTAAGTCCATTGACAAGGTTTGGATCATAAAATTTGATCCAATATATTTTTTGAGTTGGATTTGGGTTACACATCAAGTTTGCTCACCTAACTAAAGTAAAATAATTTCTTAAGGTACAATTATTTTTATAATAATTTGTGAAAAATTATAAGATTTTAAAATTCAATTGATATATTTTATCTAACTTGATATCATTTTTACATTGATATGATTTATTTTGAAACCTATATAGTAAAATATTTCTTAAACTTTGTTTTTTACTTGCAAAATTTTATAACTTTACTATGTATAATGTATAAATTCTCATATATTGTTTGAAGGTCAAATTGACCTAGTATATAGTTGATTATTATCAAGTCAATTCAAGTTCAAAAAATCGACCAAATCTAAAAATTGAATCGGATTCAATTTTATCCAACCTGTCCAACCCGTGTTTTGTAGACTCCCAATGCATTTTCTATATTCCTATTCCTATGATACACGAGTGATCCATACAATTTAGCATATATTTAGTGCGACTCTGAGCACTACCCAAAAAAAAAAGCTGATTATTTGTACTTGTTTTGTGCAAGATAATTTATTTTTGTTATCCTCAATAGTTGAAAGAAAATATAGATCAATCAATAAGATTTGAAAAATGTTATTTGTACTCAAATATCTGACACTATACCGACTCACATCTTATCTACTATTAGATGAGATATAGACTCTAATTGAATGATGTCCACATTCAATCTAACCGGATGAGATGTAGTCGCATTACGTCTCATATATTACGAGTACAAAACAACATAACTCATAAGATTTACCTCCACTTCCACACGATTATTATTAGCACTTGTCATGAGACACTTCTCAATTAGTCTTAAAAGAAAAGTAATGAGTAATTAATTAAATGAGTTAAATCAACAAATTAAAGTAATAGTTAATAAGCTTAAATGTCTTATGGAACATAGAAATATCTTATGGAACATATTATGGACGCATTAACTATGTACAATGGAGCTTAGAAATATCTTATGGAACATATTCATGCTACATGTGCCAAGGTCTTCTCGTTCAGACGCTAACAAGTTTCAATATATATGCTTCTTATGTCACTTAGTTCGTGAAAAGCATATGTGGAACAAAGAATGGTGCTTATTCTTCAAGTGAAAGCGATTTCATTCTGATCGTTTTCCATTCACACAATCCTTTTCCACAGCCATCATGCGGCCCTGTGAAAATAACGAAGAACAAATCATATTCTATTGGACTTTTCCTGTAGGAAAGTTCCTATATAGAGAGGTTTGAATTTCCTGTAGACAAGATACAAAAGGGTAAATAATGTAACCTGGTTTAAACATGATTTGCAGGAGTGAGATAAATTATAGATGCTTATAGAGTATATCTAATAATAAAATGATATCTTAAGATATATTAAGGGTGGCAAAATGGGTTAAGCCCATCAGACTTTAACCTTCACTTTTTGATGTGGGTTGAATTTTTTAACTCGTCCCGTTTATAGTCAACCCACGACGAGTTAAAAAAAAAACTAAAATCTAACCAAAATCGAGTTGATCCGTCAGGTTGACTTACCAACTTGTCACTTTTTTTACAGGATGGGTTAATACTTTCAACCTAAATAACTAAAATGGGTCAACCCACTCCCGTCTCATTTTATGGCCAACCTACAAGTCGGGATGGATTAAATTGACCCGCCCCACCCTATTTGTCACCTCTAAGATATATAACACAAACCACTAATTTATACTTTTATCTAAAATATCAATCTATTATTTGATAGAATAGAATTTGGCCAATATTCTTTGAGCATCTAATATGTTCTTATAAATAAAAAAGACATGTAAATCAATAAGGGATGGTGTCATAAATTAAAAAAGAAAAGTTTTGTCCTTAAATGGTATCTCATTCTTTATCCTCCAATAATTTATTACCACATAAAAATAATAGAATAAAAAATAGATTTAAAAATCTATTCATTATCAAATATATAATATCTATCTTTTACTTATCAATTAATAATTAGATAACATAAAATGAGACATCATTTGAAGACAGATTCAACACAAATAAACCTCGTGTGAAAGGAATTCAAAATAGGCTGCCTGCCATTGAAGTGACTTCTAAAACTTGAGAAATCGCCCCCGCCATCAGTCCATCCCTTTCATGGAAGTCTTTTCTTAGCCCCCAAGTATTGGAGTTAGAAAAGCACTAGTAGTAGTCAATTTGGTAATTATCTTTCAGTGTCTGCAATGATGGCTTCAACGGCTGTTGTTGAAACACAAGTACGCTTTGCACCTTCCTGCCGCGTATAGTGCATATTATTAGTTATGAATAGTATGGAAAAATATTTTTGACTCGAAAAATTTTCGTAAAACTTGGAACGAATGGACATTTGTGCTGCCTTTTATGCCAAACCACCCATGTATTATGGTCAGGGGCCGCACTTAAAATCTTCATCTTTTTTTTTTCCGCTAAGTTCTTTATTTTTTTTATTGGTCTATTATGTTCACTTTATATTTCGTACTTGGTTCGAGAGAGCCATCAAGTAATATTCAAATAATATTATTTATACAATTATAAGTGAGTCCAAGTTGGATGTGAAGATAACCTTGCTACTCATCCATCACATTTAGTTATAATAGTATTAGTGTCTCATTGGGAGATCTCTTGTCAACTACAAATAATATTTTTTATTAGTTATTTATTGCTTGCTCAATGGTTAAAAGATTCTTTTGCTAACCCCATCCCACGTATGTGGTGGACATCGTTGTTCAACACATTTTCTCGTTAAGCTTCCAAATTGGGACAACTCAGTCTTCACTCTTCAAGTCTTGCTTCGCTTGGGTTGACAGAATGATTTGGCGGGACAAGTGTTACTTTAACCTCCCACTTTCTTAAGTTCATGTGCACAGTAGATTCTTTTTCCACTTTCAATTTGATTGAAGTTAACTATACATCGCTTAATTAATGTTTGCAGTTTAGATTACGCACTTGGGAAGTTCCATGGTACTTTCTGTCGATCAAATTCTTCGAATAGCAAATTAAAAAATGTGGGAAACATAAAAAATATAGAACAATTGGACGGGCTATAGCACCAAAGCCTTCCCCCTCCCCTATTTCCTTTTGTTTACTGATTAACAAATCTGGCTAGTACCTATGCTTAAAGCATGATTAAATCAATAAATCAAACTAGTTGCGATTAAAAAGGGATTTAATTCGTTAAAAACAGCATCCCCATAAGATTGCTTATTAGACTTGTTGGTACTAGACTGACCTACAATCTCATGTAAATTGACATTCAGACACACCATCGCTAATCCAATAAGCATCGACTCAACAAGTGAGGCTAGATACGATCACAATGTCTCTCATTAACGCCTTGGAGACCACCTGATTAACGCCCGACCATATATATACGACCCTTGTAGAGGGAGAGAACATTTCATTTTTTAGCCTAAACACCAGCTTACCTCTATCCTAAGCTAGACAGAATTATATATATAATGCTCATGCTCTTGCAATCAAAATGATAATTGATTTTATCAATGGTGTAAATGAATCAAAAACATTTTGTAGTCTGAAAAAGAAATGCTTGTATCCTTTATCCAAAAAACATCAGCATGTGAATAAATTGCCTAACATGACAAGTAGAACTTGAATATACAATGCCCATATGGTGATTTAAAACTCAAAGGTTTTTGAATAAATGTGACGCTTAGGATCGGAAGATTAGGAGAATGCATTGTATATTTTTCTGATGGGACCCAAAAAAAAAAACAGCGCACACAAAAATAAAAAACACGCCTGGTGGGACTCGAACCCACAATCGTCTGATTAGAAGTCAGACGCCTTATCCATTAGGCCACAGGCGCTTGTTGCTCTCCATTTGCCAATTATAATTTATACTAAAAAGACAAGAATGAGAGATTCACTCATCTTGCTTTTTGGTCAGGGAGATTCACTCATCTGGGCTAATAGCCCGTTGTTCCTAAACTAAATGGTTTTTCTTTTTATAAAGTGGGCTTTTATTTTTGGTCTGGAAGTGGGTTTTTCTTCTTTTTCTTGTGGACCGCAAGAACTTTAATCACTTTGGGCTCTTCTTTGAAGTGGTCCAATAAGGCCCACCATTGGCCCATCACGTAAGCTGAAAAATAAATATATTTTGTTATGTAATTCTCTCACACTTGTCCTTCCCCATCGAGATTCACGGCAAGTCGACGACGACGCATATAATTCACAGTGAGTGAGTTATTCTGATTTTCATAATCCATTGAACTGTGAATCAGAATGCAATTTTTTCCCTTCGGTTATTTATTTATAAATTTATTATTATTTTTTTGGTTGGGATAGCTTAGTTCTGTTTCGTTATTGATATGTATTTTGATTACAACGGAGGTTCTCTTTTTTGGAGAAAAGAGGGCCATTTTTTTTTTTTTGGTATTTTCCTAAATACTATTAATTGAGAAACAAAATTTGGTGGCGCTATATCATTATCTGTGTAAATTTGACAGCTATTTTGGATTTTATCCAAGTTCGTTTAAGTCGAGTTTATAATTTTACCTCATTCTGCATGTCTTAAGTTTCAGCATCATTGACATTGGTATTTTCAGTGTAGCTTATCACTATAATTTTTATCTCTCTCTATATATATATATATATATATATATATATATATATATATATATAATGGATTCTAGGTATTGTGATTTTGGCATTTGTTCATTGTTAGGGAATTCAATTGCAGCCAGTGAAGCGAAATCCTGTCTAGAATGGACACTGATGATGATTTCACATTTTGTCAGGTAAGATCAGTGTCATTTTTCTCGAAATTGAATTAATTATAGATCCTTTTTTTTATTTTTTGGGTTCATTTGCTTTTTGTATTCTGATGTTCATTTGGTAGGTTTTTACACTTTGAATTGTGAACTTGTTGAATTTATGTAATGAATTATGACTGTCAAATGTCGCACGTCATTCAAATTTGATTTCATGGCTGTATAGGTCACTTCACCTGTTGATCAGGATGGACTTGAAACGAAGAAGCTTGTTTCAGATATTGCTGATATTTCCATAAAAGAAGAATTGTCAAGTGCAACTACTGCTAGTAGTGGTAGTCAGAATGGTGGTTTCTTGTGGAAGGATGGTTTTGAAAATAATTCCAATTCTAAAATGGAGAATACAGTTGGTTCTTTGTCCTTCAGTGTAATTAATGCTACTTCAAGTCAGCCGAGTGAATTGACCACAAGATCGGTACCAAGTGATGATAAGAGTTCACTTCCAAAGTCGCCAGAACTTAAGAATTCTGCCAAAAAGCCAGTAGCTCGGGCCAAAGTTCCTTTCGAAAAAGGCTATAGTCAAATGGACTGGCTTAAGCTTACTAGGACGCATCCTGACCTTGCAGGTTCTCTTACTGAATCTGTTGGCCCCATTTTTTTTTCAAATATTTCTTCATTTAGATACAGCTTTGTAAGACTATAGTACATGAAAATAGGAGTTAGGAACTAATGGCTGATTGTTATATAGTTGAAATTTGACAATATGCAGCATAAAATTTGCTGTCACCTTCTGCATACACTTGCAGTTTCAATTCCTTGAGCTACTACATTACTAAAATTGATAGGCAATGCCAATGGTTTGCCAAAAGCTATCTGCTACATTTCCTCAAAGTGCTGTTCTCTCCAATCTTCTGTTACTAAAAACATTGTAACCTTTTTTTTATTAATTTTCTTCTAGACTCATTGTCATGCCAATGCCTCTGTGGTAGTAATTCCTTGCTATACAGAACTCCTTTTGTCTGTCCAAATGCAAGCTGGAACACATGTATATGCATATATAAAAGAGGTTACTTGTGCTTCTACTGGCTTTTATCATGCAATTTATCAAAGATGCCATTGTCCAACATTATTTTCAGATTTAAGTTTTTTTGTTTCCACTTGATTCTGTAAACTTATAGATTAGTTCTTTTCCTGCCATTTCATCTTTTAACAATTAGGTAACAAAATGTATTAATCTCATCTATCTAATTCTAGGCTTGAAAGGACAGTCAAACAGGAGACTTATTTCTATGGATGAAGTTAGGAAACACCAAACAGAAGGTCAAATGTGGACTGTTTTAAAAGGTCATGTTTACAATATATCTCCATACATGAAGTTTCACCCTGGAGGTATGACTATCAGCTCAATGTACAAGTTCGGATGTAATTTTATAACTCTTATATTACTGGTTTCATTTAAACTATATGAAAATCATTTCCTGCCGCAAAAAAAAAAAAAATGTCGCAGGTGTTGATATGTTGATGAAGGCAGTGGAAAAGATTGTACATCTCTATTCAGTATCCTTCTTTGAGATTACCCGTTGCCAAGTTTTGGAATCCTATTTATAAGATATTTGGGTATGGATAATATATGAAGAAAAATGTTCATGATTTTCGTGCCTAACAAATCATAACCAATATGGGGGTGGTAAATGTTTTTGACTTGAATATTTGATACCCAAGTAAGTTCTAATATCCCCTTTGTAAAACCCTACATGCTTATTCCTATTTTGTTCCGATTATTCCTATTAGTTTATTCATGCATATATGCCATGCCTATGATTCAAGTTGCAGCTTAGGTGCCTTGGGCATGTTCATGTTTTACCTATAATAAATACAGTTTCTGCTCTTTAAGGACCACTTGCAGCTTTATCCTTAATCCTTGTGTTAGATAAATACCATGCTTGGGTTAATGCGGAATTCTTATTGGAGAAGTGCCTTGTAGGTACCCTAGATGAAAGTCATTGAAAAAATAACAGCTGTATTGTAATACTGAATAATCACATGAAGCTAGCCTTGGTTTCAATCCATTATACCCCTTCATGGCCCCTCTTCTGCAAACTGGTCAAGCTGCCAGGGGCAATGGTGCAATGAGGAATAAATTCTATTCATGTACTTGTTTATGTTCAAGAATTCCAATGTCAATTTTTTGTACAATAACGGATGAGTACTTATTCTGTAAACTGGAAATTTGGATGTAGCATTTCATAAATGATTGTTGACTCTGACCAATCCGTTGCCAAGTTTTGGATTAATGAGCTGTGATGATAGCACATTTCAAAACACAGGTTCTTTTCACATGACTCTTGGTTGGAGGAGAAATTTTGCATTTTTCCCCCTTAATATTTAACATTATTTGCAATACTTAGTGAATACCAAGATAATTACTATCTTGTTTCTTGAGGATGTTTTAGTGGGTGCGGGTTGCAAATCGTTTATAACTTGTGTTGTGCTACACTTATCTGGAGCATAGTTCACTCCGGGACAAACATTTGCTCGTGATCTGGGGTTGAGCAGAATGTATTCAGGGTAATGCCAAAATGAAGAGCCCTTGTCTCTTTCAAACGAGGAAGGCATGTGCGGTGTTGATTCGATTATAGGAGAACCTAAACCAACTTTACACACTTAAAACAACAAACAAATATACATCAAGCTTTCTTACAAAACAGTGAAATATAGATCAAGACAATAACCATCTTATAGAATTTTATCATATTAGTCTTGGTACAATGATAAGGTCATTGTTTTGTGACTTAGAGGTCATGGTTCTTTGCTGCAGTGAACCATCCTTTTTAATTTTTAAAGTAATTTGGTGTGTTTGATTTAATTTGGTTTTTCCACTGCTTTCCTCTCCTTTATTTATTATAGATTACTCTATAGTCCATTAAAGATACTAAAACCAAGACATCATAATTTGGGTCATGAGATACTTGAATATCTAAATAATAACTTTTTGGTTTGAGCTGTAAAATATAATAACTGCATACTTGAAACTTCCTTTTGATCTGTCAAACTCCTTTTTTTTTTAATTTCTGTTTGGCTTTATTGATCGCTTGAGTCAGGGAAATACTGTAAATTTGAATTATGGTGCTTAGCTAGTCATCTATTGTACAGATAGACAATTATAGTGAAGAAAAACTATGTCATCCATACACTGTAGTGACTATACTTGGTGACGCAAATCAGCTAGTTTTATTTTTGTTCTTTTCATTTTTCTATTTTGGTCCAAAACGCATGGCTAATAATTGGCATCCTGAAATGGAAAACTAAGAAGTCCTTTCTGCGAAGCTCTTACTCGTTTTAGAGTAATGCTTTTGTGACATCTTTATAGTTCACTTCACATCTATTCACATGATAATTATGTGGCAGGATTAATATTTGAAAATTTTAAAAAACAACGTGGGATTATTAATAATTATGTCAAAAAAAAATCATGCAAATATGAAAATAATAAAAATATTTTTCGTTTTATTAGTCAGCTCCAAACTGCCATATGTCAAGCCACAAGCCTTACCAACCTGTCCTTATGATAATAATGATGCAGTAATCCGCTAAGTTCTCACTATTTTACAAAAGTTATTAAAGTATTGAGAATATTTAAGTTTTATCCTAGCTTTCATTCTTTCATTCTCTTTTTATTTTATAAAAGCTTCATACGCTTTCCTCCTAATAAGTTGTTCTAGAAGTTTGATTGTGTTTGAGAGCGAGACAGTCTATTAAATCCATTCTTCCTTTTGAGATAATATAACCAGAACAAACAGTTAGATGAATGATGATATAAACGTGCATACCTTCACTAAATAGTTTAAAGTTTCATGTATATATGGTTAGATATTTTTGTTACTAGAGTCTTCAAATAAAATTATCAAATTGAGCATTGGAGTTAATTAATATGGTATGAAATCAAACCAAATCTAAGAAAAGATTAGTGTTATATATGACCATTAATCCCTACCTCCAATTTATCAAAAAGTGAAAATTAGTGCTTGTGGCTAGGGTAAATACAATAGTAAAGTTACTCCTATTGATTAGTGCATCCTTTCAAAGACAATCTATGAAGTGGCCGGTTGCTGTTGATTAATCATTGCTATTGACAATTTTCTATTAAGCTGTGAATGCTTTGAAAAATGCAGAAAGAGATCATAGTTTCATGTTTTGGTTAACTCACATATAGTTAACTTTGGGTAATTAGCAGCCAAAATATTATTCATTCCAATCATTCTTTCTTTTCTTTGGGCTCTCTATGGAGAAATAAAGGGAAAGGGCCATACTGCAATGTCAAGTCAAAAGTCCCACCCCAGCCACAGTGATATCTTACTATAACCAAATCCATAGTACATGTTTTAGTATATAAAGTTTCCTCAAGAAATAAAATGCGTCAAACATTCTTTGCTCATTAGCAGAACAAGTGTGAACCATTTTCATCAGAAATCTTTTTATGTTCAACAACTTTCACTGAGACAAGAGAGAAAGAGAGTAGTATGCATATAGCTTCACAAGAGTAAAGTAGATTTTGAACAAAACTTTATGAAACAAAATTACAAATACTCACTAATCATGGGAACAAAGAAGCATTATGATACATCTTCTCAGTATATAAAACCTTCCTTTCCCTTCTTTGAGAAGACCACCCATTCCTTTGCCCATAAGCCTTCTTTTAGAAACTCTAATAGTTTCAGTTTCTATCTTCATCTTCCCATCAGCATATATCAACTTGGGGTTCTGCTTGTTTCCACTTTGATCTTTCTCAAACATGTAGTGTAATTATGGCTTTTTTTGGGTGCTCCCTTTATGCTTTTCTAATATGAAAATACATCACTTTTTCCTTTTGTTTTTGTTGTTTTTTTTTGGGGGGGGGTGCTTTGGGTGTGCAAGGCAGTTCCAACATGAGGTGATGATTGAATTGCATGAAAAAAAGGAAGGGGGGTTAAATAGGAAGAAAGTTAAAAAGAGAGGAGAAAGGAGAGGGAGAGAAGGGGGGTGGTCCTGAGCTCTTGGCTCTCTTTGGTCGCCAAGGAAGAAACCAAACGTGGGGCTTGTGGTGGATCATATGAGATGTCCCAGCTATCTCACCAGGGAGCTGCACTTTGGGTCCCAACACTTCTGGCAAGCAACAACAATAATAATAAGGAACGATGATACATGCACAGCATATAACAGGACAACAAACTTACACCATAAATGCAGATGAGAAAGAAGACAAAATAAAAAAAATGGATCCAACAATATTAATACATTGAAATAAAAAAGAAAATAATAATGGTGTAAGTTTATTGTGCAATTTTATTGTACTACAATCATTTCTAATAATAAAGAAAGTAATGTACAATGTCATACCAATCACTCCCTCTATCTTTATCTTTTACTTGTTTTTTTTTATCAATTCATCCTTATGACTTACCAAAAAGGATGTTAGGCCTTCTGAAATCTTACCTTAAACAAGTACTTCAGGTGCACAAGATTCCTATCATTACATTGGATGGGGAGAGTTCTGCTTTCAAATTTTAATATTATTCTTAATAAATGAGATTTTGGTACACCGTATACGTATTAAGTGTTTTACAGTCTCAACCGATCATATAATAATATCATATATATATGACTTTTAAAGTGATTATTATAATAACCAAACAATTTGAATGATACTGTAATATATGATTAGATGCACCCATAAAATGCTTTAATTTTAGACTAACATTTGTATTACTTTCTCCCTCTCATTTTGGCACTCTTACTCTTCTTTCGAAATGGAGAGTATTTAAGTTCACTAATCATCAAACTAAAAGATGTTAACTCATCATGACCAAAAAAAACTGTTATTAACTGATTGCAGTGAATTGATTAATTAGATAAAATCTAGTTAAAATTAATTTATCTAAATATAAAATTACTTTTATATGAGTATCTGTCATATCCATATTATGTTACGGGTTAATATGTAATATGGTTGTGTCGATGTCCTAGCCAAGCAGTCACCCCCGCAGATTTCCCTCCCCTATTTGTTTATGTACGTATGTCTCTTTGGCAGATCGTAGTAGCTTTGGTTTCGATCGTGTAATTTCCATTTATTGGACTTGTGCCTCATTTGTTCACCAAGAATATTAGCAATTTAGCATGTAAACACGTTAATAATTAATCATATTCTTGATATTCCATTTCAATCGAATTGATAGCTCAAAACTGTCTGCAATCAACATTTCATAAGATATCATAAAACTCTAGTAAAGTTTTAATATTAACTGAATGTTATAGAAACTCATTAATGACAGGGTTATTATTACTCCATTAGTTTTCAATTTCATTCGGTAAGCGATTTATTTGAAGTTCATCTCAACGACCTGAGCATAACTCGCTTTTTTTCCTGCCATATATGTCTTTATGCTCAAGATTAAGAAAAATTCTTTGGTAGTTTGAACTAAAACATTTTTCATTTTCTGTGTTTTTAACTACGAATAATTTGTTGTGTTCTTAAAATTAATGTAATGATTTAACCATTATAATAATTCATATAATAGCAACGCTTGATTATATTGCTTTTGGTGATTTGACACCTCCTTTCATTAACTAACATCTTGAGTTGGATTGTTGTGAATAGTAGTAATATAATACTCTAAAGAACTTGCCTATTTTAACATTTAAAAATTGTATCCATGAACACCCAATCAAATCTAAATATGAAAAATTAAAGTTTATATTTTTAAGTAGGAACAACACAAAATTTAAGGATGATAGATTGAATGTTGGCATAGTATTCAAGGTGTGGATGGTTAAAAAATATTCCATGCTCTAAATAATAATAATAATAATAATAATAATAATAAAAGTCAGTGTCAAAAGAGTTTGATCCCAATAATGAGTTTGATTCGAACTCAAGTTAGATCAATTAGAATGCAGCAGATTTCATGAAATTCTGTTAGTGTGGATCAGTTGAATACACACTAAACTCCTATTATCATCAGCAGTGGCCTAAAAAGAGAAAACAGTATCAAGAGAATAAATTTGAGTCTTATACTGTTATTCACTACTGTTTTGATAAAACCTGCACGAACGAAAAGGAGAGACAAACACCCATAGAACTTGAGTTTTTGCTGTGATACTAAAGTCTAAAAACCCTCTTTCCTAGTTGGGGGCCGGGTGCAAACTCAGAAATGACACTTTCAATACGGGAAAATTGTATTCATACCAATTTGATTGTGAAGAATAAGAAAAGTTATATTTGCAGATCAGCTTGACTCATCAAATATTATTGTAGTTTGATTTTTCAGGCAACGTAATTAACTTGACTTCCAAGAGTTATCTCTATCTCTTCTACATGAAAGGTTGGTCATTCATGACGTTATTTAAGCACATGATTAAGATGAAATCTACGATCTTAAGATGATAATAGAATTTATCCAGTAATTCATATTGAGTCATCCGTAGATATTATATAAATTTCATGTTTTTGATATCCAATCATGAGCGTGAAGAGGTTATAAAATCCCACATTATTTATGTATATGACTAAGGTAACATTTTTTTTGTCGGGTAACATTTATAATCATCCCTTTGGGTAGCTCTCCTTTAGGCTAGTTTTGGGTGAAGTCAGGACTACATTTTTGAGAGATGTGTTGACAAAGTGGTTAAGAAAATAGTTTAACACTTTAACCCCAAAAATTAATAGAAAGATAGTTCAAGCACGTGATTTGCACGCCACATATTTTTCTTCTTCCAATTATTTGTTCTAATTATCATTAGAAATTCATTGGTTATATTATTTTATATGTATGGCCACTTATTTTTGGCTATATGTTAAGATACATGGCTAGCATACATGAAAGGGGGACAAGTGATTGAACCCTACGTGTATGAGAATAGCGGAGGTGGAAAACTATGTTGAATTCACCAATTAGTGTAGTGGTTCCGAATTCATACTATATTTATATAAGATCGACAATATTAGGGGACTCCAGAAGATGTTGCTAACAGCAACACATTAAAATAGAAAAGACATATTTACACTGTGCCAAAATTCTTGCCACGTGATGTTCATGTGACGAACATGGCCACTGTCTCTGACGTGGAAGACAGCATTTGATTGTTGCTTCTCTCATTTCACTTCTTTAGAGGCCACATACTCCTTTCCTTGGCTGTGAGGGAGCTTCCTGTTGATTTAGTTCCATTCGTTTGCCCTTCGACTTAAAGGAACTATTACTAGCAAGTAGGGCTGCTGTTTCATCACTTTACAACGATTTGGAAAGGCTTGATGATATACCAACACGACTCTAAAGTTGTTAAAGGAATTTATTTCATTATGACTGATTTATTTATACCAACGAACTCTTACAACCAAGGGTAGAGAGGCAAGATGGTAAAGGTCCTCTTCTTCCTTAACTAGTGTGCTAAAGATTTGATTCCCACCTGTGAATAAAGCATCTTTAAAATCCCTTGTCAGCATTTAACCACTTTAATAGACCTACCTTGCTAATTGCAACGCTAGGATGAATGTGATTTTTACTTTCTAATGTTAAAAAGGCCTAAAACATTGGCAAGTCACTAATCTGTGATGGGTCTAGGAACCAATTTGTATATTATGAATTCCCAGGTACCCACATTTTGATTTTTAAATGGTTGTAATTTACTTTTATTGCTGCAATTGGTAAGATCAGGCTAAGACAATAATATTAGCATGTTTGAATTGTCGTATGCAAACTTCCAAACCGTAATTTGGGCAAAAGTATACTCTCTTATCGTTTGCCCAAGCCGTGACTTGAGAATTGCAAATGAAAATCCAAAAATGCACTATAATTACAGCCAGAAAATTGAAACTTGAGACTACGAAGCTTTTCTAAGTTACAGCCCCTCTAAATTCAAATGGGACAAGAAGAAAATTGAGTTGAGATGTATGTACGATAAGCCTGTTTAAGTGGCATAAGCTTGTAATTTGCAGCGACTGCTCTGCTGGCGCACTCATGATTAAGTAAGGAATGAGTTCAAAGCGCTTATCAACAACTTTATTCACAATAATAAGCTGAAAGGTCTACTTTGTTTCTTACTGTTACATTGAAGGAGAAACAATGCAAGAATAATGGGGCCCGAACTGAAGTGGATAGTGACACAACAGTCCATACTGCCTACTCCATACTATTGCGTACGTAGTGTGTCAATAAGCAAGTTAGTGGAATGTATGGACTCCGGACCCCTACCAAAAAAGGGAAACTTAAATGAGCACATTTGTCCATTTTGAGAGCTAGATGATGAAATGTTTTAGTCCCTTTTCAGGTACGAACGATGTCAAACAGTCCCTACGGCGAAAAAAAGTTATATAGACCACGTACGAAATGGGAAGATTTATTATTGTAATATTACCGTACAAATTCAAAATCTATAAGCATATGGAGTCTTGAGTCTGAGTTTGAAGTTTGAACAATTCCTCTGGGTAGTACCACGTGAGTCAGCATAATTCTGAGGTGCCAACTGTATCCAAACATGAAAAGCTGCGTCACCTCAAAGGGCTTGTTGCCTGGAAAGCTCATGCTCAAGAAAAAAGAGCAATGTTATTCAAACAACTAAAAATAGGTCTAATTTGGGTTACTCCATTATTATTGATGGAATAGATGAGTGAAAGATAGGCTCACCATCATATCCAATGATAATAAGTTACGTCTCAATTCAATACCTACCTTTAGGTGTTAAAATAACACTATCTTTCATGGACTAGATCACCTGCCAAATTCAATGCAGCAACAGCAGCTGCTTCATGCTCTTTAAGACTTGATACAGTTGCTGCTGCCTCTGGCAGGCGCCTGGGACGTTATGACCATGACTTGGGTTTGCATCAAAAATCAAATGTATGCGGTAACCATTTACTTGCTGGTCACGACTCTTCATGTATTCCATAACATGTTAAATTTAAAGTCACATGGATGAAAATGACATAACGTGATGCTAATTAGTGATGAACAACGGGCTAGCACTCTGACACTGTTTTATCACTCCTGTCACTTAATAGACATGAGAACTACTACACGCTGACTGCTAATTTTTTTTTCTTTTTTTAATGGTCCACTCTGTTTCATCAAATAGCTTTCCATGTTCATATGTAAATATCATCACCATCCAGTCCATAATGACCAAAATTGACAACTTTAAACTCCAGATATGAGAATTAATTGTTTACAGAAAGGAATTTACAGTAGATCATCACTGGCCCCAATTGCTGAAAGCAGTGTAGTCTTCAAATCATTGATGTCCTTGAGCAATTTCTCATTCTCCCAGTTCCTCCGCTGTATCTCAACTTCTAATTCTGCAGTAGGGTGGGTGGGGATGTGGATGGGACAGGTTACAATGCACCAGTTGTTCAATACTGAAAATCTAATATTCAATCATAAACTCTTGAGAATATGTTTTGCCAAAATGTGTGCAGTTGTATTAACTTCCCTACACAATTCCTCCAAAGATTGGTTTAGTGGAAGAAAATAAAATTCTAGAAGTTTATAGCTAGTTTAAAAAATGACCCGAACAACACAAAACAATTTCTGTTTGGTTGGGAGGTAAGAGTGATATGAAAATTCCATGGATGGATTTTATGTGTAAAATTATATATAGACTATAGGGTTTATTCATGAAAAACTTCTCCCTATATTTATCCCCTAACGAAAAGTTTATAACCTACTTCCTCCTCCTGCAAGTCTAATGTCAAATAGCAGACTAATGTCAAATAGCAGAATAGCAATTTCAGAGGGCTATGGTAAAAATAAATATTGTATTACCTGAATTTGAACTATGAAGATCTTCAAGAATTTCCTCCACAAATGCCAAAACCGAATTTTTCAAAACATTATTTTTCTTATCCAAAAGCTGAATTTCATTTTCAAGGCAATCCTTTTCAGACAACAAAGTCCTCACTTCAGAATTTTCCCTCTTATCAATATCTCTCTGAAACTCTAGGCATAGTGTTGTAAAATTTTCCCTGCAAAGAAACTTACTACACCGTCATCAAAATTAAGATGCAGAGCTCACTTCCGCTTAATACTAATTACATTTTAGAATATTGTAAACATTACGCAAGACCAAGAATTTCACACATAGTTAGATCCGTGTGCATATCGGTCCAGCTATGGTCCTCAGTGACAGCCAATCTACAATCCATTTGGCACCAAATCCTTCATTCCATGAGCGATCTAAACACACTAAGATCGATCGTCATCATCCGTGAGAAGGATAATTCTAGAGTGATTAAGTTGGTTCATGTCAAGAGTCATCACCAACTAACCAAGCCTTTGCCCTCAAATCCTTTTCAAACCATCACTTCCAAGTTGAGAATTTTGAACCTTTACCTCCCAACTTAAGCGGGGCTATTAGAATGTGTAACTTATTCAGTTAGTTTGTTATTAATCAGTTCTGTTTAGTTATCAGTTAGTTAGTGTTTAGCTTGTTGAGTACTGTACTGTAGACTGACGCATAAATAGCCTTCTTCTTTCAATTCAATACACAAGTAATTTCATTCATCCGTTCAATAACATGTAGCCACATAGCAAAGAATGAGAAATGAGAACAAAACATCGAAACTATATTCAGCCAGAAATAGAGTCATATACGCCTTAATTCTTCAAGAGTTTGATAACCATGTTATGATCATATAACATAATTTGCCTTCAATATCTACGAATACTAATAGGAGGAGTTTTTCAATACCGTTCTTCGTCCATTCTATTAACGATCTCATCGCGCTTCATTTTAAGACAACATAGCTCCCTCTCCAAGGAACTCACGGAGGCTTTGAGATCAGCTATACACGAGAAAAAAACAAAACCAAAAAAAAAAATATGTAATACCTCACAGAGAGAAATCGCAAGGTAAAACTACTTTCAGGTGACTTTAATAACCTAAATCATCAATGGATCCGAACAAGAAATCATAAAATTTCAAACACCAACATCTAACTCGGTGCGTTCAATTCGTCGAAATGAAATCTCAACAGAAGCTTGAACGATCTCAATAATCAGGCAACGTAACGGACTTGGCTTACCGGCGACGGTTACATATCCAACGGTCTCAAACAGCAGCATGGCACTTGTCTTGATGAGGTCCGCTTCCTTGGCTTCAGATCGGTCTCGATCCTCGCATTTGACGATGCTCGATTCGATCTCGCGCGTGAGCTGAATGTTGGCCTCGATTTCTTCGTTAACCTGATGATGATTTTCTTCTCGAAGCTAGTTACTTTACTTCCGATGAACTCACGACAAAAGGCTATGATGTATTGTATGGTTTCGACTGAGTGAGAACGAGAAATTGAATGAAGAGAAGAACCTGGTCGAGCATCTCCTTCAGAGATGAAATGTGAGCGAGAATTGTCCCTGTGTCTTCCATAGCTTGCTTTCCTCTCCTCTACCAGTGACCGTTGCCGCCACTTTTCTTCAACGGTTTAATACATTCCGTGTTTCCCGCGCTTCCAAATAAGGCCAACCCTCTCAACACTAACCAGTGGGCTCAATAAAAATTAATGGGCTTTTTGGTTATGGAGAATATTCCCTGTGGACCAAAAACAAACAGAGAATACTCTTTGACCCAAAAAAAAACGGGAACAATCAATATTTACTGAAGGTTGACCATCGAACTTCGAGACCAAAAGCAAAAAAAAAAAGAGGAGAGAGAACTGTGCAAAATTTTAAATAATAGAGAGAGTTATAAATTAATGAGAAATAATATGTTTATAACTTTTTTATACAACATACTCACAATATAGGGAAAAAAAAACAAACAAAGTGGTGGCTTAGGAAAATAAAAAATTGAAATGGATCTACTGCCTTGTATATATATATATATATATTTTTTATCTATATTGTAATATGTTGTACAAAAATATTGTGCACATCTTTTTTTTGGGTCTTTTTTTTTACATATGAGATTTGCGATATATTTACATAAATATGGTGTTTTTGGAAAAATTACATAATATGATATTTTTATAAAATCCACCAAACAATTTAATACTTAATCTGAAAAAAATTCAATATATTCAATGTAAAACAAAAATAACACAAAATCACATAATTCACCTGCCCTTTCTATAAACACCATATACAAGTAAATTTTTTTGTTATCTCATATTAGTGTAAATCACCTATCAAAACATCATATACAAATTATTTTTCCTCTTTTTTCTAAATTAATATCCGGAGGGAATAAATGATATAATAATTTATCAATGCAAATGAACGAATTCATGCAATGAAGGTGACTTGTGCCTCGATTGGCATCAATGTTTAGAGAAAATAATAACTATGGGAAGGTGTGCTGACTGCGACAGTGTTTGAATGGCTAATCAAATGCTACTTAATAGGATTAGTCATGGACTATCACTGTGAACCTGTAAAAATACTTCAGTGGAAAACTTAAAAGAAAATTAACACTCTAACCTAGCAGGTTATAGAATTTATTATTAGAATATGTAACTGCACACACAATCACATATCTCCCAGTCCCGATTAATCCCATCATTAGTTTAGAAAAGTTATTTGAATATAGTTTCGAGATATATATACATACAGGACGTATATTAATAAGAGATAAATTAGAAAGTATATGAAAGATATATAAGTAATGGAATTGAGAAGCATATGGAGCCACCGACCCACCACTTGCGCATAGGTGTCACGGTGGAATATTAGGGAAAAATATCCAATAGAGATAACCTAGAAAATTAGGATAAGAATTGATAAGGATAAAAAGTAATATTTAGTTTAAATATTTTATTATAAGTGAAGGTTATAGGATACCAAAACCACTATATATATAAATATTGCCCTTTGACATGAAATGAATCAAAAAGAAAGAAGTCATTAGCTCTAGTTTTCAGCTTCAGTCATGATTTCTTAGCTTAGTTTTCTTTAGCTCTTAGTTTTGTTAATTTTTTCCGTACAGGATGTTGTCCAGGCTTCTATATCAAAATAATAGGCCTTCTCATTTTGATCATGATCAACCACTTCACCTGAGGATACTTACCAGCAGAAGTCAATGTCACTTTTTGTCATTTTATTTTTAAAAATTATATCATTATATGTAATTACTTTATCTCTTTTAGAATATCTTCAACTTTCATATAATTTTACATTTTAAAATATCTGTCCATTTTTAGGTGACTTCACATTTTTATATAGTATTTTTTTTTCAATGATATCCCTAAGTAATTTCAATCACTCACTAACTATTAATTTTTCAAAAGCATTTCATTTAATAGGATACGTTAGTTTATTTACTATATTTTATTTTATTTTCAATATATTTATTATCTTTCTTAATACTTTTACTTATCTAAATTAAAGTGATAGATATTTTGAAAGGAATGGAATATGTGTGTGTGTGTAATTTTAAAAGTAAAAACAAATTGAGGGCCGTGAGGATAGGGTGCCTGCTGCATTTCAAGATGGTATATGCTGCATGATTCAATTACTATTCTTATCGACTCATTTAAAACCAGAAAGTCAAATGTCATAAACTTGCTTATACGTAATATCTCTTTTTAATTATTGATGTCAGATGATGCATACTGCAGTAAGCAGTTAAAAAAGACAAGTGGACATTAATTAATGCACATGCCTGGACTACAATAGTATTATTATGTTAACTACGAGGTCACGGAAGTTATATAGAAATCAACTTTTTTTTCTTTTAATTTGATTGAATATAGAAATTAACTTGATGCAGGAACATATGCGTGTGCAGATTGTCTAGTAACCATAATCAATGAGTTCACATCAGTAAAACGAATAAGTGTAACCGAATTTCCTTTCAACCGACGCATAAAATAAAAGGCAGGAAAGCTAGCGCGCATAGTTTATATTCATATGAACTACTATCATAGTTGGTTACGTTTATTTCTTTTGATTGACAGTTATGCATTTATGCTTATCTTTGCCACTTGGAAACATATTCCAGGTCGCTTTATTCTGTTTCTACACGTAACTTTTATTAGATTATCTTCTTATATTAGTTTGAAAAGTGATGATCCTACACCTCGATAGAACCATAGAATCTAGCCCACAAATTTAGTGAACTAAAACCCAAATTTTGGATTTTGAGTTGTTGGGATTTTAATTTTTTAGATTTGAATCCATGAGGGATTTCCTTATTTACGTAAATAAGTGAATTATATGTTAACTTTTACATAGAATCATCAATCAAATCCATCATTTCCAAGCTTCAAGGTGAGTATATTGATTATGTAATCATCATTTCTTTCATATCAACAATTTTATTAAATAAGGATAGAGTCCCCAGAGTTTAATCTAGAGTTATAATGCTGTCATTCCAAGCAGTACATACTCCCTTCAGACCTATGATCCTTATGTTGATCATTAGAGTTAATTTCATTATGACATGACCATATGATATTAGAAATGAAAGCATGAAATATATGTTTTTCACTCATTGGACCATTATTGTTAAAAGTGATTTTTATTAGTATGAATATGATTATATTTAGAGATTTATAAAATATTATGATGATTTAGTAGAGCACAAGTATATGATATGGTTTTTAGAGAAAATAAGTATTTATGATGCGAATTCAATATGATTCATAACAATTGATTCTGGGCTTAAATGCCTGCGATCCCTTGGGCATGATTTCATTAAAGTCAGGTTACATTGAGAAGCTTTAGTTTCAAGAGTTTTCATGAATTATACATATATATTAGAGATTTTATGATTTCAAGAATAGAGTTTTGAGAGAAATAATTAGAGATGTTGTAATGATTATATGAATTTCAGAATTTATTGATTTTATATACTAGAGCTTGTGAACTCTAGGATAGAAGACTTTGAGGATTTAGATTTCTTGGTTATTGTGTTTATCCGTTAACCTTGTGTATACACCTTATAAGTTTGCACACCCTTATAGCACTGTTTTAGGAGCTACTACACTATGATTTTTTGTGACGGAAATTCCTTTTATTGAGTTATGAAATGATAATTTGAATATATATACATATATAAATGTAGGTACATGTGATTATGTAAGACTTTGAATATGATTTTGATATTATATTTCATATGATTATTTATGTTATTGGTTGTCCCATGAGAGGGATAGCAGGTTAGCTAGCCCGAGTCCTTCTGTTCCCAAGAAAGTTCCAAAGCTTCACTTGAAGTGAAGTATCTTTGGCATTTTGTTTAGAAATATAATTGTTAACCATAGAAATAGATTGACATTGATTTATCATGATTATTTTGTAATTACATTCCAGTTTCATGTATACTTTTATAGAGAGACCATATATTTTGAGTCACAAGGATATGTTCTTTGAGAAATGATTGTTTTCTAATTTCATATGTTAGAAATGATTATGATATGCTATTAATGATGAATATGTTTTCAAAGATCCAAAGGTTTATTAGATGGAAATGATGTTTATTAAATGAATTTAATACTAAATATGCATATGTCATGAGGCTTACGTAACGGTTCCCAAGACAACTTTGCTCAGATTCTAAAGAAGAAAGAAACAACGTGGAAGAAACCACCATGGATTTCAACAATGCAAGTTTTTCTTTTGGTACAATAAAATTTTAAAAATGATGATATTTAAATCTATAATTTCATACGAAATATTAAAATCTCTCAATGCAAATAAATAAAAGAGATTGTGACTTTTTTAAATTAAAATTTAGATTGAGAAAAACTCACTCTAGTTCAGAGTCATGTCATATCTCCAAGTTCATTAAGAGTTTATAAAGGTAGTAGACATTTTAATTTTTTGCTGCAGCAATACTATTGTTTTAAGTAATAGCCATTTTAAGTACATAATATTAATATTTTAATGAAATTATGGATCACTTGAGCTTTTTGCTAGAAAGTAGCTCCCGGTTCCCCAATCATTAGTCCCATTGTCTCATAACACATTAATCTAAGGTGAGAATTAAGTATTATAGTGCATTATAAATGAGAAGTTAATTTTCATGTATTATCCGTATAAATCGGTATTTAATTAGTATATATTATCATATTAATAAAATAAATTTTACTCTTATTTTATTATTATAAAAATCATGCATATAAAATAATTTTATTAGATAAAAGTAAAAATACCTAATGCTTAGAAGTTCAAACTAAAACTTAAGAATAATTTATTGTTATACAAACAAAAATGTGTACCTTTGAAATATTTATTCTATTTATCTATCACATTCAATAATAATAAAATGAGTATTATATTGAGACAATATTTTTTGGTATTAAAATGACGCTAGTCAATGAGTGTTAATTGTTATCATTGTAACTTTTATCACTGCAAATTAGAATGCCAATAGGAATATGTAAAGTAGATAACAATGCATATCTTGGTATTCGTAACAACGAATCGTACCATTTATTTTATGAATTCTATTGTAAGAGGAATATATATCTTTGTATGTCAGAGGTACAAGAGAACCTATTCCTTCTCTACCTCCAATAATAAACGTCATGTCAATGGAGCAGGAGCAGCATGCCAGCACCTATCAAGAGATTTCAAAGTAGCTTGGCAATCCTATATATATATATATATATATAATGAACCTAAGTTACTCTGGACTTGCACATGTTTAGCACATCTACCATTCAGTCCGAGCCCAACAACACATGATAAATGTCAAATCCATAAAACAATTAAGCTATACTTTCAATCAGTCAATCAATCTGTTTTATAAAATCAAATACCACCATCAATGGCCGGCAAAACCCGGAATATTCCAACATAACTCATTTGTGTACGTTTCATTTTTCACCAATGAATTCACCGTTGGCTTTGCGGTCCACGATTTAAGGCTCGAAGTCAAATCATACGAGCGTGTGGGATTCGATTTGATTTGAAATTGAGAATCAGGTGAAAGACTACTGAAATGAGTTCCCACCCAGTATTGACCGCTTCAACCTCCCTCCTCTTCTTCAAAGCTCGCTCTCATCACCATGCCCCTAATAGCGGCACTAGCAGTATTAGTAGCTATCATTTCTCATTCCCAAAACGGTGTCGTTCCCGCCGGATTCTCTCCCACGCCAACAACACCACCATGCCCCCCTCCTCCTCCTCTCCGAAACCTCCTTCCCTACTCTCACCGCCGTTTCCATTCCTTTCTCTCTCCTCAAAGTACTCTCTCTCTCTCCTCTGAAACGCATTCCAGCTTCTTCTTTTTTACTTTTGCTTTTGAAAAATAAATCCATATTATGCACGTGGCGTGTGTTTGATTGATCCTTGACGCTTAAGAATTTCGTGGTGATGCGTGTGTCTTTGTTGCTATGCGTTTTGATCATTGGTTCTTGATTTGTTTGTGACAGGACAAGAACTCAGACTTGTCGTTGAAGATTGAAGAAGGTTTCGGACGCAATGGCCTCGGGATTCTCTCTGTCACTGATGTATGTGCATGCTGTTGCGTTTCACTTGTTTGTTGTTCATTCCATCTTTCAACTTTTATTATTATTATTGTTGTTGTTGTTGTTGTTGTTGTTGTTCATTTTTGTTTCAAATATTGGTGATGAATTACAGTTCTCTCTCTGTCTTTCTTTGGAGGTGTGAATACTGAACACGATTCATTGATTTGATGAGTTACGAATATTATTGAATAAATTGAATTGTTAATTCTGTTTCTTATGAACAAGGTTGGTGAAAAATTAATGCAGGCGCTAGTTAATACTTAATAGTAGTACTTGGCTAATTGGCTTGGCTATAATAGATTGATGCATATGAAAAGCTGATGGTCAACTATATAAGAACTCGAATACTTTTTTTGGAGCTTAAGATTAAACTTATGATTCATTTGAATATGATATATAGCAGCTCTAGAACTGGATATTCCATTGTTTTGATTTTATTGGCTGCATTACATTGTTTGATGCCATAGTTATTTTATTGGGGTCAATTACAGGTTCCAGGATACTCTTCATTGCGCACGAATCTTTTGCATCTTGCTCCAAGGTATGTGCTGCTTTGAAATGGTTGTTGCTGCATGTGTTCCCGGTGCCTAAGTTTTTAATACATCAAAGGTGATAATCAGAAGCAAGCTGTTTTTTTATGCTAATGTTTTCGTTTCTTTGTGTCAGATTGGCTAATCTTCCTAAAGAAGTGAAGGAGAATCTTGAAGATCCTCATAGTAGGTAACTTCCTCTGTATTTAAAGGCATGTTTGATTTTAGAAAACAATTTTCAATTTTCATTTTCTATTTCTAATTTGTTTTCTATCTTAAAATTTTTTTAAAGGAAATAGTGAAAACTAAAAATTAATTGATGCAATTTTTACTGTTTTCTCTACAAAATCTTGAAAAATAAAAGATTAACTGAAAATAGGAAATGAGAACCGAAAACTATTTTTTGTAACCAAATGGACCCTAAGACTTCTGAGTACTAAATTTTCACTGTGCATAGCATATGGCATTTTTGTTCGATCATCTGAATATACTGCTATCTTTTCGCACTAGTCCACTGCCCTGCACTTGTAGCTTTTACAGCAACAAATAACTTTTGCTTCATCTATCCACCTGAATTTTAGGTACAATTTTGGTTGGAGTCATGGGAAAGAGAAACTTGAATCCGGAAAGCCTGGTAGCTCTTTCGTTTGTTATATATAATGAATGCTTTGACAGTTGCTCTTTGGGAAGCCTTAAATTTGATTTGGAATACAATTTTATTTACTTACGGCTTTTCTCTGGTGTTTTTACCCATGGCTATCTGAAGTGTGTTTCAATTTGAGATATACATAGTTATTTGGAAAACTTGCTGCATTCTGAACTCCATTTATGTTCCCTTCTTTGTAGTCTGATTATTCTGTTTTGTAGGATATCTTATCATGCCTATCATTGTTCTTTTTGTTTTCCTCTTTCATGAAATTTGTTTTTCTGTCCCCAGAAGAAAAAGAAAATCTTTGAGCAGTTTAAACAAGCTTTGAACTTATGTGAAATTGGAAATTTAGTATTTAGTTGCATGCATATGTTATGGGAAAATGGTTAGTTATCTGCATTATTAAGTGAGGCTTGTTTTTATTTTTATCTACTTCTTTCTTTTTCCTGAGTGCAGATTTATTAAAAGGATCCTTCTACGCCAATCCTGTACTTGATACTCCTACAACAGAGGCATCTTTGATTCAACGGTAAAAGTGAATGAAAACACTTAATCATATTATAGAATTTTAAATTGTTTCTTGCTTTAGGTGTTTCTTTATTTTATATCTTATGACGTATGCATTTCCTTATATTTTTGTGTGTTCTGCAGGTATCCATCATATTGTGGAGCAAATATATGGCCCAGCAATGCATTACCAGAGCTTGAAGTGGGTACGCCCTGAAGTCTGAACAGATTTTGCATTTGCAGTGTTTGTTTTCTGATGTGTAGGAGTGTAGATGTTGCTGTGTTCATATATATTTTTTTTCCTGTGGTTTTTATATGAATGATTGCGCATATGATGTTTGAAGATCATTAGTTGTTTTTTACTGTGTTGCTATGCCTATTTTCATGCAACATTTGTATTGTAGGCTGCTTTTTAATACCTTCGGTCAGTTTTTGTAGCTGTATTGAAGTATACCATGGACACCGAAGATGTTACATTGCGTTACTTTCACACTTTGTATTTGATTATTTGAAGAAATATTTCATCTTTGATGGAATACCATTTTGTGAATATTGCAAAAAAAAAAAAAAAAAAGCAGCTCTTGATAAAAATATTTCCAGGCAATCAGTGGTTACTCATTATCCACTTGGAGCATCGTTAACTGGTTCAAGTTGAGTGATCAATTGTTCCTAACATGAAAAATATTCTTCTCAAGTATTGCTTCTCAGTATTTTTCTCTTCAATTTTTCCACCCTTTTATGGACAAATGATTACTAAGATTTAAAGCTTTTGACTGTAAACTAGAAGCAATACTTTAGCTCCCGTATTTTCGTAGGTTAAGAGTGCGATATTTTTATGCATCTTCCAACCAAATCATGATAACATTAGATAATGGTAATGTATTATTTTAGTTTATTTGATCTTTATGTTGGCTGGACAACATGATTGATTACATGTTCACTGTTTATTTGCTTTTGGGGTGTAGCTTTCAAAGCACTGGGAAGCTGATGTTTGATGTTGGATTGATGTTGGCATATCACTGCGATCAATATGGTAAGATAGCCATTTGTAACTTATTTTTTGGCTTTAGGCAAAGGCATGTTGAATTGCCTACAGTGTTTCCTTAGCTTTTTATTTCATGTGTACTGGTGGAAGTTGGACCATTTTTTGTTCATATCCAAGATGCTTACCTATATTGCACGTTTTTGTTCTGATTTCTATTGCTGTCCTGATCTATTGTCATCTTCAAACAACTTGCCAGTATCCAAAGGGATGAAAATCCACAAGGATGAAGATCTGGAATCGATACTTCATCGCTCCCGCTGTCACAAAGGACGTTTGCTATATTATTTTCCTGCACAACAGGGGTTAGTTTGACTTTCATTGTCTTTGCTTCTCGTAAGATTTCAATTTTAGATTTCTATGTCTTGAATTTAGGGGTCTTAATATTATATTCAGAAGTTGATTTTACCATTTCAAAAGTAGGTAAATTTGAATGATATCAATTATCACATATTAAAATAAGTTTATCAAGGTTTTCGTATCATTACTTTATTCCCAAGTATGATTTTTAGGTGGCCTTGTGGAGGATTTAACATCCGCCATAATCATTCTACTAAAGGACTAGTGCCGTTTGAGTTACAAGCTCCTTGGCTTGCATAAACATTTTCTATGGACTAAAATAGTAAAAGATATAAATTATCAAATGTTAACTCTTTCAAAATACCCAATGTTATACTCGTTAAGTAGATTCTATTTATCAGGTCGAACTCTAATATAATAGTACTTGAATATAGCGAACATTTTTAGTCTATCCTTTTGTGTAGTATATATTAACTAGTTCCAAACGGTTTGTTACAGAGTCCCAGATGGTAACTCTACGTCTTGGTGTGGATGGCATACAGACCATGGTTCATTGACAGGTTATTTTCATGTTTATATTCATATCATATGGGTTGTGCTTTTGTATGTATTCTTTGAATATTCATTTAGTGTGTGCTAATTTCTTAGATCCTATATTCCTCTAGTAGAACTGAATGGAGCGACTATCGATATAAAAAACGTATACTGTTAGTGCCAATACTATGGTTCTTCACAAGCTATCATTTGTCTAATTTCCATTTCAATTCAATGTGTAGGTCTGGCCTGTGGCATGTTCACGAGAGATGGTGTAGAGATACCTTGCCCTGATAGTGCTGCCGGCCTCTATATTCGAACAAGAAGTGACCAAATCGTCAAAGTATACATTCTTCTTCTAGAATTGCAAGTAACACTAGATGACATAAATGATAAGTGATGTTCATGATTGCAATCTTAAAACATGAAGCTTAGAATGTTTATTCTTTAGTACAATGCAATTACTAATTGTATATTCTATCATATAGGTTGTCTTTGGAAAAGATGATATTGCTTACCAAATTGGTGAAACCACTGAAATACTTTCTGGAGGTTATCTTTGTGCAACACCTCATTGTGTACAGGTAATTGAAAAAAATTCCAAAATCATGCAGAATTTGTCTCAAGTTGGTTGTAGAGTTCAAGCATATGCAATTGTCATCCTTTTCTGTTCTTCTACCTCACATTATTGGTTTCTTGTTCTCTATGCTAATTGTTGATGTCACACTTGTATCTATCCAGTATGATTTTCTTCTACGGGGGTCGTAAATTTTCTTAGCTGTTGGCAAATGTAATAAATGTGTTATGAAGTTCATTTGACTATTTGAGCATTAACATATGAAGTAAATTATTTTCTGTTTATTTGTTTACTTTACAAGTGCTTGGGTTGGGACACTGGTGGCTTTAATATTAGATGGTGTTGCCTATGTTTGCTTGGAGGCCTACTCGAACTTAGATGCCTCTGCCCTCCTGTGTATGACGAAAAATTACTAAGATTGATATGTAAAGTAGTTAATATTATTTTTAGATGAATTTAAAATGAAGTTCTCCCTTGATGTTCATACATTTATTATCCTGTACCTTTGATGTGTCTATTAGAGTATAGCCGGATGTTGTCTAGATTTTCCCAAATACGATTTGTTCAACTCTTTAATAAGTTTATTATTCTCGTTCGATTTCTTTTGAAAATTTTCTGATATAAGCTATGGATTTTTAATACTTTTAGGCTCCTAAGGGGAGGAGTCTGCTGGTGTTGAACGGTCATCATTTGCATTATTCATGCAACCTGACTGGTATGTTCTCTGGGCAAGTAATGCTAGACTGTTCTGTTGCTTTAATAATGCCTTTAGTTATCTTCAGTCGTAGAAGTACAAGTTAGCCATGCTAACATGCAAGAACATTAGAGAAAGTAAAGGCCAATTATGAATCTGAGCTCAATTCTATAATAATGCGTCAAGACTTTTGCTTTTCAGGGATGAAAGACTCAATTTTCCTGAGGAAGTTCACATTCATAAAGAGGTATGCATTCATGAGGTCATGACCCTTCACCTTCAACATGAAACCATGCGCCATTACAGAATGAGATTTGAATAAATATTGATAAAAGGTGACATGTAAAATAATTAAAAAGGATACTTTGCAATATCATCTGTGATTGAATTATTTGGAAGTAGTCACTATGGCTTTTGTATGGAATGCATGCAAAACATTGAAATTCTTCATATAGGGTGACTAGGGTCAGCTGACAAACATTTCAAGTTCCACCCCTGGTGGACCACAGGCGAAAATTTATTTTTTGGTAAGAGAGTGCATGTTTGGATTTTGTTTTATTTCTTGTTTTTATTTTCTGTTTCTAGTGTTTTTTTCTTCTTTTAAGATTTTGTGAAAAAATAGTGAAAATAAGAAAATAAAAACTAAAAACTGTTTTTGAAACTAAGCAGACTCTAATGTTCTCTGTTTAAGTAAACTACAAATCCATCTCACATCTCGGAAATATGGGATTCTGAAATCTGTGAAATTAGCATTCTGCGGAGTATATGCTCAATTTTATAAATTTTTTTCTTCAGCTTATTCCATCAAATGCTGCCCTTACATTTGGAGAGTATTCAGAGATGCTGCTTGACAAATATTACCACCGGAAACAGTAAAGGTTTACATGTTAGCCATTGATGCTGGTTGTTAATCAAACTCCTCTGTTTTGTTGCATTTCACATCTATCTGCTTCATTTTGCTCTGGTTTTTTAGCTGATGGTCATTTGACAAACTATGCATTTTGCAGGAGCTGAGGTTACTTCTAATCCTACTAGTAATTGGGTGGCCCATGGTAACAAACTATTAATTCGGGAGTGAAGTAAATTTGTAAAAATGTAATTGCTATTGGATAATAGCAAAAGAAAAGGAAAACTCCTGCAATCAACCAAGTGGATGAATTTATTTGTGATTATTTTGACTAATAATCACTTTTTTTATTAAAAAAAATTATTTTTCATATATTTGGATAATTTTTGAAAAATAATTAAAATTAAAAAAATATTTTTCAGTTTTTTGTAGAAGTTAAAATAAGTAGCTTCTAAAAAAATTAGTTTTCAATTTTTTCTATTATATATAAAATTTAGCTTTAATAATCACTTTTTTCAAAATTTGAAACACACGCACAAATGACTATTTCGATCCAAGTTTATTAGACCATGCTCATTAGCTAGTTTCGGCCTATTAGTTAGTTAGTATTATAAATAAGGACAATTACCCTCATTGTAGGGAATATTGGAGAATAATCAACTTAATGGATTTTATTAGAGTTTGGAAATTAGACTTGAATATAGTGCTATCAATGGTTCAATTGAGAGAGTATTTTTCCATGGTGGGAGAAACTCATGTCGCTCCACCCATGGTTGGTGCATTTTTTTGTTGCTGGATTATAAATTATCTCAAGTATCAACTACAATTAGTAGTACCAAGACTAAACTGACGTTAAAAATTTTATTAGGATCAAATTAATATCAAATTAAAAATATTGTTTACTCAAAATAATTCTAAATTACTTGGAATGGCAACGTAACACTTGGGGGCAGAAACATAGCCCATGTAAATTAGTCTAATTAGATGTTAATTAGGGGGAATGGGATGAGGTTACTATGGTATGCAATAGTTCATTATCTTAAGAGAAAATTACACTAATAACCCTCGAGATTTATATCTCATTTTAGTAAACAACTTATTTGAGTGCTTATTATTTTATATCCAAATACATAATAATAAAATTGTTTATTTTTAGTATTTTAGAAAATATTTATTAAGAAACTAGATGTTTTAACTTATCAAAAAGTACTGAGAATAATTTTTAGAAAAGTGATAAATTGTCTAATCAAACAAGATAAAAAATAAAAATATGACTCTTGAATTCTAGAAAATTAAAAAAAATTCATAAGTTGTGCTATCTAAACGAACCCTTAATGTAATTACACTTTACTCTTTTATTTTGTAAAATTATTATTGACCTCTTTTAAGATTTACTAAAATTTCACTGACTTTTCCTATAAATATTGATTTATTAATTTATATGACAAAAAAATATATCATTGACTTTCCCTAAAGTTCTCTAAAATTATAATAAACTCTCCTACAGTTACAGGTTCATTAATTTAAGTAACAAAAAATAATAATAATAGACATTATCATTATTATTGATGATAAAATTATAACATCTTGACAATATTTAACATATCAATTGAATAAAATATTTTTTTATCATACGGAGGTGAAAATTGTAATTACAACATATGATAAAATGGTATTTTATTTGTGATTGAGTTACAACCTAATAATTATAGTTGTCTTACACCCTTTAAGGGAGGTCATGTTCAATTCCACCCTTCCCCCAACCCCCTTAAAAAAAGTCCTAACTATAATCATTTATTAAAAAAAATATATATTTTAGTTAATATATATGTCAATTGTTATTAAAATATTATAATTTTGTACTAATAGATATGTAAATGATATATTATTTTTTATCATTCAAATTAATAAATTAATATTTATAAAGAATATTAGTTTAATTGTATAAAACAGAGGAGTATCCAATATAATTATACTTAAAAAAAAATAAGTGTAAATTACTCTTATCTTTTTCTTTAATGCGAAGTAATACTACGAGATAACTCAAATTGTGATGGGATTTTCACTTACGACTTCTAGAGTAAAAACTAAACGTGCCGTATTAAGCAGAAAGATGGCAATACAATTTTGATTACTCTTCCTAGATATGGACATTCGAAAAAATGCATGAAATGCTGTAGGCTATACCATCGCTTTCTTCGGAGAGGGAAAGTAACTTGAAGGCTAGACCAATCACATATACGGAAAAAATAAAACATCATTTTGATTTGATGTTAATGGAAAGTTCTATTGTTAAAATAATCTGGGGCGGATAATACAACAATGAATCAGACAAAAAGATGATTCAGATAATTTTATATGTTCAGAGGATGATTAATTTAATCTAAAATTGAAAAGATTAATTGCATCTATACTTTAATTCCTGAGTACGTAGTTTTTTTCGTTCGCAAACACCAAACAGAATCAGACACCTGTTTCACCGGATAACAACAAAAGGGAGGAAAGGACAAGACATGTCTACCAAATGAGACTAACCAGTAAGAAGTGGGAAGTTGGTCTAGTGGGCAGTCGTCACTCCATATGTCGGCGGTGGGATTTAATGGAATTTTATGCCTCATTCTAGAAGCCCAAAAAAGTCTACCTTCGAAAATAAATAAAACTTGTCCATATAAATGTTCAAATAACCGAGATAAAGTTCTAATATATACTCTCATATACTTTTCTCTGATAAAAACTGTATTAAACTGAGAATAGAAGAAATGAATTCTCTGCTTGGATAAAGTTAACCGAAGAGTTTTTATATACAGAGGGGTGAAGTAGAAACTTTAAAGCTACCACTGGAGTACAAAGATAAAATGCCAAACTAGGTAATTGACAGACTTGTAACTCATCTAATTTGTTACGAACTAACTAGTGTAAGAAACTGAAGCGAGTTCACCTCAAAAAATTGAAGTGAGTTCTCATAAAAGGGGTAATAAGATATCAATGCAAAATTTTCTATGGTCCAATAACTTTATAATAAGTGATGCTACGCAACCGGATAGAATCCGATTATGATTAACTGTATTGATATATATAACAACAAGAAGTTGAGTTGTAATAATGATAGCACTTTTTCAATATTTGGATCCTTTAAAATAATGATTTCATTTCAGAGAATAAAATAAGAAATTATTGTTTTTAGATCAATAAAATTAAAAATAAATTTTTTTTTACTTTATTAATTTAAAGATGAAATTTCTCACCTTACACCCCTATTTTGAGGATCTAAACCCAACTTTTCATGTAACACACTAATAAAATGGGGGAAATGGTAAACAAGTGGGGCAAAAAGAGTGATGGCTTGATGCTGAATGGGTAGCATGCCTCATTCTCAGCCTCATCACAAACCAAACTAACCGACACATTCTGTTTTCTACTGTGGAAGGAAAACGGATAGGCCGCCAAAGTAACCAAATGCACAACTCAATCCAAATCCAAATATCCAGTGTTGACCAAAAATTAAATCTAAAAACCCGACCCAACATAGGAAAAATAATTTATATATATATATATATATAGTGTTTTGATAGATAATTTACACTTATATGAGATAATGAGTAAATTTACTTATATGTGGTATAGAATCGCCATCGTATTATTTTCATTTTTCTAAATCTTTTGTAAATTCTGGATTAATTTTTATTTTATATTAAATTGATTTAACAAATTATCCTTAAATTTGTCAAAAGTGAATTCTATAGTTACATAATTTTTTCCTAAAATATTATATTAATATAAATATACCATCCAAATCCTATATATAAAAATAAAAAGACCCCTCAACATAGTGAGCACATTTCATTTGCATTTTTGTACTACAAAAGCTTTATTGTTTTTCTCTTTCTTATTTTAAATAAATTAAGAAAAACGTGGTAGGATAAGGACAAGAGTGCCACGTGGGATATGTGGTTCAGTGGCAGGGGGCTGTACTTGGACGTTTGTAGCCCCACACGGAGTCCTTGTAAGTTATTTGGTTATGGCGTTGTCCTTGTCATCCTTGGAACTTTTCCCCCTGCCTTTTTGACCTAATTGGATTCTTTGTGCTTCAGGCTGACCAGAACGTATTCCTTCCAGAGTAGTCTGAACGCGATCAAATAAATAAAGCAGCAAAATCCACTTTTACTTGGTGTTTATGCCCTTCTATTTCATTAAACAAAAGTATGTTATCCTTTCATATGATGTAAAATGCTTTATATTATCATATTATTTAACATTTTAATATCATTATTGAAATGATTAAATTTGATAAATAAAGCGTCAATTAAAAAATTAAATTAATAACACATAAAAAATGAAGGTTATATTAAGATGTGACTTAAAAAAAAATAATAGTGAGTTCAATATTAAATTATTTACATTTATATGAGCTTATTTTCAGGTGATTTGAATAAAAATAATCACTCTAAATATTCTTTTTAATTACTGTATACCAAATTTATGACAACAGAACTTGTCAATACTCCAGCATAGATTATTTGATCAAATATGATTTATGTAATCTCCTTCATTTTTAAGAAAGGAGTTATATGAATCATACGAGTTTGATTTAAGTACATGTACATCTACAAAACTTTCATGTACACAATTTACTGATTTACACGGCAAAACGTTTTTTCAAAATAAGAATTTGAGCCAAACAACTTTTTTAGTTCTTTAATTAGACTAATATTCTCATCACGTTGGGGGGAATTTAAGCAGAACAATTGCTAGTATGATAGTGACAGACACGACACGACATGAAATCTCATCTCATCAAGGAACAACGACAAAAACAAAATGCATGGTAACGTTAAACAAGTGGAGGCCACAAAACAAAACAACCGTCATCAAATAAAAAAACCGCGTGCCAAACAAGTACGAGACTCCTTCTATATAACCGGGGACAGTTGTGTTTTGCGTCCATCAAAAACACCGAAAACTCTCGCTTTGATTCTTTTCAAGGTTTCATTCAGATCAGGTTCAGGTTCAGGTTCTATCAAATTAACCATGGCGACTCTCTATGGCACATCATCATCCCAACCTCGCCGGAAGACAAGCTTAAGAAAACGGTGTTTTCTGATTGTGAAGCAACAGAAGACGCGCTTCTACATCTGTGGACGGTGCATAGCTATGCTCCTCTGCTGGCACGACCACGCTATAAACGATTAGGTTGCCATGTTGCTAATCTTGGATGGAATTCGATCGGTTTTGCCTTTGTGGGTATACCTTCAGTTGGTTCTTGCTTTTGCCGCACTCGAGTTTTATATATGAGGTTGCAGCGGGGGAATCACAACTCACAAGGAGGTTGGTTGGAGAGTGGTGGGTCATGTAGAAGAAGAAGAAGATGCTGCCTCTGTGATGGGTTTGTGCTTATTGAGGTTGGAATCAAGAATTATGGGAGCACAAGGTGGAAAGATAGAGTCTTTGATGCAGGGTGACCAATGGGGTGCAGGGAAATTAATTAAGGTCTTGAGATAGACCCAGTTGAATGTCAAAACTTGGGTGCTTAATTCATTCCCCTTCATGTAGCCACAGTTGTAATTAGTTGGCCTTGTTTCAATGAATATACAATTCAATTGAGCTGAAAGAATAAGTGTTCTCCAATTGCTTTTTTTTTTTTTTTTTTTCAATTGTTGTTATCATTGTTTTATTAGTTTTATTCACTTGAGTTGAAGTCTAGTACAACTGCATGTGAATTTGCTTACTGTGCGTCACTGATTCCTAAATGGATTGAGAGTTGACAGTCCACAATTTTGATTATGAGACAACATATACATAGAGCCTTCATGCTGGTGTGAACTTCTAAACAAATCGACTTCATAGTCACAAGTATAGTAAGTCAACTTATAATATTGCAAACTTACTTTCTTACATTCTTTGGATGTGAGAGTAATCCTAATTGGTTGCTTTCTTTTTTGTAACGAGGTTCAGTCTCAACGTGAATTGGGAAGCTACTGAAATTCTGTGGCAAAAGATTTTACAAAACTATCCACAAGTATTATAAACTAATTTTGAAACTTACTCATTTTATATCCTTAACCAGTGTCCTTAGAGTAGTGATTAAAAAAATCTTTTATATTAATATATATATGATAGTGTGTGCGTGAAATTGTAGAATCCTGTCCAGAACTTTATGCATCTGTTGAATAAGATTCGAAGAACACATTGTTGACTTTGAGGCCCTTTCATTTCTTCAGGTGTGCAATATGTTGTTACAAGTCAAGATGCTTAAGTGGCTTGCATTAGAGGGCTCTGCTGGTTGCCTGTAGTTCTCTTACCAGGAAATCATGCAGTGTGATTCCTGTTGAATCCCCAGTGATGTTGTCCTGGAGATCACTATGAAACATGTGGAACAGCTTACAAGAGTGATATCTTATTCTGCGTAAGAAGTGCCTTACAAATCTATTGAAGTTTTGTTATTGTGAAATTGCTCATGAGTAAGCTCTTAGTTCTCAGATGGAAAGGTAAACATGCAATGCAAGAATATAGGCAATCTAGAGAAGGGAGGTTTAAAGATATGGTGTTAAATGCTGTTTCTGCACCAGATCTCAAGAACAGAAACGTGTTTTGCGCATAGGGAGACAAATCGCAGATCTGCACTATCTTTGTAGGCTTTTGCAACTGAAAATCTACTTTGAAATATGAACACTTTGAATGACTTTGCTCCAAGCAATGTGAATCTTATAAACTTTCCAAATCTCTTATGCAAACATAATATCATCTTTTCAAAGTTTGTGATGAACACAAAATAAAAATGGTCTTAATCATACCAGAAGAAAAGGAAAAGATAAGTAAACTCAGAAGATTGAATAGTAATGGAGACTGGACAACATCTTTCATCATCACGCGAATTATACAATGCAAAAAGTCTCAACTGCTAGGTATAATAGAACTAACTAACTGATGTTTAGGCGATTGGGTACACTATGACTTGATCAAGAACAGGGCCACAAAGAGATCCATAGTCTTCAATTCTTGTATGGTAGGAAGCGCTGTAGAATGTGATTCTGGTTCTGTTTGCAATTGCTTTGAACTTGAAACTTGCAGTCTTGAATTTGCCCTTTCCTTCGGATTTGAATGGAACTTGAAGGGTATCTTTTGCGGCAAATGCTTCAACCATCATTGATCCATGGCATCCATTCTTGGCATCTCCAATTGTGAACTCCATGTTGTACACTGTGTTGGGAACTGTTCTTAGGATTTGGGCAATGGCACTTTCCCTGCCTGCAACAAGCTCCACTGCTCCTTGCCCGAATGGGACATTGAAATGCTTTGAATCAATGAACTTCACGGCTTTGAGAGATTCGATGATCCAACCGGGGAGTGGTGACACAAGATCTTGCTGTTTGGGAGGGAGCAAAACACCATTGGTAGAGTTGAAAATAGGGAATGGACCCTCCTCAAAGCCAGGATTTTTTACCAAATTAGCTGCAAGAGACCATCATAGTTTTATCAGAAAATGTATGTTTCAGAAACACTCACATAAGCAAAAAACCATATCCCAAAGCAATGCAAAGCGAAGCCAAAGAATTGATATTCCACATATAACACCCTTCATTTTGTGACGAGTGCAGCTTTTCTTCTCTATTTTTATGTTTTTAAATGCTAGAGAGTTAGATTCTCTGTGAGAACTTTTATCAAAATGATGTGACAGTATCATTGATTATTAGGTGAAGAAGTGAGTCATTCATATCATACCATTCATCTTATTCACCAACCAACATGATTTCTGTAAAAAATTTGGCAATATTTTACCATTGCTCTTTTTTTTTTTTGCTTTTTTTTGCGAAGTATGAATTTGGTCAACAATAGAAATGTTATCTGCATCTCAAGGGACCAATGAGCATGAAATAAATGGTATATGATATGACAACTCAGCAAGTCCAATTGGATCTAACAAATCTATAAAGTGAATTAATAAGTGGATTCCTTCAGCTTTCATAAGCATTAAAACTGCATTAAGATCTACATCATGCAGGCATCTATCAACTTCAAATATGTAATGTTCCTAAAGTGAACAAGCACAAGCAAGTGGATATGTTTCATTACCTCTTGTAGGCCTTGGAAGGTAGAACTCTCTTATGGCAATGGCATCCAACAGTGGACCACAAGCCGGGTCTTCTTGAACTCCGGGGTTGTGGAATATCACTTTGGACACATCAGAAGTGGCCTGGAAACCCCAAGCAATAACATCACCATTGAGGCTATAAAGTGTCTGCAAAGGAACATCTCCACTCTCTGGGGGAACTGAGATTCTCAAGACCTCTTCCTGAGCACAAGTCCTTGAGGCCCCAAGTATTAGAGCATACCACTGACCGCGTTTGACCTTGATGGTTTGGGAGATTGAGGCTTCATTGCCAAGCCTCACAGCATGTGTTCCATGAGTCACTGGGAAGTACATGCCTCCAGGTTGTGGCCCCCCAGAGACATACTCAACCAGACCATTGATCTCCCATTTGGGCAAGGCATTTTTCCCAATGAGTTTTGTTTTCTTGAGAAATCTGGGGTCTGGCTTCTCCTCAAAGTTGCCATTTTGGAGGAAAGCTGTCAGGAAAATAGTAAAGAGGAAAACAAAGCAACACACAACTTCAGAATCCCTGTGCCACTAAGTGCAAATAATCAAATGATTGTTGTTATTTGAACATTGTGTTTACACATACTGATTGACATAAGTGGATTGAATTCATATAAATATGGATTTCAGTTATGTAAGTGTCGAATCGACATTTGCCCTTCACTCTCTGTGTAGATAATCTTTAGTTAAAATTAGATTCAGCATTTACATAACCGAAATTTATACTTGTTTGAACTGTGATCCATGGCGAGTAGTACATCTACCAACAATCTTATAAAATAAATAAATAAAATATAAAATCCTCTAATCAACTCCAAGTGCACCCTCCTTTCTCTCTCTCTATGAATCAGATTATAAGGTTATCCACAAGGAATGTAGGGAACATGAACACAGACAGCCACTTCAACAAGCACATCAGACTATAATGCACTCCATAACTAGACCTGTTTGAGTTTAGACATAGCCACCCGCAGAGCAAGGAACTTATAGATCAGAATAAAAACAGTAGGCAATAAAATAAAAGCAAAAAAAAAATGTAGCTTAGGCTGAAATATAAAATATTAAAAATATATGCAAAGTACTATGCATTCCTTATCTAAATGGGGCCATCAAATATGAGCAGTACCTTCAGGCAGAACGACAGCAAAAGCTGGAGTAGCAAACAGAAAAGCCAAAGAAAGACTGAACAAGAATGTCATTGCCATTTTCCTTTCACTATGAAAATGGACAAACCTAGAGCTGCAACAGCCAACAAGAGAGATGGACTGTGTTACTAAGGAGTATGAGGGTTATACTACTCTACAACTACAAGGGCAGTGAGTGAGATGGAGCTTTATTTACTCCATTTTTATAGTGGGATTGATACTCACTAATCTCTATGCAAAACCCACTGCCACTGGTGGGATCACATCATCTGTCTCTGAAGTTTTGACTTTTCCAACGTGGTTCGGATCCATAATTTATGCCATGCTATGCTGTGGACATCTAACATGTTTGATATTGTGAATGCAAATACTTGCAAATTTAATGTAGTCCATCTAAACTAGTAGTGGTTTGTCCAAAACTATTTAGATTGATTAATTTGGATTGGTTTAGTATAAGTTTGGTTTTAGGGTATGTTGGGATTGATTGAATTGGATAAAGTAAAGTGGTAATTTACCTTATTCCATTATTTGGATTTGTCAAACTTGGATGGAATGGAGTGGAGATGGATGTAGTTTATTCCATCAAATTTCATCTATTCTTCTCAACTTTTTTTCCTTTAAATTGAACGAAATGAGATGGAATGAAAAATCCAAATAATGAAGCAAAGTAATTATTTCATCTCACTTTCCTCCATTTTATTCCGCTCACTCTGCTCCAAACATACCAATTTTGTAATCCCATGGAACCACCCATACTTATACCTTATTATTTGAAATCCAACTAATCTGAGCCTACCTGACCAAAGTCTCAAAAAGAGTTAGGGTATGATTGGGAGATGAAATTATGGTGGAGTGAGAGGGAGGGCAGGGACACTTATATAAAAAGTGTGTTTGGGAGTTATTTTACATAATGGAATAGAATGATCAAGAAGGGACTACTCCTTCCTGTGAAACTCTTAACACTTATTGTCCCTCTAATTTGGAGGGTTTAGGATGGACAAAAAAAAACAATTCTCCAAATATAATTAATTTACTATTTTATTCTCACACAAATATAAATTGATCATTATTTATATTGCATAAAGGAATAAAATTGAAAAAATCCTTTCATTTTCATTCCCTTCTATTGATACTACCAAACAAGAGTAGGAATACCCCTTCTCTTTCTCTACTAAACTCCCAAACAATAGAGTAACACGTTTTTATCCACTCCCCTCTTACCTTCTCCCTTCAATTCTATTATCAATCATTTCCTTCCATCATTAATAGAACTTTCAATCATAGTCTTAAGAATCTCTCAGAGCTCAAGCAAAACATATCTTTTAGGAAAATAAAAATAAAAATTAATGTTGATACATTTATATTCTTTGTCCATTGGGATTTTTTTTTAAGTTTTTATCAAGACGTATGGATCCATGAGTCTATGGGTATAGATCCTTTTCATGGATTAACAAAAATAAATCGAACAAGCATCTTCTCCATGGTAAAAAGAATCTATTAAATCCGTATCTTTATATAAACAATTGAATTTTTTAATGTATTAAAATTAAACCAAAAAATATTATGTTGTGTAAAAGTGTTTATAAAAGGTCTTTTTTTCCTATTAATCAAATTGTTAAACAAAAGAACCTAATCGATTTGTTTAGTTTGATCATGTTCATGGACACGAGCTCAATCAAATGGGAGATTGAAAAAGAGTTTGTTGAATTTGATAGTGATTAGAGAAGAGAGTAATAATTGAGAGAATAATCAAAGAAAAATATTACTAATGATGAAAAGATGAGATAATGCAAGTGTAAGTATTTTTATATAGAATAAGAAACATAATAAATTACTATAATATCTAACTTAGGGGAATTTTTTTTGCTAATGATGTTTGGATATCTATATTGGTATTAAATGGGTTTATGGGGAGATTTAGACTGATATGGTATTTTTATACACAAATTGCTCATTAGCATTTTATAGAAAGGAGATCTCTGACACACTCAAATTGCTAGGTAGTGATTTGTAAATATTACAAATGATTGAAATGACTACTGGCCGTCCTAAGTGAATCTCTATGGCATTTGACCATTACAAATTGCTAGTTCGCAATTTGCTCACTGATTGGATTGCTTTTGCTGCATGTTGCCCATGTGTTGTGAAGAGAATATATTCTCTGCATGCTACCTATGTAGAATAGTGTGAGTGAGATGGTTTGAATTTCCCGTGTAGGTGTAGCATAGTGTGAGTGAGTGAATAGGGATGATTTGAAAATTCAAACCATGAAAGGTGGGGAGAAGGAACAAAGTGACAAAGTGTGCAAATGATTTTTGACCCATTGAAGCCGCTATGTAGCGATTTGTGAAAGAAAAAAACACTAAAGCTGCATGCCATGTGAATTTCTCTCTGTGGGAGCCTGCAGGCACACCCACTCCCCAGTTTGAACCATGCATTCGTGAATGAAAAAAATGTGTTTGAAGTTTCTTTCAACAGGAACACTTGAAAGGAAAAAATGGTCCTTATATAAATAGACAACAAGGGGAAGAGGATGGAACCGTGAAAGGGAAGTGAGGCAGGAGAAGTGAGAAGTTGAGAAGTAAAATTTTTTTTTTTTTTTTAGTAGAAACAGAAGAAGTGAGAGGCTGAGAAGTAAAAAAAAAAATTCATAGTAGAAGCAGAAGAAAAAAATGGTTAAAAAAGATGAAATGATGGATCGAAGACTTCATATTGTGTAGGAGTTACAGGAAAATAATCTATTTTTATTATGTTTATATTAAAATAACTACACCTTTTTTTTTTCTAGCACATGAATCTGTGACTATTCTTCAATCAAGTTGTACTTGTTATCCGTTTCGTGCAAACAATTTCAAGTCATATAGCATTATTATTTATTAATATACCTGTAACACGAAAATTATTATCATTATTAATCGTCATTTGATAGTTTAGTAATATAACAGTGATGAAGTTAATATATTTTGATACTTTCATATAAAGAATTTTTATATTATCATTTAATTTATTTAATTATATTTTGTTATACACGTAATTTTTAAGTAGTAATAATAATTATAAATTTAGTATATTTATTAATATGATATGTTGTATAAAAAAATTAAATTTTTTAGTATATCAAAATTTAAAGATAATGTATAATCTCATATAAATTACTTGAACTCTTCAGTTTAATTCTAATGAGTAGTGACTTAATTGATTTTATTAATCCATCAAAATTAATTTTTATAATACTAAATATTGACCTATAAACTTTTTTGTTGAAATTGTGTGTCAACTAAATTTTCATAAGATATAGGGTGAAGAATCCATATATAGGACTGACATAAAACATTGCAACTACCCTAATTTTTGTATTTTGTTATTTAAATTAGTTGAAAATTAAACCACTGGTATAATTTGTATTAGTAAAATAAATAAAATGTGATTAGCATTTGAATTTATTTTATGTTAACATTTAATATTTTGTTTTTTTTTTCTAATTGTAGAACTATATATTTTTTTGATAAAATCAAAACTTTTTAACTAATATTGTAGTTGAAAGTGTAAATTTTTTAAACTTGATTAGTAATTAGTTTATTATTTTATATTGCAAATCTTGTGCGCTTTAAAGGTTTAAACGAATCACTGGACCTCTATAAATGGGCCATGTACTCTAGCGCTCTACGACCCTAAACTCCCTCTTGTACACTTTGCAAATCTTGCTCATCTTGTACACATCATCAACATACTCTCGCCAATCAAAGTTTTGACTATTAAGAGCAATCATTACATGATGACAAGGATATCGATCTATCTGAAAATCACCACAGTCACAATTTCTGTGCCTTAAATCAACCCTATATTATTGCCTACTAGATTCTTCTCTAACAAGGAAAGATTCACTTTGCCTATCAAAGTCCATGACTGTCATATTTCTGGTCGTTTGCTGGATCTGTTGCAATCGTGTTGTGATGGCTTCCGAGAATTCATGGCCTGCACTTCTCCACGCATATGCTTTCCGACCTTTCTGAGCAAATAATTCAACCAATCGAAAGTATGTTGCTCTAATCAATGCCGTATTGGAACCTGCGAGCCCCTTTAACACATAATTCATATACTCCACAAGGTTTGTGGTCATGTGCCCCCATTGATATCCACCATCGAATGCTTGAACCCACTTTTCCCTTGGAATTTCGTTAATCAAATCTATAGGCCGAGGTATGTCAGCACAACCGCTGGTAGTGATAGTTAAATTCATACTCAGTTCTTGAATACCCTGCACAAGTAAATATCACTAATTAATTCATTTACTATAAATAACATTATCGGCAAATAATTTCAAAAATATAACTAAAGCAAAATGTTTTTACCCATGGTCACAACAAGTCTATGCATGTTGGGCGCCTTGAATCTCCGTAGGAAATTGGCAGCAATGTGTCTGAATGCAATACAGATGAAATGCTCTCTGAGGTTCCAATTGCCCATTGCTATGGGCTATTGATGCTTTAATTGACTCATGACGATCAGAAATGATGCCAATCCCATCTCGCTTTACTACATATTTGCATAGATGGTCAAGGAAAAAATGTCATGCATCTGTAGTCTCACCCTCTACGATGGCAAAACCAATTGGCACTATATTCTAATTACCATCTTGTGCAATTGCAACAAGTAGAACCCCTTTATATTTCTCATACAAATGTGTCTCATCTATCTAGATAAGTGGCTTGTAGTGCCTGAAAGCTTTAATACAAGGACCAAAGCTCCAAAATATCCAGGAAATGGGCGAAAATTTGGCATTAGTTGATCACGATGATAGGCCTCTATAGTGTCAAACTGAATAACTAAACCTTGAACGACTACACACAATGCTCTTGCCCAATGCGGAGCTCTTCATAAGAATGTTCCCAATTATTGAAAACTTTTTCTATTGCCTTTTGTTTTGCCGCCCATGCTTTTTGGTATGTTGTTGTGTACTCATACCGAGACAAAACCTCTGAATCACCGTTTTTATTTTAAGAGACGAGTTAGACTTTACCAAGGGCTTTATAAATTCTGCAATCATGTTTGAATCCAATTTTGAGTGGTCTGTGGAATCCTCTCCAAGCTACAAGTGTATGGCCGATTATACTTTCTAATTTCCCAAAAACCTTTATTCTTCCTCAAACTAGCCCAAACAAGCCATTTGCAACCACTTTCATGGTATACACATTGCAATAAAATGTCTTTGGCTCTGATTCCTACAATTCATAATCTACTCCTTTATCTATGCTATATGCCTTAATTGCTCCTACAACAATCGCCCTATCATTGAAAATCATTCCAACAAAAAACTCACTATTTGCAACAAATGCACCTACGAAAAACCATAATAAATTGACAAAAACGTAAAAAAAATTCAATGTTTATATAATACAAATTTATAATGACCAATATATATTTCTCTAATTATCTAATAAAAAAATTAAAAATTTCTTAATTAGTGCTGCATACCTATATTTGCATACTCTAGAAACTCGGGTGTATCCATAGCTTCCTAATCTAAAGCACACATAAAAGATGACTCCTCGTTTAGATGACGTTGCAAAGCCATTGTGTTTGATATGCCATCCACATTCGCATCATCACTTTCATATTAATCTTCATACTCTCCTTCATCACTTTCTTCCCATTCTACATTTTCTTCATTTCGACCAAGGGCAGCTTCGTCCAAATCGACATACAACTCAACAGCAAGAATGTGTGGTTGATGCAGCTAATGTATCCTGAACATTTGTCGAATGTCATCGTTGTTCCTTATTGGAGTTGCTTCATATTGTATGAAATTGCTAAAAAGTGAGAGAGGATACCTGTATGTAATCGCCTCACCGTTTTGGAGCCTCACTATTTATAGAGTGACAAAGTGCATCTTCTAACTGTACATATGAAAATGTATATGGAATATAAAAACAAACTGTCTCTCACACACAAACGTGACACCCTTATTTGTATTTGTGAACACATTACCATTAAAATAAACTACTATATTAACAGTGCTATTCATTTTTTCTCTCTTTTTGACAAACTATTTTCTTTTTCACGCTCTGCTCTAACAAAAAAAAAGCGTGTCTAACAAGCAAAAAAACATATTTGAAATGAGCATAGAAGAGAGTTTATATAGGCAACAAAATTATTTTTTAATCGGACATCAACACAAATCGCTATGTGGTGATTTAAGATATTAATTTTTATACAAATTGCTACCTAGCAATTAACCACCACTGTCAATTAAAAAATTAGTATTTTTTCACTCACAAATTGCTAGGTAGCGATTTGTATAAAAAAATCCCATATTTCTCATAAGCTCTAAAAATTTCAATAATACACTTAAATCACCATCCTTTATCCATATTCAAAATAATCACAACCAACTCCAACTAATTTCTTATATCCTCCATCAGAGTTTATAGCATTTTTTGGAAGTCTTCCCTATATTTCTCAGTAGTTTATAGGCTGCGGCTGTCCTTTTGCTTACATGCATGGGCTAGTCTCGTTTATTATGCTCATGTCATGCCTTGTAATTTACACTAATAAAATGCTAAAACAGTATCAAACTTCCGTAACAATATCAATATCAATTGATTGATATTATCAGTTTGGAACTGGTGGAGGTAGTTTCGTGTACTCTGTAATTTCAAATCCAATGTGTATCTATTATGGGTGGACACATGGTTTTTGTTTGGACCACCTGCGTTCTTAGTTGTGTTCACCAAAATATGAGACATTTTCATATCGCTAGTGCCTAGTTCTTCACTGACTAGCTCCTTCGCATATTAATGTCATCCACCAATATCCGTGTGTCGCAGTTGCCCTTTTCTTATGGCTCCATTTATGAGGAGTGGCAAACATTAACAGGTTGTTGTTATCCCTATTGATCAGAGCTATACTTTTTGGTAGCAATTTTTCTTTCTCTTTCTTGGTTTAAGTTAAAAAAAGCTTTTGAAAAGTGATCTGAAACTTGTTTCTCTGTCAAGTACCATTTCCCTTTTGATTATTTAACAACCCACCGTGCTTCTGACTCATTTGTCTCCCATTGAACAATCAAGTCTTGTACCTAATATGCAGATAAAATTGTTAGATTTTTATTAATAATTTTATTAAATTTCAAAGTTAAACTGTATCGATAGTAGTATTTTTCTTTGAGGATATTTGATTGAAGTTTTAACTTATCTATAACTTTAAAATTTAAAAAATAATAAATGACCACCACCACACTAATATTTTATACTTATATCAAGTTAAAAATTATAAATTAATATGTAAAAATTTGTAAATCAAGATACAAAAAATTATAAATTAATATGCAAAAAAATTTTGCATACTGATTTATAAATTTTTATATTTTAGTTTACAACTTTTTTGTATATGATTTATAACTTTTTATACATTGATTTGTAATTTTTGACTTGGTGTAAGTATATGGTATAAGTGTGGTGATGATTGTGTATCACTCTTCTTAAAATTTTACCTTAAGACTATGATAGGGAGTTTGACAAAAGGTGAAAGAAAATGATCATTGATGGAGTAGAAAAGAAGGGTGATGAGTGGACTGGAGTTAAGGGATTACTTTATTGTCTTGAAGTTTATAATTTAAGTGGATAGAATGCAATGATGTATAAATTTATTTTCTATTTTTATCCTTTATTTTATGAATAATTTTTTCATATAAGAAATTGAAAAAATGATAAAACAAGAAAATCACCTAAAAGAGTCTTCCTTCCTATCGGTATCCTTGATTTGGAGGGTCTCTACAATCATTGTGGAGGAGAGCTTGAAGACCCTCCTCATTCATGCTACACGCTCCCTCAAAACCAATCCTAAACACCGATCTCCCGACTCGTCCCTGCCTCTCCTCCATTCCCTTCTCTGCTATCATCCCAATTAGATCCTAACTAACTATATTAGTATTTTTCAAATTAAGATAAAAGAAGTTGAAAAGAAAGCTTTTTCTCTTGTTGCCATTATTTCTTTATGAATGCTACAATGAAAATATTTGATTGCTTATATTTGATTATGGATGCATTTGTTTCAAATTTTAAAAAAAATATTATAAAACTTAAATTTTTAGTGCGTTTGTATGGGATTCTAATGCCTAAAAATCATTTTTTGCACATTTGAATAATTTTACAAAAATAATTAAAATTAAAAAAATTAGTTTTCAGCATTTTTTAAAGAAGTTATAAAGAATAACTTCAGAAAAAGAATCAATTTCTAACTTTTTAAATGAAATATATAATTTAAGTTTTATAATAACTTTTTGTAACTTCTAAAAAACAATTGAAAACTGATTTTTTTATATTTTTATTATTTAAATATATGAAAAATGATTTTTTTTAATGAAAAGTGACTCGAAGGTAAACAAATGCACCCTATAATTGTTTTGGGTTAAATTTTTTTCTATGGTGAAACTTAGGCGCCATCTCACGTGGGAGTGATGAGTTTGCCACCACACAGTTTTTAAATTTCATTAATTAAAAATCAAATCTAATGGTTATTAAAATATTTAATAAATAAATAAATTTTAATTCTTATTTTGATTTCTCCATTCTATCCTTCTTCCATTCCACTGTTTTCTTCCTTCTCAAACTGATCTCCTCGCGATAAGAATGGTGGCTTAGGAAAACTCACCACTAGCAAATCCACCGCCAGCGATGAACGATGAAGATTCTTGAGATTTATTCACTCATCGCCCCCCAACGGATCCTTCAGATCTGGAGCAAGGGAAGAGTCAATGACGGTGCTAGTGACAGAGAAGGTGTGGTTTTCCTCCTCCGTTAGTTGCACAGGTTGCTACGTGCTTTCTCTTGGCTTCTCCGGCGGATTTGCAAAAGGCATCACCGCTCTCCGATGACGAACCATCGGAAATGGCGCTGTCGGCGAGGGGTTGGGTGGCTTACCCATAATGAAGAGATAAAAAAAAATTCTTCAGATGAAACTTTATAGGTTCATTAATTTAGATATAGAATTTGAATGAAGAAAACACTCAAATACTATGCTTTCAGGAAAATTAAGGTGGGGTGAGTGTGGGAAAGCCATCCACTAAAAATAGATACTATTACTATTAAACCACAAATTTTTTTTTTATAGGAATCTAATTCGCTAATAGCGGATACTGTACTGTAAAAAAAAATTAAAGAAACTAAATCTGCTTTCAGCGGACAATGTACTACCCAAAAAAATAAAATAAAATAAAGGAACTGGTAAATGGTACGAGTTATAGAACATCAATAGTGAATCGATAAATCCGTCACTGCATGTATTGCCAACAACAATATAAATGGTACGTTGGCTTTTTTATTTTTATAAGGGGATTCATAGTTGAAGTTAATGGCTACCTGCGTTTACATTTAACCACATTTCAAAAAGTGACTAAGCAAAAGTAATGAGGGTAAACCTTGACTCACATTCCCTTCCCTTCCCAAAAAGCTTCGATTTTGACTTACGTTTCCTCACCCTTTATTCTCCTCACCACTCCTCACTCCCTTACGCGCCATTGGGCACCCTTCAATGTTGCTCTTGCCACCACTACAATTGATACAGTGTTTCGATGCTTTGTTTCTAAAACCTTCCACTACGTTTTTTCCTCCACTACCTAACTCTGGTGGCTAACCAAGACTGACTTGCCTGGGATCTTGTGTGAGATTGGTGCGGTGGGACATGTGACGTGGGAAGAGAGCACACATCGATGCAAGAACATGCGGTTGCAATGTGGTGGCACTGGTTGGATTGGGGACTATGCCTCGGTGACATGGTGGTGGTGATGTAGGGCTAAAAGGAGGAGGAGAAAATGATAATGCTGGAGAATGGGATAGAATTAAAAGGGTTTGGTTTGACTATGTTTGTTTTTGTTGGGTTTTGACCAATTTGTTATGTAGTTGAAGTGAAGCAGAGGAATGGGTACTTCTGTATCGAACAAGGGAAGGAAGTGAAGTAGTGATAGCCACATTAATTTTTCATTTAACCACATTTTTAAAATGAGGTTAATAGCAACTTGCCACACTATTTGTGTTTAACCACATTTATGAAATGTGATTAAAGGTAACTGAAATTTTTCGGAAAGTCCAAATTCAGTTAATGCTATAGTGCCTTTCTCTAATGAGTGTTGTGTTTAGCCACACTTTTATTTGTGTTTAACCACATTTTGGTTAAAAGCAACTGTAAACATTTGTATTGACTCTCAACTGTAAGAGAGTGGACACCTTTTTACAATGCACCCATGTTGCATTATCCACTTTCTTTCTTTAATTTTAGAAATGGTGAAGCTTAACTGTTCAAGCTCCTGGCACAACAAGCTCCTGGCACTGTGCAGATGGCGGGCCCTGCAAGGGAGAGGAATCCACTTTCAATAAATAGTGCAACTCTTTGGTTTTTGTTTTTTTATTTTGCTGTCTCAACGGATTAAGTTCCTTTTTCCAACCAATAGTAATTTTTCCTTAACTCCTATATTAAAGTGTTAAACATCATCCTGATCCATATCCACATCAATTTTCCAAACTTATATGCATGCCTGTAACTAGCAGTCCAGCAAAAAATGAACTAACCTTGGCTAGTAAATTGAACTTGCGTCTAATTTTTCGGTGAACAATAAACTACTCGTCTGGCTGACTAGTTGGTGTGAAACGGAAGAGAAATTTGAGAACAGGCAATTTTTCAATGACAGACGGAGAGGTAGGTAGAGGAGCAATATGGAAGGAAGAACGTATTGCATGTGCCAATGAGCCCATCAAGTCAGAAATGATTTAGATTGTTGGAATTTCAGAATGTTGCATATTTTTTTTATAGACATTTTTTCTATCGACATTCAGAACGTTGCATATATAAACTATCCAAACATAACTGATTTTTTTTTTTAAAAAAAAAGCTGTTTTCGTGTGATTCCCAAACACACATCATGACAGGTTAATATATAGAAATTTTCCTAATATAAATTACAAATTTCACTTCACTATAAATTTACCTAAACCCAAATAACGATAGTGACTTCATTTCATTAGCAGGAGATAGTAGATTGATGAAATAGAGAATCACAATGAATAGTTAATATGCTTTTATCTCATGTAACAATGTCATCCCAAATACCGGTGTCATCGGTTTGACCGATGAATTGGGCTGAGTGATATAATGGATTGGCCTTGCATGTGAACTGGATTAAATTAGTTTGACTAGATTGATTTTTAGTAAAATTAGTGACAACCAATGTTAATAAATCGTGCCAGGTTATAATAAACATTTTTGTTAGTAAAATTTTAATTCCTTAAAAGTAATTGGACATCATTTTTCCCAGCCCAATTAATAAACCTTTTGAATACCATTCATAAAAAAATTAGGTGCTGCAAGAGATGAATTTTACTACTGCCATTAGGGGTGGTAAAGGGGTGGGGTGGGTTGGCATTAAAACGACGAATGGGTTACAGATTTTAATTATTTGGGTTGTCAAACCTCCGTTAAAAATGCGGGTTGAAGGGCCTTGGCGAGTCAACGTATTTTCCACCCTTAGCTACTATCTCTTATCCAGCATGGTACAATCGCAAACATCCCTATGCAGTTGTTGCTCACATTCATGATCTCTTGCACAGAGACGAACAAGTTCAGATTTTTCAGGAAGCTAATCGTTCTGCTAATTGTTTGGCAGAGCTTGGGCATTCTTTGGGCTTAGAGTCTCTTTAAGTTTTTTTTTTGGGATGATTTAAGCTTATTTGGTTTTGTTTTCATTTCAGCTTTTAAAATTTTATGAAGAAAATACTGAAAATAAAACTAAAACTGAAATTTATAGTTCTAGAATTTTTAATATTTCTTTTATAAAATTTAAAAAATTAAAAATTGAAAACTGAAACAATACATATCCTTAGCAGGAGTTGTTTTCCCTGGTTTGTTGCATGCCCATTTTATCCAAAAAAAGACTAGGCTTTTATCAGTAGAAAAAAGATAAAGACAACTTTTTTTTGTTTTTGTTTTTAAAATAAAATCGCTTACTTCCACTTTAACATCCCACCGGTGCGAGACTCACCCCCTGCTCATTGATATGGCCAATAACATGTTTCAGCTGAAGGTGTCCTCTTCGGATGCTCAAGATCACAGAGCATATGTGCAGCAAGCCAGCAACACCAGCAGGAGCCTTAAGTTGTTATCACAGAATACCATGTATGAAGATCTAACAAAAATAATGTTTATCGTGCACTATAAACCCCGATTTATAAAAAACATTAACAAAATCATTTGAACCCAATTCAGTAGCAACAGCCTTAAGCTATTGCTTTTTGATTTCCAATTTTTAGATTTATGAAGAAAAATTGAAATCTGAAATTTTGAATTTTTAGTTTTTCAGCTTTTCCTTCACAATCTGGAAAACTGAAAGCTGAAAGTAAAGCAATAAGTTTAATTTGCCATTGCCTCGGAACATTTTTTGGGTGCAAAAATTTGCGATTGCTTCGGAACAGAGGAAAAAACAAAAAGAGAAAAGAACACATGATCACAGCCGTTGAATGTCTTGAATAAAATCTCACCCGTTCAATATGAAACTCCCGCCCAAATCCGCAAATTCAAATTCAAACACTTTCCCGTTGAGTCTCTCATTTCTGCGAACTTCAAACTCTCTCTCTCTCTCTCTCTCTCCCCGCCATGGCAGAACCGCAGCAGAAGAAGCGCCCTCTCCAGACGAGCAACAATGGCAACATCCCAACTGCAACCGGAAAAACCATCGAAGAGATGTACAAGAAGAAGACTCAGCTCGAGCACATCCTCCTCCGCCCCGACACCTACGTCGGCTCCATCGAGAAGCACACCCAAACCCTGTGGGTTCACGAAAACAACGAAATGGTTCACCGATCCGTAACCTACGTCCCTGGCCTCTACAAGATCTTCGACGAGATCCTCGTCAACGCCGCAGACAACAAGCAGAGGGATCCGTCGATGAACTCCGTTAAGGTCACGATCGACTCCGAAGAGAACCTCATAACGGTGTTCAACAACGGTGACGGCGTCCCCGTTGAGATCCACGGTGAGGAGAAGGTGTATGTCCCTGAACTCATCTTCGGACACTTGCTCACGAGTAGCAACTACGATGATAATGTCAAGAAGACCACCGGCGGACGCAACGGTTACGGCGCGAAGCTCACGAACATCTTCTCAACGCAGTTCGTAATTGAGACTGCTGACGGAAAGAGACAGAAGAAGTATAAGCAGGTAATTGTGTGTGTGTGTGTGCGTGCTAGAGTTTCTTCTTTCATTGATTTTGTTCGATTTTGATGTGCTTTTTTCTTTTTTTTGGCTTAGAATTTTCGAGTTTTGGTTGTTGAGTGTGCAGAATTGGTTTGATTTGGATATTTAGGGATTTTGAATGGACTGAACTTTTAGGTTTATGCGATTTCATCGATTCACTGTGGTTTTTGGTTATGGAATGTTCCTTGTTCTGTAGTTTAGGTTTTTAAAAGTGATTTTTCTGAAGTGTGTGCTAGGGCTTCGTCATTCCTTGATTATGCTGAATTTCACATTGATTTTTGGTTGTTGAATCTGCAAAATGTGTGGACTTATTAAAAGAGACCTAGATTTTTAAGGATCAAAAGTAAACGTGATTTCTAACATGATATGCTTTGTTGATTCCATTTAGTATGATAAGTTTTGGTTGTTATTGTTGTTGTTGCTTATGTTCATCCATTCACTGTGACTTTTTGTTGATTGGATGCGTGAAATGGGTTTAATTTGGATATTTAGGGATTCTAGTCATCTATTCAATGTGAGTTTTGGTTGTTGAATGTGTTAAATGGGTTCAATTTGAATTTGAATTTTAGGGAATTTTGTTATTCAATTTGTTGTGATTTTTGGTAATTGATTGTATAAAATGGGTTTAACTTGGATATATGAGGGATATTTAACATTCGCTGTGATCTTTTGTAATTGTATGTATTTTCTATTTCTATTTTGTTCTGCGTGTGATTTCTGAGGTGTGTTTCGGTCTTTCGGATGAGAATGTGTGTTTTGCTTAATTGGTTTTGGTGAAGGCTTTTTCGGACAACATGGGTAAAAAATCAGAGCCAGTGATAACCAAGTGCAAAGAAGGTGAGAACTGGACTAAGGTTTCGTTTAAGCCTGATTTGGAGAAATTTAAGATGAGCTATCTGGAAGAGGATGTTGTCGCTTTGATGAAGAAGAGGGTTGTGGACTTGGCTGGGTGCCTTGGGAAGACGGTCAAGGTTGAACTCAATGGGCAGTTGATTCGTATAAAGTCATTTCGTGATTATGCTGATCTCTATCTGAAGTCTGCTGAGAAATCCAGACCAGTTCCCCTTCCAAGGTTTCAATTTCTGAAGTTTAGTTTGAGAATTATAGTTTTATTTTTAAAAAATCGATTCATCTTGCTAATCTGAGTTTGACATGTTAACAGGATTCATGCTAAAGTAGGTGAAAGGTGGGAGATTTGTGTGAGCTTAAGTGATGGACAGTTTCAACAGGTAATTAGAGAATAGAGAACTTGTGAAGTGAAAGTAGGTGTGTTCATTGTCACAATTATTTATTTATTTTTAGTCTTATTGGTGAATTGGTTGTTTTCCAGGTCAGCTTTGTTAATTCAATTGCTACAATCAAGGGTGGTACACACGTTGATTGCATTACCAATCAGATCACAAGCTATGTGATGAACAAAGTAAATAAGAAAAAAAAGGATGCCAATGTCAAAGCGCACAACGTCAAGAATCATTTGTGGGTTTTTGTCAATGCTCTCATTGACAACCCTACCTTCGATTCCCAAACTAAAGAAACTCTTACGACTCGACAAACTAGTTTTGGTTCTAAATGTGACGTCCCAGAATCCATGCTGAAGGAAGGTTCGTCACCCTACCACCCCATTCGTTATCTCTGTTTTGTAATGTAGTCAAGTTGCTGGAGTTGGTGTTTTACGCTTGATTTCACAAACCTCTGCAGTTACAAATTCTGGGATAGTGGATATCCTTTTATCATGGGCTGATTTTAAACAAAACAAAGATCTGAAGAAATCTGATGGAACAAAGACGCAGAGAGTTCGCGGGATAGTAAAGCTCGAGGATGCCAATGATGCTGGAGGAAGGAACTCCGAGAAGTGTACCTTGATATTGACAGAGGGTGATTCTGCTAAAGCTCTTGCAGTAAGTTGTGGCGATTTATGATGAAAATCATTTTATGGTCAAACTTTATCCTTCCATTCTAAATATGTGACATTGTTGATTCTATATAAAGATGGCCGGGCTCTCTGTTGTGGGTCGAGACCATTATGGTGTGTTTCCCTTGAGGGGCAAATTGCTCAATGTGCGGGAAGCTAGTAGTAAACAGATAAGTGAAAATGAAGAAATTCAAAATATCAAGAAGATTCTTGGACTGCAGCAAAACAAGGAGTACACCAACGTCAAGTCTTTGAGATATGGTCATTTGATGATCATGGCTGATCAGGTCAGCTGCTTGACATCTTGTCTTAGTTTCTGTTTGATTTTGATATAATCTTAATCTTATCGCGGCCAAGCATGTATTACATGTGGAGTGGCTACGCGCTGAGATTATAATGGCTGAACTTAATGGGCTTTTCAGGATTATGATGGTTCGCACATCAAAGGGTTACTGATAAACTTCATTCATTCTTTTTGGCCATCACTACTAAAAGTTCCATCGTTCATGGTTGAATTTGCTACTCCAATAATAAGGGTTAGTATGGTTGATACTGTTATTGTTTAGCCAATGAGCACTACATATTATTTTTATGGATCTTAGAATGCTTTTACTTATTGTTTCCTCAGGCCACTCACTCAAACGGGACAAAATTGTCATTTTATTCCGTGCCTGAGTATGAATCATGGAAAGAAAACTTGGGAAACAATGCAACCGGCTGGAAGATAAAATATTATAAGGTTTGTTGTTGTAAGCATGGAGAACTGCTTCCTGGTAAAGAATTTCTTCTCTTATTCGAAGTTTTTTCTTATCATACGGGCTGATTTTTGTTTGTGGTCTTTCCAGGGTTTGGGTACAAGCACTCCTCAGGAAGGCAGAGAGTACTTTCGAGATCTTGATAGACACAGGAAGGACTTTTTTTGGGAAGATGACTATGATGGGAATGCGATTGAACTGGCATTTAGCAAGAGAAAGGCTGAAGATAGGAAGACATGGATTCGCAACTTTGAGGTTTTAAGTTTTACTCTTTGATCTAGTGCATTTTTCTGGGGATTATCTGCTAATGAAAGTCTACCATACTGTGTTGTTGCAGCCTGGAACTTGCCGTGATCATAGGGAAACACACATAAGCTACAGCGACTTTGTTAACAAAGAACTAATATTGTTCTCCAGGGCAGATCTTCAAAGGTCCATTCCCTCAATGATTGATGGCCTCAAGCCCGGTCAAAGGAAGATTCTTTTTTGCTCATTTAAAAAGAAGTTGTTCAAAGAAATTAAAGTAGCCCAGTTTACTGGCTACGTGTCTGAGCAGTCAGCTTACCATCATGGAGAGCAAAGTCTTGCCGGCACAATCATTGGAATGGCACAGGATTTTGTGGGCAGCAACAATATCAATCTTCTTAAACCAAATGGTCAATTTGGTACTCGTAACATGGTGAGATTAACCTGTGACTATTAATACCTTGCTCATGTTGCAATCTTCTCTACTCTTGTATTGCTTCAAATTTTACACTCTGATGTTTTGGTGTTGCAGGGTGGTAAAGATCATGCAAGCGCGAGGTACATCTACACTGAACTAAGTCCTATTACTCGGTGCCTCTTCCCTGGTGATGATGACAATCTTCTTGAATACTTGAACGAGGACGGGAAGTTGATAGAACCGAACTGGTATTTTGTTCCTCCTCATTTCCTAAAACTATTACTTTGTTAATTTGTTTGGTAAGGAACACCATATGTCTTTAACTTATCAAAATTCCCTTACTCCCGCAGGTATATACCAGTCATACCAATGGTTCTCGTAAATGGTAGTGAGGGAATTGGGACTGGCTGGAGTTCTTACATTCCTAATTATAATCCAAGAGACATTATCGCCAATGTTAGGCGCTTGATGAATGGCGAGACAATGATTCCAATGGATCCATGGTACAAAGGATACAAAGGAACCATCGAGAAAAGTGCCAAGGAAGGTGGGTATATAGTAAATGGCATGATAGAGGAAGTAGATGAGCAAACTTTCAGGATCACAGAGCTGCCTATCCGTAAGTGGACCCAAGATTATAAACAGTTCCTTGAATCTCTAACTGATGGATCGCCTAATGTGAAGGATCCTCTCATTGAGGTAAACTGACATACACATTTCATCTAACTATGCCTAATATGCGTACGTGTCTTTTTTAAATGAAAACCATTTTGTCTGCAGGATTTTAGGCAGAATGGTGATGACGCAAGTGTAGACATAGAAGTCAGAATGAAGCTGGACAAAATACCAATGGTCATGCAAGAGGGACTTCTGAAGAAATTTAAATTGACTAGTACTATTAGCACAAGCAACATGCATCTTTTTGATGCAGAAGGGAAGATTAGGAAATATGACAACCCAGAACAAAGTATAACCGTCATAGTTTGCAGTCGTTTTGATCATCTTATTTCTACTGCTTTGTTTCTTGCTGTTTATGCTATCCTATTTTTGCAGTTCTTGAAGAATTCTTTCCGCTTAGGCTGGAGTATTATGAGAGAAGGAAGGTGAGTTATATTATGGACATTGGAAAAGGTCTTTATGTTCATGCATGAAGCATTCATTAAGAACTGAAATGCAATTTTCATGAATGCAGAAATATAAACTGGACAATCTTGAACGACTTCTATTGTTATTAGACAACAAAGTGAGGTTTATATTAGGGGTCGTGAATGGAGAGATTATTGTGAGCAACAGGAGAAAAGCTGAATTGTTGATAGAGCTGAAGCAGAAAGGTTTCACTCCATGCCGAGGAAAGGTAAATCTTCAGAACCACAGGTTGCTGGGGCAAATGATGACAATTCAGAAGAGCAGGAAAATGACGACACTCGAGAGCAGGAAACTGAGTCTGTTAGTGTTGAAGCTGCAAGAGTTGGTGACTACGAATACTTGTTATCCATGCCAATTGGAACTTTGACACTCGAAAGTGTGCAGAAGCTATTGGCAGAAAAGGATGAAAAGGCCAAGGAGTTTGAGATTTTGAAGGCAACACCACCAAAGTCCATGTGGATGAAGGATCTCGATGAGCTTGAGATGAAACTGGATGTAGGAGACGGTTCCTTAAATTCATTATTTTTTAATGGGAGGATATATTTTTATTTTTGATTTGATGATTATTATTTGTTGTTTTCAACAGGAACAAGAGAGCAAAGAGGCAGAGGAGGAACGAAAGAGATCAAGTCAAGCCAACAGAAAAACATCTAATCGCGGTGTTTCTACGAAAGCACCTAAGAAACCACCCCGGAAGAATAATAAGTCCACCAATGTTGAGCCAGAACCTGCAAACAAATCAAATTCCTCATTGGAAATTGGTAAGCCTGGATTGTTAATAGTAGTTTTCATATCCAAGTCATAGTTATGTTAACTTCCGAATTCTGATATTCACCTGAATATGAGTCCACTTCCAATCCATCAGAGAATGCTGCTGAGGTGGCTAAACCGAAAGGCAGGCCAGGTTCCAAGAAAGGTCCTCCAAAGATGGTATGCCGAATTCATCTGTTCCAACTTTGCTGTAACTCTAAATGATCTCCATGAGCACTTACCGTTTTCACCTGCATTATCAGGTTGATGAAGAAATTCAGTCACTTCAAGAACGCCTGGCTGCATATAACTTTGGAGCATCATCCGGAGATCAATCCGCAGGTATACGTTGTTGTACTACTGTAGTTAAAATGCTCCTGAATCTATGAAGTCAATATAGTGCTCATCCTCGTACTAAAATCATTATTTGCTTACACAGCCTTGGAAACTGGAGAGCCCGCTGTGCAAAATGCTGCCAAGAAACAGGTAACTAAAAGGGGTGGTGCAAAAAAGAAGTCTTCAACTAGCAGAGTGTTGGACATTTCTGATAGTGATGATGAAAATAACGTTGATGGAAATGATGATGATGGTGACGACGAAGAGTTTAAAATACAACGTTCGGCAGCCCCAGAAACAGGGAAAAAGAAAGGTGGAAGAAAACCAGATGCCCAGAATGCGAAAAAGCTGCCAGCAGCCACCAGGAAGAGAGGTGTAGGCAAAAAGCAATCTCAGATTTTGGGTCAGAAATTTATAACTGATATGTTGAAGCCAGCTGCTGCAAGTTCAGATAATTCACCAGAGAAAAGGTGAGAAAGATGAGGGAGTCTCCATTTAACAAGAAAAGTGGTTCTGTACTGGGAAGAGTTGCCCAGAAAGATGAAACTGGAAGTGAGGACATATCTTTGGGTTCTGCTTCTTCAAACTCTCCCACCATGGAGGAGGAAGTGGTTGAGATAGCACCAGTTGCAGCAAGAGCTAGGCCTCAGCGAGCTAATAGGACGCAAGCAAAATACGTGCTGAGTGAATCCGAAAGTGAAAATAATGATGATGATGATGAAGATGTTAACGCTACCGATGATTCTGACTTCAGTGAGGATGATGATTAGGCTAATAACTCGAACTTCATGGCTTCCTTACATATATGCCTTTCGGTCCTCTGCACTGATCCGTGTCTCGTGGATCTCTACTTTTACGTTGCCATAATTAGTTGTTCGCTTTCCGGAATGTATATAGACTACAGTTTGCAAAATTGGATGAGACAAGATAAATCAGCTTATGTTTAGGCAAATGTTTTTCGACATTGATATTTGTAATATTAACACGGACTTTCACGTGTACAAAACCTTATTTTAGATACTGTATTAACTTTTTAACCATTTTTTATTAGGAGATAAGTTTATGCATTCAGAGATTTTTTTTTAATTTTGATTTATACAAAATTTATCTTTGAATTATCTAAATTCTATATATAAAGAGGACATGAATTCAAATTATAATAAAACCACTCTTATTGAAAAATTACATAATTCTTTTTGCATTGCCCTCAGTCAAACACGAAAATGAGTCTTATTCTTATAGGCAGATCATATAGACCCAACCTGTGAACATATTTTAGTCTTACAAAAGGAGAGTTGAAAATATATGCTACGCCTTCATTTTAATCTCTTACCGTTTGATTTACGACAAATAAAAAACATACTAAATACAGTCAAAAGCTAATAAATAACTAACCTCACTAGATACCGATCTCCATGACAAACAGAGATTCCTACCATTTTGAAACCCAATACGAAGCAGAATGAAACTCTTGGTTTGAATGAGAGCATACAAATCCTAGTTTCCCATACATCCAAGCTAGAATGATAAGCATACACTTTTGCGAGTGTGTTTTAACAATCATCTACTTTAAATAGCTTTGATAATTGGAACTGTTTAATAAGGCTAATAACTGTTGGGATAATCTCTGTACAAGATTTTGGTTAGCAGCTTGAAACCAAAATGAACTACAGCAGCAGATAGATACAACTACGGATCAGGAACTACGGTATCTGACAACAATAAGGTGGCATTGAAACCTACAAATTTTAAGATGGAAGATTACATTTACCAGAAAGAACTATTCTAGAGATTTTGATCGTCTTCACATGGCAAGACTTCTCTTAGTAGCATCCATTTTGGATAAAAGCTCCTTAATGTCTGACTCCATTCTCATTTTCATGTTGAAATACTCCCGATGTGCCCTATCTAATGCCTGAAGCTCTTCAAGTTTCTGTCTACGCGTTTCCTCGGTATCAGAAAATCGCAACTTGGCAATTCGATTAGTATACTCTTCTTCAATTTTCTCATTCTTTGCAAGGGCAATGCGTTTCAACCCTTCAGCTTCTCTTCTTGCATCATCAGCACGTGATTGAAACATTTTAGCCTCTGCTTGTTTGATTTTGACTATACTCTCCAACTCATCAAAACAGAAGTCCTTTTGGACACTACTCATCTGCAACTCTTGCGCCAGAGTCCTTTTATCATTATGATCAAAGCTAGGAAGGATGTTTGGTGGCCTTTCTAACAGAGGTTTCTTTTCTGAATAAATAGATTTCAGCCAAGTAGCTTCCTGGCTCGGCCCAGCTACCCCATTGATTTCTTTAATTTGTTCCTTCCCAGTTGTTGCCATGGCTAATTTGGAAGACCCACCACCATCTGCAATGTAACCATAATGCAGGTAAATATGCAGCAATGCCATCTAGATTTCAAAAACACTAGTAACGCTAACATCAAAATAAAATAAATTCCAAACGAAGAATCATGCTTTAGAGACAGCATGATAAGAGATCTGAAATATCTTTAAGTTTCTTATAGATACAATACATTAAGGAAACATTATTATCTTTCCTTCCTTCATTGTGATTACATGATCGAAGCTGTTAAAAGATAATTCCCAAATCCCATAAAATACCATGTCTAACCGGATGACATACTGCAGCAAAGCAAATTAGTCATATCCAGATTTTTTGCTGTTTCAGAAGCCATTCAAATCCGACAATCATAACCTTTTCATGTATATCATTCAGACAGAAAGAATAACTTGGTAACAATCATAATTCCATCCAGGGTTGCTAAAATGAGATCCTAAGTAGGATTGGAAGAATACGAACATGTAAAATATGGAATCGTAACACAGATCATAGATCCTACCTAATATAGACCTGACAGTTGTTTTAACAAAGGACCCAATAGTTTTTATTTTTAAACTGGCAGAAGCCCAAAAGAAAAAGAAAACAAGCCAGCCCAAATAAACTTATATTCAGCCCAAAAAAAGGTTCCAGGAAAAAATGCCCTAAATAACCCTAAAAGAGTAGATTAGGTGATACAATGATGGGTTTGCAGCTCACAGCTTGTGCGGCTGAGACTGAGACAAAGAAGGATAAAAAATCGGGAACTCAGTCAAGAGGATCCTCTTGTTCTCTCTATTCACGGCTACCTCCCCCTCTCCTTTTCTCCATCTCTGACTCGCTCAAAGTTTGTATCGCAGGCAGCCCTTGGTGTGGCTGTTTCTTTCTTCTTCCTTCCGTCAGCTCATGGGGGACCAAAATGGGGTTGGGTAAAATAAGAAATGCGCCGCCACTCCACAGAAAACAGGACACTCCAGCTCGCGAAATTTGCCTGATTCCAGCAATTCTGCGATCTAGCTCAGCAATCCCACCATGATCCCACTAGTCCGAGTTATACGTTGGGATTGAGATCAGAGAGGACATTCAAAATCGCAAGATCGGACGATCTTACGAGAGATCACGATTTTAGCTACCATGACTCCACCCAACACCACGGAAAGAAATAAGGTATACGTTTCATGATTTATCTATGATTTATCCGTGTGTTCTAATTAAGGCAGCCCAATGCACGAGACTCCCACCTCGTGGGATCTAAGGAGGGTAAATGTGTGCAGCCTTACCCCCCGCTTTGTGAAGAGGTTTTTTTCCAGGATTTGAACCCATGACCTTAGACCTCAGGTCATAAGGCAGTAACTTTACCGTTTCATATGTTCTAATTACAGCGCAAAAATCCATGCTTGATGCAAACATTTAACGTACTGTAAAATTAGGCTAAAAGCATTAAAATAACCATCAAAGAAATTTTTCACTTACCAGAAAGAAAAGACATGATGTGCCTCAAAACCTCAGGAAGGTTGGACTTGTTTGCTAAGCTTGGCATCATTTGATCTGCAATCTCATGCAGTTGTCTCCCTCTTATGTCCTTGCTGGCAGAAAAAATTCTCTTGACATATTCAAGCTCCTTGCAGAGAGTTTCAACTGGCCAATCTTTTGCAAAATTTTGAAACACCTCCTTGACAAAGCCAAACATCTCAGAAGAGTGATCACAAGCAATACAGTGAAACTGCATCTCAGTCGTCCCTCTTGACCCAGGAGTACTATGCCCATTTCTAATATAAGATTCCCGTAATCCACAATCAGTATGGCACCAGTGAAGGCAAACATCACACCCAACCCAACTACATGTATTAGATGCATTGTCAAACTTAGAACACACAAGACACATACATTCCCTGCAAAAACCATTCTTTTGCACACAAACCTTGCAATCACATTCATCCACAGGCAATTGACTTCGACATGAGAGATTCCTACATCTTAAGTTCAGAAAAACTTGAGCTAAATCAGAAGATGAAATGCTGTTGTCTAGCTGAAGATAATGAGTTAAACCGGTTTTTAAAGCAACTAAAATTTCCAGTTGTGCTCGGTGACACTTCAATAGGACCTCCAAGGTTATATCAGACCTGTTCTGCAGAACTTTCTGAAAAGCAAGTATCTGCCCGTGCTTATCTGCATTGAGCATGATTTCACAAATGCCCTCTTTGAGACCTGCTACTGACTGTCCTGTCATTTCATGGAACTTTCTGGACATTGCATGCACAGGTTCAGAAACTAGCCTTGCAATGATTGTCTCAACAAAGTCAACTCCACCAATCAGAATTTGTTCTTGTTCCTTCTGGCTAGTAGTTCGATACAAACCACCGCTACTCCTATCTCTAGCTTCCCTCTTTTTCTCAAAGCTATAATTTGATCCAATGTCATGAGACCCAACACTCTGTGTAGGAGATCTAACATCATCATGGCGTCTTGACTGTCCTGAAAACTGCTTATGAAAACTCAATTGCCTGTCAAGTCCACTGCCCATTTTTGAGCTACCTTCTAGAACCCTAGAAGGTTGGCCTTTCACAGCTTGACCATCTAAAACACCCCATGATGCTTGAGACTGATAAAGAGAACCATTTCCATTGATTGAAGTTTTCTGGCTAAAAGGAGCTTCTTTCTGTTTGGGATCATTCTGAGACTGGGCTTGCCAATCGATCCCTTGGAACAACGGGCGACTTCCAACAGATTGTTCAAAATCCATTGAATTTTTTGTTAGAGAACAGCTTGGGTTGTGGTAGAATGATTGGGAACCTGAAAAGGACATCGATGCAGTAAAACCATCTGAGTTGGTGGTACAAAATGTATTACTTAAAGACTGCACACTCCGTGCTTGGCTTGGGGATCCAGGGGCTTGTGCTGTTGTCTCATGGGCACCAATAGGTAACAGAACATTTGGTAAGCTAAGAGAAAGATCAAGCTGCTCCATCCCAAGACTGTCATCCTTCTGCTTGTTGAGAACTGAGTGGTCTGTTTCTCTACTTTTCTGACAGGAGATCTGGAAAACAACTCGAATCCCTGGTGCTCGGACCTTCCATAACATCAGCAGAGCATGTTGTGAGATCTCTCGATCCTGTATCAATCCATAAGCCATTATCCTTTCCATGAGCATCTTCTGAAGAATGAGCAACACCAGTAGGTGGAACAGAAATGCTTTTGCCTTTATCCTTTGCATTGTTGGTCCCACCCTCCACCGTCATTTCCCTATTCACTTCTTTTGGAACTTCATTTTCAGTTGAGACTTCATCATTTAACTCTGGTTTGTCAAGACCTGTTCTGGCTTCTACATCTACACCCTTGTCCGGCTTACCCTCCTTTTCATCAACTGCTGGCATCTCCAAATCCGCACCCTTCTCTGTTTCCTCCTTGCACTCAACATCAGCCTTCAAACACTCCTCTTTTTTATTATCATGATCACCACCCGTGGCCTCAACTTCAGTCTCAGTAACAAGCATTTCTGTGGTTGCATCATCTTGAACAACATCTTGCGCCTTATCAGCTTCCTTCTTAGCACCTTTCACCTCAGCACCAATATCCTCATTCAGTTTTTCCTCAGTTGATTTCTTTCTCTCGTCCATAGCAGTATCTGCATCATTGATGTCACACTCATTCTTAACTTCCTTCTCATCGGTCTTCTCCACAGGCACAGAGTCCTTGTGGCGGTCTTCACTTTCAGTCACAACTTTGGGAACCTTATCAGGTTCTGTCTGCGGCGGCACTGGTTCAGGTTCGAGCTCCCCTTCTTCCATTTCGCTGCCACTGCCACTCTGAACCTGCAACTCCTCAGTTTTCTTCACCTCAACGCTCTTCGACTGCTCAACACTCTTCGACTGCTCACTCTCTGAGTCCTTGGAGGACCAAGTGGGTGACTTGGACTTGGACTTTGCATCCCTCAATGATGCTCTCGGCGAAGAAGAAGACCTCTTCCTCGATTGCTCACTCTCCGAGTCCTTCGACCACGTCGGCGACTTCACATCCCTCAGAACCTTCGGCGACCGCACAACCACCCTCTCCTCTGCCGCCGCCGCCGAAGCCGAAACCCTACTACTACTCCCTCCTCTTCCGCCGCCGCTGTTACTCTCGTCGAAATCCTTCAACCCTCTCCGCCACGACGACACGCCATCTTCCCTCCGTGGCCGGTCCCTCTCCGACCGGAAACCCTTCGGAAACTCCCTCCTCGACCCGCCGCAGAAGCTCTCCGACCGGTGAATCAAACCACGATCCCCTCCTCCTCCTCCTCCTCCACCACCGCCGCCATAACCGCCACCGTCTCTGTACCGATCAAAACCTTTCCTCCGATCGAAACCGTCGAAATCGTGCTCCGATCGCTTCCGAACCATCCTCGAGCCCTCCCGATCGTCATCAACCGCTCGATCCCTATCATAGCGGGAAGAGGACGACGAAGAGAGCGAGCCTTTCCGCGGTGCATTATCCGGCTTGTAATAGAAGCTTCGCTGAGAAGACGAAAAGGACCGATTCAGATTCGAATCCTTGCCCGCATTCTTGTCGCCGTAGGAGTGAAGGTCCTCGCTGGACCTCAATCTCTTCATTTCTCGAAAACCTCAGAAAGTAGAACTGAAAGCAGAAATCACAGAAACAAAGAACAAAGAACAAAGAACAAGATGCGGTTATCAATTTCAACCTAATCAGCTAAGAAACTCCAGAATCTGAATCCGAATGACATGGAGAAGTTGTACAAGGTGCCGGCTAGGGTTCCGGAACCCTAGTTTTTTTCCAGATACGAGAAGCGAAAGCGTAGAAGAAACTTTTGCAGAGAGAAGAAAGGTAAGCAAAGCGAAGTTACCGGAAAGAGAAGCGGTGGTCGAAAACGTCAACGGATAAGTTTTCCGGCGAGTGGCGGTGCGTGCATAGCAATATGCAGAAAATTTTTTGAAACCAAAAAAATAAGAAAATGGGAAAAATGGAAAACGAAAAAGTGGGGCAGTTATGGCAGTCAACGCTGTTTAACAAGAGAAGAGAAAGAGTTGGACTTGGATACGCAAGGTGCGTAGAGCGCACTCGTTCGCGTGCGTGTATTGGCTGGGGTGTTGATAAACTGACCCGACCTATCCATCAACCCGGGTTGGCCTGAAATTCATTAGGTTGAGTTCGGCCGCAGGGATCCTGAAATTTAAACGATTTACATTTTTTTATCGGGTTTGAGTCGTATGTTGGTTTGGTTCAATCTAATTTAAAATTAAATAATTTTTTTAGATATATATTAATGATAATATATGAAAAATTGTAAGGATTTATAGTTTAATTAATATATTTTAAATAATTGATTTTCCTTTTTTTTTGCATTGATATGCTTTTGTTAGAAATATATACCACAAAATATTTTTTAAATTTTCTCTTGTGAAATTTGACTACTTTATTACGTATTATATCTAAATCTTTAATATATTATTTAAAAGTTGGTTAAATTGGTTAACCCAATCCATAATTAAGTTATTGTCAAATTGAGTTTTAGTTTAAAAATTGATCCAATTTAAAAATGGGTTTGAATTAAGTTTTTGTCTTTTGCTTTAGCGTCATTAATCATTTTAGTTTCTAACTTTTAAAATGAGTCAAATTAATTCTCAATATTACAAAATGAGAATCACTTTCATCCCTCAATCAACTCTAATTTAATATTCTATCAATTAAATAATGATAGATAACGTTAAGTGGTACTTTGACATATCATATGTCATTTGAAATAAAATGAAGTTTAACATGATTCATTTATGTGTAAAATTATATAAAATGAGTCATTTAAATATTCATTTTAAGTCATAAAATAACTCATTTTGTATAATGATATATACCAAAATAAGTTATTTTAAATTTTATTCTACTTTAGATGACATATGGTATGATAAGATACCACTTAATGTTACACATCATCATTTAATTGATAAAATATTAAATAAAAATATAATAAGAGGCTAATTTAACTCATATTTTATAATATTACAAACTAATTTATTTTATTTTAAAAGTTATGGTGTAAAATAATTTAGAATAAAAAATCAGAGGTTAAAACCAACATCAATAGGTAAAATAGGTAAAGAAGTTGGGGTGCGCCTTGCGCTTCCCCGGCGCAAGATAGTGGGATTTGTAAAAATGGGGCGCACTTGACTTGTTTGTACTTTGTACTGGTTGTGGTTTTGGTGGTGATAAGAATCGCATGCGGTGGAATCACAACTCCTGTGTGTTTGGTACACCACTCATGAGGTGACACGTTTGCTACCTTCCGATGCATGCTTTGTTTATTGCTTTTGATATTCTTTTTCTATGTTTTTTAGTATTTTCCATTTTCGGAATCAGTAACAGTTGGGCGGAATTAGGTGATTCATTTTTTTTTTCATTTTGCCATTTCACTCCAATAATGTGACAAATATTAAGAGGAGTTGGTCCATGTGGGTAGGGCATGCCCATTCACCATTAATTTGTTATATTGTAATATGGTATAATTTTTTCTTTTTCTTTTTCTGTTTTTAGTGTTTGAGTTGGCTGAAATTGAGGTAACTCATGAAACTAAGTTTGAATTAACTTATTTCGTGATTAAAATACATCTTTAAAATCACTGCTCTAAAAGAATGAAGCACAAAAAGCAAAATTTTTCTATTCAAATTTTGAAATTTGTTTGTGGCTTGGGAAAATGTAACAATATAATAAATAATAAATGTATACAGATACAATTTTTGCAATTTTGTCTCTTGAGTAAATTGGAACAAGGCAGCTCCTTTTTGCCCCTTAAAAGGTGCAATGTTTGGCTTAAGTAACTATATATATGTTTCAAAAGCCAGTAAGTTGACATTTATTTCATCCATTCTTTAATTATAGTCATTTAAAGTTTCAGTATGAGCATTAAGAAAATATGTAAATATTATTAATTTTAGAACAAAATAAATTTAAATTGCTAAATTATCCTATATATATTTCACTAATTTTTTACTTTTTAACTATCAATGGTGAATAAAATTGATATAAAATAATTAATTTTTTTATTAAAATGCTAAAATGATAATCAATATAGAATAATTTTTTTTCCTAGAGTGACTTATTAAGGGACGGAGGGAGTAACTGCTAATTTATGAAAGAAGTCAAACGTAGAAACTGGTTAGGTTGCTTGTAACCTTGGGTTGACGACTCTGTTACCATTTTTTTTCATTAACAAGACTCCACTACCATTAAAAAGCCATCTAGAAACCATTATTATAATTCACTACTAACCCAACTAAATTGATTACTACTTCAAAACCATTTCAGAGGCATTAATTAATCATGCAAAAACAACAGTTGAAGTAAATGGGAAGTTGTAAACTCCGAGACGTAACACCACACACTGTGTGAGATGGATCTAAAGCAATCCTTCACCGCAACCAAAGTTACCTATCACTGTTCAATAGAGATCATGTTGTGAAGAATTTAACCATTTACCACATTATAAGAAAATCCAATAGACATAAGGGCTATTAGCTATGGTTTCTGTCATTTTTCATCAAGGTTATTTATTTATTTTGACTTTTCTATTATGTCTATGGTTAATATTTGATCTGTTATTGCTCAAATTCTTCCTAAATTTTCGAACAAGATTGTTTTTAATGAAAAGATGCATGTGAAAAAGGAAAAGTATAAATTTAGTTATTTGTGTATCCTAATCATAATCGAAGATGAATAACTATGCTGATATGAGGTCACCTTGTAATTTCGTTTCTTTGGGCCTTGGCCCCGCAGTTTATCAAAAAAATAAAATAAAAAAATAACTATGCTGATATGCTTGTGAAGCATGCTCATTTACTTATTGCTGACTTTATTGTTTTTCAATTTTTTTTTCTAGTTTTCTTTCTATTTTGTTCAATGCAGGCTTGAGGGGTGTGTTCGTCCCTCGTGTGATTGCTATTTAATTTTGTGTTTTTGGGATATATTAATAACCACTCTTAGAAAACTGTATAATTTTGGTAAATTAAAAAGTGATTATACTTTACTACAATTTATAGGTAAATACATTTATTTTTCAATGTATCAAAATTATACGATTTTTAAAAATAATTATTAATATAGAATAAAGTGAGTATTAAAAAACAATAATAATCAAACATGAAACACAAAAATCAAGGGGTGTTTGTTTTGAATTCTGGAATCCAAAAAATCATTTTTTAAATATTTAGATAATTTTTTAAAAACCATTAAATTTAAAAAATTAGTTGTCAATTTTTTAATAGAAACTAAAAGAAATAATTTCTGAAAAAATCAATTTTTAATTTTTAAAATACATACAAAATTTAAATTTCATAATTATTTTTTTTAAAATTTAAAATAAACACATCCTAATTTGCGTTAAAAGTGGAACTATGTGTAAACATAATGCATTAAATCTTTACAAATTTAGATGGAGAATCTCTTCCTGATTAAACCTTGTTGCAACGGGCAGGCTTTTTGTTTGAGGTATGTTGGATCGTTCAGTGCACATCTCAGCAGGTGATAACAAACCATACCATTACCAGCCCAACCTTTTCTTTCTTTTACATCTATCTAGGCCCTAGGGAATCTTCAACAGCCGAAGACTGAGAATTTTCAACGTAGCTCAGTGACGTGGTAAGATGTTATTGGTTATGGGGATGCGAAACTTGCAACCTTCAACCTGTTGTCTGTGTATTATTAGTACTCGGTAGTTTTTTTTGTTCTTAAAGGGAAACATGGGATCTGGTCCGAACACGTGTAAAGATCAGACGTGTTTAAGTGCCACAAGAAACGTGACAAAAGCTGGCATTGTTTGACCCTAGTACACCCTTTTGACGTCACGTGATTTGCCCCTTGCTTTATCAGGTTGACGCTCATTTGAAATTTGAAGTTGACGATACCCGATTCATACTACATTATGGAAAGAGCATTATACTTGGACTAAAAAATGAGACATCACATCTTTATTTGTGATGTGAGATTTAAATTAAATATGATACCTTTTCATTCAATAGATAAAATATATCACTATAATATTTCAAAAATTATGAATATAAATGATATTCTTTTATTGAAATGCATGGACCGAGAAACCCAATCCAAATCACAGTTTTACACATTCTTGGATTTTTTTAGTGCAAAGAATTGCTTACTCTTATTTTAGATCAGAGTAATAATTAGATAAATTTTTCTATTTCAGAGTAATAATACAAGGATTTTTGCTTAAACAAAAATTTGAGGATTTCAATCCTAGATTTTACATTGTAAAATTTGTTTGAGATTGTGTTACAATCGAGGATTAAGATCGCAAACCTCAAATGAAGAGGATCACTTCCCTCGTAAGGTTCTTGAAAGGCTAGGAACCTCCCTAGGGTTGGGGACCACCAATGGCAAGGACACCCAAGGCCTAATGAAGGGAAGTATAGTCATGTTGAACTCTGAAGAAATCCTTCCTGGAGAAGACAAAGCAATCCCAGGCAAGGTCAGATGAGCAATTGACTGGCACGGGCATGTCCAGATATATAGGGAACCTAAAGAGAAAAATTCTAAACAACCTTCATAGCATAATAAGCACACCATACCAAAGGATTGTCAACTTAGGTAAGGACTCCCCATATAGAAGGTCCTAAGAGTATAAATATGAAGGGAAAACTCCTTCAAGGTATGCTATTCACTCTAATGTTTCTTCTCCCAACATATTCTTACACCTTGGATGTTAAGTCCCTTGTAAATACCCTAGCACTCCAACCACCGCAAAGGGAGGAGGATCACACTAGAGACCATCGTCCATATGCCAGAAGGTAATATCAATGTAACTTTACATTACAGATTATATTTTCACTATAACTAATAACTAATCATTTTGGAGTACGTATTTATTTATAGATTGATAGAAAAAATAAAGTTTAATTTACTGTATTTGATTAAAGATAAACATAGAGATTCGCCCCAATTATTTATTTTAGTCATCATTAACCTTCTAAGCTTTAGACAGTGTGAATTGCAAGGTCACACCTTCCCTGTGCCATATTCGTCGATTGAAAGGTGGAATCCTCCACTGAGTAGTGTCTTCCAGGTCAACATCGACGACGCCGTTTTGTTTGAGAAGGATAGCGCGATTGGCTGACTTAGGTGTGATGATTTGGTACTAGATGGGAAGATTTGTGACAGTAAGATCGAAGAGAAACAAAGTCTGCTGTGAGGTTCTCAGTTGGGCGAAAGCTATGGGACCTCTGCGAGGAAGTCTTTGAAAGCTTTGAAACAAGTAGGCTTGACCTCTCTCACATTGAATTAGTGATTTACTGTTAGCCGAGGCATATAACGCCGCAGCCAAATTTAATTTTTGTCAGGCCTAATTTGTCCTAAGAGTGTATAATAGGGTTGTTGATAAAATAACTAATTTTTGGTTTCTTAGGATATACGTCGCTAATAGTATTAACCAATTACTTTGAAACGGAAGTACTCTTAGGATTGAATATGAATAACCCATGTGCTACCAATCTTGCTCAAATAGCTTAGATTTTTCAATTTTTGAAATTCCGTATTTATGAAAATTCATAATTTTTAGTACCAAATTCAGTGTGGAAGTTGATAAATATTATAGACTCTCATAACTAGTTATAGCTCTAAATAATAAACTGACAAGTTTTTCTGTAAATAGAGCATATTAACACTCCATTCTTTATCAATAGTTGCGGTGAAAAATTGTGCCATATTAGTATATTAAAAAACTAATGTATTTGACCATAAATTGTAACTAAATACATTAATTTTCAATGTATTAAAATGACATGGTTTCCCACCACAACTATTAATAAGAAATAAAGGGAGTGGTTCAAACACAACTTAAAAAATAATTACAATATCTAACACAATCTACAAAAGGAGCAGATGACCATTTTAAAGTGCTGCATATCTCGCTGTTTAAAAATCAGGACCATTTGCAGAAATCCAATGGTCAAAATTCATAACACAAGCTATAAGATTAGCTTGCTCACTTGGATCATAATGCAAGTTCAACATAGAGAATTCCCTAATGGCCATCAAGAGTTGCCAAAGACTCGTTCAGTAGTCTTCGTGCCTCTTCTCTCCTCCTGAAAAGAACACGTGAATTAGAGAAGCCATTACCAAGAATACAAAAATTTCACACCAACCATGCATTAGTATTAATATTAGAGAATCCATGAAGAATAGTGTGTTATATTAAAGAAGCACTATTTGGCCACTTTTACCAAGGCCATAGTAAATAAGGTAGAGAAAGGCTACCAAATCTGCCTGTCTACTCTTTACACAAAAAGAACACCAAAAGACAAAAACATTGCCCTTTAAACATTAGGAAATTATGTTTTACCCGTCCAAGTTTTTACTCCAATCAATTTAGTGCACCTAATTTTAAAATCTTACAATTTAGACCAAGTATCAAAAGCATCATTACAATAATTTTTGCACCTACAGAATTCAACTTACCATGATACATCAAAAAATAAAAACTAAAATTTAAAAGTAGCAGACTTACAAAACAGAAGAATGTGTTATGAATTCTAGCTGTAGAAATAGAAAATGGGACCCTGAAAATAATTACGTACTTTGTTGGAAAAATTTTGATGACATATATTTTAGTTAAATTATTAACAACTCCAGCATTTTCTAATCTTCCAAGTGTTCAAGAGGTTTAAAGTGTATGTTGCTGAAGTGTAAGGTACGAATGCAAGGCTGTAAACTCAGTATATTATCATTCATTTGAACATAGACTCTAGAATGGTATACTTCAATTAACTCAAATAATAAATAGTCCTCGTAGACAGGGTGTACGGGCGTATGCAGTGCACATTAGTTGAGGGCTGTCACAAATTATGGGCTATTAGCAAAGTATCACTGTTATCAGAGGAAATCAATCTACTTTACAAAAAGCTGCCTTCAATAATTAAAAACTGAACCGGCTAATAATTTGGACCAAAATATTATTGGGAAAATTACACTCCTCCCCTAAGGTTTGGCGAAATGTAACCTGCACCCCTCTATTTTCAAAATCTGCATATTAGGTCCCTAAATTTCGGAAAATCCTATACTGGCCTCCCCTAAGACTTAAGACTCGTATAATTTGGGAAAATTGCACCCACCTTCCCTGAGGTTTGGCAAAATGTAACCCATATCTGCTCTATTTTCAAAATTTACATGTCAGGTCCTTGAGTTTTGAAAAATTCTACACCAATCTCTTCTAAGACGGTTATAATTATTAAATAATCACATTATCCTTTTATTAATTGATAAAGGCACGCCCTCTTCCTTTTTGCACACAGAGGACATGATGGGCATTCTAAAGGGGCTAGCAAAAAGGATTTGCTCAAAATTTGAAATTTCTTACTGCATTCACTTGATTTTATTGAGTAAGGCAAAAAATTTGGAATTTTTTTGCTACACTCTCTTCCTCCCAATCCCAAAGTGAGTCATCACTCTGGGTGCACTCCTGTTCTTGTTGATCTACATTTTGGGATCATGTCCTCGCTTGAACAATCTCTCCCACGATATAATGATCTTGCTAATGAAACCATGTTTATAAAAGTCTTAGGGGTGATCAGTGTAGGATTTTCCAATCTAGGGACCTGACATGCAAATTTTAAAAAATAGAAGAGGGTGTGGACTACATTTTGCCAAATCTCAAAGGTGAGTGTAATTTTCCCAAATAATAAGTCTTAGGGGAGGCTGATGTAGGATTTTCCAAAACTTGAGGGAGTTGAAATAGAAAGGTGCAACTTGTATTTTACCAAACCTCAGGGGAGATGAGTGTAATTTTCCCAATATTATTCTATTCCAACAATTTCTTGTGTGGGCTTTACTTATCCTCCAGAGAGGGAAAAAAGATTTGCGTGTTCGTGGGAGTGGTGGGTACAACCAGAAGGAAAGAACTAATGTGAGGATGAGATACACTTGTGAAAATTACAAGCAATACATGAACTAACTCAAGGGTACGCCTGTAATAATGATAGAAAACATGATTAAAAAGTGAAACCAACTAAACTTTTATTATAGGCTCTCAAATTACAGAGCAAGGACATTCCACTATGCTAGTACCAGAGCAAAATAATCCTTAGGGTTTCCATTCAATTCAAAAGAATACGAGGAAAATGAAATATATACCTCTTTATGTCCTCCACTGCTTCTTTCCGGCGCTGAATCTGAAGTTCCAAAATGTGAATTAATGTTGCTCTTGCCTACAAAGTAAATTAATAGTATAATTAAGCTCCCAGAGAAAGGAAAACGAACAGCAGTATGACATTGAGAGGCATATGTGTGTGTGTATACATTATATACCTGATGGGGGCGTAATGAATTTAAAAGGTGATGTAAGTTTTTGAATACAGTCGAAATTTCTTCAACTCTCCTCGCATACTGTGATGGTCTCTCAATAAGAATATCAGAAAGCTCCAAAATGTGTAGCTGCAATTCTCCATTCAGTGATCTCAGCTCCTTCTTGAAATCTGTAGATCAGAATCTTTTACTATAAGATGGAAGATAACATGATTTAGAGAATCTTGTCATTTTTATGCAGGGGCAACTTATAATGAAAGAGACAATACGGCATAAACCCTTTGTCGGTTTGTCCCCCTAAAACTACTCACTTTATCATGGAGGTGCATGCTGTAACTTGTAAGTATCATTTTGAACTGGTGATAATGTATGCTGAAGATCCAATAGACATGATTTATAATAAACAAGATCAAAGCAATAAACCTGGTCATATTATGCCTATAAAATAGAGAACTTATTACCCACGTTCGAAACCAGGTGTGTGCAAAGTTGTAAATTGTAATTGATATTGTCTACTTTATGTTAGTGACTTTGTGATTATTCTGTCCCATGGTAAAATTTCAGGTAACTGATGTAAATGTGATTTCCATTTAGTAACATAATAACTTATAATATCCAACCTACTGCAACAAAAAGTTGATAAACAAGGTCAAAGTAAGTTGATGAACAAGGTCAAAGTAAGTTATCTATGTTACTAAGCAAGGAATCAGTAGAAGCAGTCAATGGTTAAGGCATAGTTCATAATCTACTAGCCTTCGTAGAGCAAGAAACAAGAACTACATCATTTTGGAAAAACAACCCACTGTCCCGTTTAGCAATAAATCAATTATTGATCACCTAGACAAATTGACACAAATTTCATGTTCTATAATCATTTATGGGATAAGAACAATATTAAAAAGGGTGGCCCAGTGCACAAGACTCTCATCAAGTGAGATTTGAGGAGGGTAGATATCGCAACCTTACTCCCACTTTGTGGAGAAGCTGTTTTCAGGACTTAAACTTGTGACCTCTAGATTACAAGACAGCAACCTTACGGTCGTGCCAAGGCTCACCCCTTCAAAATAAAGCAACTGATTAAAGAAGTTTGTTACTAGAACTAACATGTGATGACCACCACCAAGGGATGAGAAGCAAAAGGACAAGAAACTTTGTACCTAGCAGAAAAATTTCTTAGGTAGGCACCATGCAGTGCTTTTTGTGACCAACAAATTACTTCCTCACACAATGCAATCAGACTAATAATACCAGTAAGATCAAACTTACAAGTACCTCTAGACTATATAATTAGCTCCTAGGTGACAAATGTTATTATATCATATAATAAATATCATTGAAAATGTAAAAGATAATCCATAGTTGGCTAAATGGAAGAAACATCTATATAGACAACTAGAAAAAAGCATGTTGCAGCACCATCCCAAAGACCACATCAAGACAACATACAAAGGATAATATTGGAATACATAATAAAAAACCAAAACTACTTGTAAGAACTTAAAATCTGATTTCATAACAGTATCAAAATTAACATAAATAGGGGTAAAAAATAGCCTACCAATATTAGGCCCCTTAGGATAGAGTTGGCGCACCCCTTGTTCTTCCAAGGTAGGTAAAACGTCACTTGTCTACACAAAAAATAAACAAAGAAACATCATGTCAATAAATGTAAAATAAGATGTTTCCATACCGATGTCACCAATGCATAATAACACAAATCCATAACTAAATCCAGAATATATGCATCTCAAACTAGCAAGAAGAAACCCTGTATTACAAGCCTAAAATCAACCACTACCTAATTCCTACTTTTACTTTTCCCACTTAAGGAAAGATTGCATAAAAATAACTTCAAAAAACGAGAGAAGAAAGAAAGGGCCAAAAAGGAGGGGAAGAAAGAGAGTGAAAAAACTTTACTACAAGTTACCATGGCATCCAATCACAACCCTAGAAAATCAATATACCAACTTGCTAGATATAGCTTTAGGTCATGTTTGGATGAGCTAATCAAAGCAACTTTCAAAACTTATACAAGCTCTTTGGGGCTTATTTTCATAACGTAAGCATTAACAATTATGAAAATAAGCCTTCACAAAAAGCTAAAACTTAGCAATTCATAACAATTTGGCACTAACTTGACCTTAATGAAGTGTTAAAATTTCATTCCTCCAGCATAATCACTCATTGCGAAGTGCCTATTCAAAGGCTTTTGAGCCTATTTTACACTGAATTATCACAACATAGCTTATTCTAACAAGAACAAAGCCACAAGAAGCTATCGAAATCACACACATGGAGAAAGAGTGTAAAAGCCCTTACAGTGTAATTGCCCCCAAAACAAACGTAGGTCCCTTCTATAGGAGGAGGAGGCTCCGGAGCAGACTTAGGATCCTCCAAGTAATCTTTGTAGAGCCTGTAATATGGTGGTGGTGGTGGGTATGTTGCTGTTGCCATAATTAGAATCTTTCAAATCTAGAACAGTCGATCACACATGCATCTCAACTTCAAACTATTCTGCATCACCAGATTCACAAAAACACAATATGAAAGTGAGAATTTCATTGATAATTGAAATCAAAGAAAGAAACCAGAATTGTGCAGTAGAGCGACAATTGAAACCTAGTTTGATGTTCAGGGTGGTGATAACGTAGAATTTCAGACAATTTAAGCCCCGGAATAACAATATTAAGAGGAAGACAAATCGTAGCATTTTACTGGAGTGTAGCACCAACTACATTGAGAGAGTGAGAACAATTTTTATTTTTATTTTTTTTGGCAATAAAAGAAGAAATTTCATTAACAACAAGAAAAAATGGAAGTCCCTAGTGGAGGAGTTCCGTTCCACAAGTCCACACATGAGAATCAACAAACAAGTAAGAGTGAACAAAGATTGGTTTGGAGGTCTCTTAAAACACAGCATAAACAAATCCACGACACGACCAAATTGCACCTACATAATTCACATACACCTTCTCTCCATCACCTCCTACATTTAAGCCCCGTCCCTAGGTTTCAAAGCCACAGCAGAACCACAAGGAGACCCTTATGCTTCTTTCCCTTTGGCACTGCAGTGCACCATATTTTCATGATTGTTTAGGGTTTTTCTACAAACTCAACAAGGCACAATAACATTTCAGAAGAAAAAATTACAAGAAAAACAGAGAAGAATGGAAGAAGCCAAAGATGGAGGAAGAGAAAAGGTGAAGGAGGGAACCTGATAACAGAGCGATAAGGGAACGATGGATCCGGCGGAGGTGTGGGTGGCAGTTCACAGCGCGATGAGGGAGGTTTTGCTAGGGCTTGATATGAAATGGAGATGAGGAGATCGAATGAGTATTGAGGATTGTTTATTTGTAGTCATGGGGCATGGGCACGTGCTGACTCACATTCCATCCACTGTTAATGGAAAGTAGATCCCATTTAAGTAGGATATACATCCCATTTAATTAGGATACACACCTCATTCAATGGTGGATGAGGTGTGAGCAGGTGTCCTATAATCTATCAAGGTGTTTGGAAACCAATGTTTTTGAAGCAACTTGAGCCATTTGGTTTGAGTTTCCAGTTTCCAATTTTCATTTTCAGTTTTCCAATTTTCCATATTTTGTTAAGAAAAACTGAAAATTCTAAAACTAAAAATTCCATCTTTAGTTTCCATTCCCAATTTTCAGTATTTCCTTCACAAAATCCTAAAACTAAAAACTGAAAATGAAAACTGAAAATTGAATCCAAAGACCCTAAGTGAAAGAATTGAAATTAGACCAAAATGAGTGTGATTTGGTATGGGAACTGAATTTCAACAAATAAAAATATTAAAATAACCTTACTTGAATATAAGCTGGGTATACGCCGTGAAGAGCGACCCCGTTTAACTCGCAATTCGCATGAAAATAGACTAGAAAATTTTTAGCCCGCTAATCCATGGACCTTTTTGATCTGCCCGCCTAAACTTGGTTAAATGAGCTTGGCCCGGATTACGACCAGCCGCTAATCCACATAGAAATTACTCAAATGTAGTCCTGGACCTGGAGTCCTCAATAGTTCAGTCCACGAACCATGTGAAACATTTAAGCCCAAGCGGCCTAAAGGGACGTTTAGACTTTAGTGGCCAATCGCCTCAGCCCAACATAATTAGTGGAAGACACTAGGGTTGCCTTGGCTTTGAGTTACAGTCTTCACTTCACTCTTCTTCTTAGTTCTAGGCAGTGCCCTCTCTCTCTCAACTCACCCATGCGGCCATGCGGCCACTCCCTCCGTCACGCCTCGAGGTCAAGGCCTCACGAGCGCGGCCTCGCCTCTCAACTCTGTCTCATATCTCACTTTCTCCCTCTCATCTCTCGCCACCAAGGCATTCCGCCAGTCCATCGTCGTGTTGTTGCCAATAGGCCTCCACATCTTCGCAAAACACGTGCCGTGCTTTGTTGAGCTCTGCAGCAGATCTCCGTGGGTTGTTGCGCCGTGCTCCTGCTCAGGAGACCTCCGTCGTTGCTAAGAGAAAGCAACAGTTCATACCTCCGTCTCTAACTCTCTGTGAGTATAAGAGTGTTATTATTTTTACATCCTGTGTTTTTTTTTTTAATTTTGTTTCAAATATGCTTTGTTTAGTTGAACTAGAATCTTTTTTGGATTGTTTATTTGTTTGTGAAATTTGTAACTTGAAATTTAAAATGTTTTTATTGTGATTGTTTGGTGTGATTTAGATTGAAAATTAAATATGAATGTGTCAAAGTCAAATGGGGGTTCTTCTAATTATGAAGCAAGTCGCACTAATTAAAAAAAGTAAAAAAAGAACTATGAAAGGAAAAAAAAAAAGCTCGTCTGAGGTCTTGATTTGGCAAGCGGGCTTTTTGCGGGGCAAAAAATGTGACAGGTATGCGGACTGGTCCACGGACTTATGGGCTTATATGAGGCGAATGCAGACTAGGCAAAAGTCAGGCCCATTTATGAAAAGGATCGAACCGGTCTGGCTCTTTTAATTTTGGTCCGTGGATCGGGCTTAACGAAAACCTAGTCGCCTAGCTCTACTTGAATATAATGTTTTATTCCTAACCTATTAATGAAGAATAAAACAATGAAAAAAATTAAATTAATTTATTTTTAGATTCATTCCAAATCAAGGAAATGAATTAAATTCTTTAATTTACTAACTCATTCCAAATATAAGAATTTAATTCAATTCTTGATAGAATTAATTCCTAATGGAATTCAATTCAATTTCATTTCATTAAAGATTTCCAAATGCCCTATATAAATACAATTAACATTTCTCATATTTTTGTCTTTGCCAATTGTCAGACTAATTCCTTTTTCATAGGAATTCAACTTTCGATAGTGTAAGATGAAAATAAAAAAAGAATTATTTTTCTCTCCACAAACCAAAGATAGAAATCCTCTATTCCAAAACTTAGAGATATCCTACCATTCAGCTAACCACACACTCAAGAAGTCGAGGGAAGTTAATAAAATTGAAACAAATTATTTATTAATTTGCATCTCCAATAAAAACTTCAAAGTTAGGAAAAAAATGAATCTCCAATATTAGAATTATATTTAGTGCACTTGACTGGTTCAACCCAGAAGTTGGTAATTTGAAAATATTAGTAGTTTTTTTTTTTTTTTGTTCAAATTGATAGATAAGCGTGTGGTAAACGTTAATCCTAATTCTTGCAATTCTGAAAATTTTAATTCTAATTTATTTTGTTTTCAAAGCTTTTCTAAATAGTTTAAGTATTTTATTTTCCTTTTATGCTCCTTATTTTTACTCTCCTCTTTTACTCAGAGTTTGACCAGGTCTATAGTCCCTTATCCATCAGTCCGTTTGATGAATGAAAGTATCTAATGTGTAAATATTATGCCATGAGAAATGTTTCTATAAATTTATATTTAATAATATATATATATATAGAGGTGTCAAATGGGCCAGGCCACCCCATCTGGTCCTGGCCAGCCCACAACTACAAAAAGCCCACAGGACCAACAGCCCATGTGGGCCTTGTGAGCCAAAGTTAGCCCATGGGCCAGCCCACTTATAAAAATTTTAAAATTCATCAATGCTTAAAATGAGCTGACCCATGGATTGACCCACCTATAAGCTAGCCCCAACCCATCTATATTATACTATTGATGCTACTGTACATTTTGGAAATTTCTAGTAATATACTATCCAAGACTAGTACTCAATATTCAGGATTTACAATGATCACAGGGCCTTGTCTTGCACTGTTAAATCAAGCTTCCTGGCCCTGTTAGACCCTATTTTAACAGGCACTATTTTTGAACCAGGCATTTTAATTCTAAAATTAAATTTTGATAAACAAAACACTCCAATGTCCACTACAAACTCATGATAGCAAAACGTTGAGAACGTAATAGACAAAATAAAGCACAGCCGTTAACCAAGTCTAGCGGCATGACGTTGCAAGACTCTTTTTGGGCCATCAGATATCAGAAATCTAAAACTCTTCATATCAACATTCAGTGCTAAAATAGTAAAATATACACTAGAAATTTAAGGATTTAAGTTAATTTCTCATCTTCGTCCAGAAAGCTATTCACTTTATAAAAAAATGCAGATTTGACACACCATTAGCTTTCAGCAAAGAGTACAACAGGTATTAATGACCAGTATTATTTCACACCACTCAAGTATTCAACCCATTAGTACATAATAAAAAAATTTAAACAAAAAAACAGCTTTTTGATTTCCCAATTAAATAAGCTTAAAACAAAGCATGCAATGCAAGACAAGATCACAGGGAAAAAAATGACCAAAAGTATTGACTTGGCACCAACATGAAGCAGATTTACTAAGATTCCATCAAAAAATCCAATCGTTCTTACTCTATAAATAAAACTCAGCAATAAATGCAACAACAATCAATATATCCACACAAATCTTCTCACATATTTTTTCCTCTTTTATCTAGGCTTGCAATGGCCATAAAAGTTTGACAAGATAGCAAAGTTGCCAAAGTGAAATTAAAACACACAGACATACACTTGGAAGCCACATTCTTAAGGAAGATGGTAAAGCATGAAGATACAAGTCAAAAGTTGAATGCATTATATACCACATTTAATTGAAAAAAATCCTAGAGACACATCCTAACTAATCCAAGTTCCAAAAGCCAAAAAGCTTTAACTTACCTTCTCTGTCTAAATGGCCCCTTTCTGGGTAAAAAGTCTGCAACAGTATCTACGGTTAATATACCAGCCACATATCCCTTGTTGAGGCTGAATTTCCCATCAAAGCCACCAATCTTGAAATCCTCACTTCCAAACAAGAAAGTTTCATCAAGTGAGCTGCCAATAACATTTTGTAAAAACATTTTGTACACATATAATGGAAGCGAAATAAGAGTTTCAGGGTGACACATAGCAAACTCCATGTTCTATATTTAGTTACAAGAACCCAACAAGTAACATCATAGTTGCCTCAACATCAACGAACGGGGATAATTAGTTTTATGATAAAAAAACTAATATACGGTTACTAAGATAATTTTTATTTTCTAATTGGCTAATGCAGATTATAGATTATAAATCCAGTATTTTCTTTTTCATGGATTATAAAATAGTTCAGCTTTATGCATCCCTCCAACCCCATCATCCAGCCTTCTAAAAAAAAAAAATTTAATGTCCAACAGAGAAGGGGGTCGCCGGAATCCATGGATGAAAGAACCAACCCCATAGGCACCGACTCCCCTTGAAAGAAAAGTTGGGGAAATGTCGTTTAAGATCGATGTTCAACTCTCAAACATCCAAAAGGATCATCCAAAACACACGAGAACGGAGAAAAATATTAATTACCTGAGCAGATTTGTAGGCGGCGAGGGTGCTCTCGGCGAGAACCTCACCAGCTACTTCGACGGCCTCTTCACCACTCCGATCAACGACTTCCACGGATACAGCCGGTCATCCACCGGCGGCAGCGAGATCTTCGTCAGCTACGGCAACGACGGCAACTACGGGAAGGGAAGGACGCGGCTGCAGAGTTGAGCGAGTTCAACAGCTATGGGGTCGTCGTTTTCGAACTATGGAGCGAAGGTGGAGACGATTTGGGGATTAGGGCTCATCAGAGGATTCAGATTTCAGAGGGAGACGATTTGGTGGGGGAAGTGTGTTTCAGACTCGGATTTGTAAGATTTCAGAGGAAGAGGATTCAGTATATTTTAATTTTGAAGAAGGGCTGGTGTTTTAACGGTTTAGTGACTTATTAAGTACGCTAAAATATCAGTGGGGCTGAAATTATGGGCTTGGGGCTAGCTCAGTTGCTTAGGTTCATTTTGACAGTATATATATATATATTCATGCAATGAAAAGCATCATATTTAGTGTTACATTATGATATTAAAATTCACATGCAGTCGAAGGTCAATGCCCTTCGCTGCACTCATTTCTATTGGCCAATGATATGGCGTTTGCCTACAAGTTAGGTTTTATTATTTTATTTTACTTTTATTTTATTTTAATAATCTTTTTATTTTTCATTTTCAATTTTACATCAATTTGATTCTAATAAAGTTTTTAAATCAATTTTTTATTCTTTTTTTGGTTGGTTCTTTTGTTTTTTCCAATTCAAGTGAAAGATGAATTAAAAATAATCAAGAAATATGAAATGAAAAAAATACTGTTACCAAGCAAGAATTAACAAATGAATTCATAATAAAAAATATAAGTAAATAAAAAATAATTAAAATAAAATATTAATAAAAAATATTAAAATAACAAATAAAATAAAAATCACTTTACACTATATATAAAAACAATCAAAAAATGAAATGAAAAAAACAAAAACACTGTTCCTAAGCAAGAATTAACCAAATTCATAATAAAAATAATATAAGTAAATAAAAATAATTAAAATAAAATATTAATAAAAAATATTAAAATAACAAATAAAATAAAAATCAATTTACACTAGATATAAAAATAATCAAAAAAATGAAATGAAAAAAATATTGTTCCCAAGTAGAATTCGGACAAACCAAATTCATAATAAAAAAATAATATAAGTGAATAAAATGTGCAATGTCAGCTAATAAGAGGGAGTGAGCAAGTGAATAGATGTGATGGTGGTAGTTACAATATTTAGCAACACTTCTAATTTTAATTAACCACATTTATGAAATGTAGTTAAATACAACGACAAGATAGGCATATAACTGTAGGGGCACCATTAAAATAATGTGATCTAGTGCAATAGCGTGAAAGGAAAGACTACCAACTTGTCATTTAGTGAGTGACAGGTTATTGAGCTTCTTATACTTGATGACTTCAAATTTGATACAACTCCTCCCTGTCCTTCATCGTAGGCACAGAACACCTGTATTCGTTCCATGGCGGCTCTCACTGTTGGCCATTATTGCCGCATCAAAAAGTCACACCCTCACGAACTCACAAAAAGAACCAACCCCAGTATTTTTATTGTATTATCCTGCCAGAGCAGAAGACCAACCAACAACTCCGATCCTGAAAAAGAGAAGAAAGACATGGGAGGAGGAAAGCTAACCATGTTGAAATTGAGATTGTTGAGTGGTTTCGAGAAGCTTGGGAAGAGGGCAAGGAAGAATTTGAGTCCGCAGCAAAAGGGTGATTGGAAAGACTTGTTCTTAATGAGTTTGTCATTTGCTGTTTATGTGTACATATCCCAGAAGCTAGTCTGTGCTTATTTTGTTTGGACCTCTATGCCCAAACAACTGTGGTAGTAAAAAATATATCCAAGATGTTAGCACCAAGCACTAGCCTTTTAATTATATCAAGAATCAATAGAAGATGTGTTTTATATCTTTCTATTTTTCTACTTTAATTTGTTGGAAGTTAAGAAGGGAGAGAGTTATGCTGGCTCAAGAACAAGAACAGAGTTCTGAATTTTTCTCACCAAAATCTAAACTCACAAAGATTTCAAAGGAGTCGTGACTCTTGAAGGTCACTTGAGAACTGATCTTTGCACCCTTCGAAGCAAGATAGGATGCCCCTCAGTTAATAATAGAAAGGGTTTTCTTGGATGTTTTCTTTTCTTGGCACTTGAGGCTTGAGCTTGATGTTGAATTGTAGATTGTAGACTCACAGAAGAAAAGAATATCATGCATCTTTGAGCAAACTTTACTATTTCTTTTTCTCTGGCCGTGGAATTTTTTTCAAGTCCCATGCAGTAACTTTAAACTTAGGCAGTGTGTTTTTTTCAAGTTTTGAATTTTAAATTTTAATTATGGAACTTGTTTATCACTGTATCAAACTTGTTGATAAACTTGAACACTTGGGGGCTTGTGTTTAATTAATCAATGTTACTTTACAATATTATAGCAGCGTGTTCGATTGTAGAAAAACTAGCATGTAACTGCACTTATAGACGGCAATGGCATAACATAAATCTCGAGAACAATTCTTCTTCTCTAAATGAATGAGTTAGATGTTAATTTATCATATTAGATGGGTTGAATTTTTTTTAGTACTTCTGTTCTGTACTAAACAACAGCTTAATTTTTTTTCTTTTTGGTAATAAATAGCAGCTTAATTTATTCATTCATTATGGTACAATCGAAATACGTTTTTTTGTTTTTTCGGTCGAGCAATCCAAATACATTTGACACTCAAAAGCCAGATGTATATTTGCTTTTAGATAGAACAGCCCAAAAACAAATAAAATCTTACAAATATAGTATGGTCGCAGGAAAGTGCAGCAACACAACACAGTCCTCTAATCAAAACCGAGGCACACGCAACACGTAAAAATAAGTGTCTGATTTCAGCCACACTTCCCATTTCTCATTTCTATTTATTTTTTCTATTACTATTAGATTAAAAAAGAAGTTTAATTATTTTACTCAATTTTTAATTAAATTTCTATAATTTAGATAATTCATAATCAAATCCCTGTATAAAATTTTCAATTAAATCCAATAACTAAAAATTTATAATTAATTTTATATATTATATACAGATTTTCAGTCGAATTCTCATATTGTAAAAAAAATTTCATTCAAATCTCTATACAATACAAAATTATAAGAATTTGATCATAAAATTTTTATGTTAAAAGAACTTAAATAAAAATTTTTATGCACTACAAAGATTTGATTATAAATTGTTAAAACTATAAAAACTTGGTTAAAAATTTTGGTAAATATTGATCACAAATTTTAAAATTATAGAGACTTAATTAAAAATTGAATAAAATTATAAAGAGTGAGTAATTAAAACCTAAAGAAAGGGAACAACAAAACACTTGTAGGCTACCTACTTGAAAAGTAACATTAGAACAGGTCGCTAGTATATTCAAACATGACTCCTCTATAGAGAAGAGTGAAGGCACCACAACTTTTAACATATATAGTCTCACCAACAAAGAGCAATGAATTGAAAAAAAAAAGAAAAAAAAGAAGGGGTTATTCCCTAAGTAGCACAAGACTATGGCCTTCCGCAGGATGCACTTAACAATTGTCAAGTCATCAATGGTCTTCTTAATCAACAGTTCAATTAGTCAGACTTGTGCCTTTCACGCTTGAAGAGCTTAATAAGACCATAAAATACTGAAAGCAACCACTGCCAAATGAGAATCAGCCAGTTACTTTCCTTAGGTTTTGGTTCTGGCCTTGGTCCAAATATTCCTTTGTACAGCTCTCTCTGCTTCTGGTAAACAACCTTCTCGTGTTCTGCAAGCAACCTCAATTCTTTTGCTATTGCTTTATCTTCCGGGGCATGTTTTCTTGCTTTTAGAAAATCTTCCTTGGCAGCATCTGTTTGCCCTAGTGCTGCCCTAGCTTTACCTCGCCTAAATAACGCCTTAACATTGTTTTCATCCTCAGACAGCACCTGCAAGTTCCATCATCCAGTTGAACAACATGGGATGAATGAATCTCATGTATTGTACTATATAGTAAGGTGAAGAATTTATTTGTTTTGTTCAGAAAATCATGGTCATGGCTTTTTTAATTCAGAGCTACAGAGATTTGACTTCATTCATTTTATGGAGGAGACAACACATCCTATTGCATAACATATAAACAAACTGGCAGCAAAAACAACCCTTTTCTTACCCCCAAAAAAGAAAAAACTTTGACAGCAGCTATGTAGTTTACTTGACCGACAAAATATTACAGAGCATGCCTAGTAGTGATTAAGTCAACAAATTTGGTATAGGAATGATTTAAACGGGTAACAACGCAACAAAAGAAAATAAATTAAAGTTTCCTTCCACTAAGACTAAATTAACCGCTATGACAAGAAGCATGAGCTGTCTTTTGTGAATGTCAGAGAGAGCATTACCATTTCACTATGTCTGACATTAGAATTTTCAGAACATGAATGCACTTTCATGATTATATTCCATTCATAACCCAAAACTGGGTGAAAGGAACTTGCATAAATGGTAACTATGTTATTCAATATGCAGAGAGAAAATAATGACTATTAGAATCGCAATAAAAGGTATGGGTTACAAAAAACAGAACAAAGAAAAATCACTTTATGCTGAACTGACCGGTTAAAGTCTTATACTTACAATGCTGCATTGTCCTATAGCTTCTTCATACTGGTTCAGCTTAATCAGACATGCTGCCATGTTAAGATGGCATGGATTCTTTACAGCCAAAGCCATATCCCTATATTTCCCAAACAACTGGAACATGAAGTCATCTCCCATATATGCTATGGCCTAAGAAGAACCAAGATAATAAAATACTTGTCAAACCCCAGAACAGAGAGAGAAAACGGAAACTTTTCTGAATTAAGATCAATAACAACTAGCAAGCAGTGTAGAAGAGCACAAGAAACATAAGTATGTAACCATTTCATACTGTTGCATAGCCTCCTGTAGTTTTTCTTGCTGAAACAAAGCATTTCCATCCATCTTTCTTCGATCTGCTGCACCAATCCTTTCCTCCACAGTCATATCACCGAGCTTTCCCCTGTGGAATCAGGTGCTATAAGCATCTTACCAAGTCCATGGCCATAAAAAATTTTAACAGCAACTTACTTCTTTTGTTTCATCAAAGCCAATAAGCTCAACTTCATAAACTAAATCTGCCATGGGAGGAACATTTGGAAAAGAAAAACTTCCTTCCTTTCCATATCCTAATTCCCAGCCCACACGCAGCAATGCACGCTCACCAGCTTTCATGTTTGCCACACCAATGGCCAAGCCAGTCATTTCTTTCTTTTCTGTTGCAGAGTAAATATATCAAATCCAATACCAGGTCCAGTAGAACAACATTTTATTTACTTTTTTTTTTTTTTGGTTGTGGGGGGTGGGGTCTGCATTCAAGTCTAACATACCATATGTTGGGAAAATTATGCTTGGACATCAAAGTTCCAGAAAAGTTAACAATGCATAAGTACGGAAATGAAGAGATAATTGGAGCTTAAATATGGGACAAAATTCACTACTTTAAACTTGTACAAATCATTCTAACATGACAGAAGATAACCTTCACTATACTTGGACATCACAGTTCCATTAGCAATGCACACTAATATGAAATTCAAAGATTTTGAGAATAAAATATGACAGAAATGTCAGGCAAGAAAAACCCACAGGCCCTACTGACCAATGGACAAAAAGAAATCCAATACCTTAGAACCTACCTTTTCCTAATACCATCTCAACTGGTCGTTGCTCCTGCCATGTGTCATCAAACTTGTGCTGCGTGCTTTCGGACCACCCCCTGTAATGGACTGCCACCACATACTATCTATGTTAAAATCATGATTTTGACCTGACATGAAAAGACACAAGGATATGCAAGAAAGGCAACATAAAGAGAGCATAGGAGTAGATTCTAAGAACTAATGCCCAATAAGATTTTTCTTCTCCCTAATTGTCATCTTATAGCCTCAACCAAGAAATTTTTCTTACAGTAAAACAATAGAAGAGCCTGAACATATTACATTTTCATACAAAACATGGCCATATTCTATTAGCTTAAAGTATAGCCTAAGTTGCTACCTAGCTAGACACGACGCATGAATGCCATTCAGGAAAATGAAAACAATCTGGCACTACATAATCTGATAATACAGCCTTGAAACTTGGCATATACCACCTCCCTTACCACAATACTCAACACAGGCTCTATTTGGTTTGGCTAAAATTATTCTAAATTCAAAACAGCTTATAATCAAAAGCTTTGTTAGCTTAAAACACATGATTACTTCCCAAAATTAAGCTATTAGCAAACATGCACTTAGCCCTCCAATTAGTAATGGCTTCAAGTTGAAAGCAAAAGCAGATGCACAGGCGTAAGTTCAAATAACTTTACATATTCACAATTACACATCAACATTCTGTAATCCTAAGCTCTTTTACTTCTAAGAAATTCATATCAGATGTTTCATGACATGAGGGATTTCAAACTAATAATTGCATTCAGAGCATGACTAACATATATGGTACTTACTGAAGCAAGTTGAGTATTTGGAAGGTTTCTGGCCATGGCCTTCCTTAATCACTTGCTTGGTGACCTTCTCATGAAGGACTTCAACTTCAGAATCAACTTTCGGAGGCATGCTATATTCTTGTGGAAGTTCCCCTTTCACAAAAGCAGAACTTTCAGCAACAATTTCATTTTCATCATCTTGACCTGCAATTCCAACCACATCAGAAACAGTGCATAGCAAAAAAAAAAGTTCTTTTTTTCTGTTTCAATTAAACACACAGCTAAAAAAAGAAAACAAATTTAGGTTTTTTCTATTAAGAACGCATGAAAATTACCGAGAGATGGTAACCAACAAAAAAATATAAATAATTACCCAGAGATTGGGGTTGAGGTTGAGAGTCTTGAACTTGCTCCATTCTGCAAAATTTTTAATTGAATACAAAATTATTATGAGGAGAAAGGGGAAAGAAAGTATTGTATGAATTATTGTTTTCTCGGGAAACAAACAACAAGCAGAGAAGAAGGGGAGAGAGAAATTTGGGAAATGGAAAACATTGGAATCCACTTACGTTGACCTGATCGGTTTTACTTTAGTTGGTGTTTGTGTGGCAGTGGCACGAGATCGAAGAAGATTCTAGACACACAACCACGAGGCTAAAGAAGAAATAGTTGTAATTACAGAGCGCCAAAAGAAGAAGGACATTCATTTATTTCTACTTTTGTTTAATCTTTAATTCGTTTAATAGATTAATTTATAAAATTAATTGTGATGTTTTAGTATATGGTATTATTATTCGATAATGGTGTCTTCCTAAGATCATATAAATTTAAATTTCTATGCAAGTGCTCTCCTAATCCAAACGTTTTTCTTACCTGGAATTGGAGTAAAGTTTTTTTTGTTAAACGAAAAACATTGTTATTCACTATTGAATCAATTTTTTTTTACTTGCATGTTTTTTATACGACAGTTAACTATAATTTTTTAATACAGTAATTTTCTTTATCTAATTTTTAGTTTGAAACTCCAAAATGGTCATAATTAAAGCAAAATTCCTGCATAACTTTTGAGTGAAGAATGGAGTTGCATAGGAAAGTTCAAACGCACTATAAATTTATCAATCTCTTACTGTCTTATTCTATTTAACCCATGGTTCATTTTTCTTATTATTATTTTGCCTCTTATTTAAATTAATTCATGAGTTATGTTATTTTGGTAGACCCGGAGCGTGTTTAGGTTAGTTTATTTAGGAACTATACTAATTTATTTACGAGTAAATATTCAAATTAATTTCTAATAATTTTATTGATAAATAAATTGGTTTTTAACAAAAATATTAGTGTTAAAATCTCATAATTTAAAAATGTACTTGATAATTTTATTGATGGATAAATTTAACTAATAAAAAATATTAGTGTTGAGATTTCATAAATGTAAACATATGATATTATAAGTCCTTGACATTTTCATTTGATGGACAAATTGATTCATAACAAAAAAATATTAGTATTGAGCACAATAAAAGATTGTATTGTTTTATAATATGTAATTGTTGTATTCTTTTTAAATAATTATGAATTTATGATATTACTATCATACCAAGTGAAGGTTTCTTCTTGATAATGGATATGAAATATTGGAAAGTTGAGAGATGAATTTGTAAAAAAAAAATAAAATAAAATAAAATGATGTATTTTAGTTAGTGTTGATTAGGATTAAAAGTCAATAATTAAAGTACATGTTTACATTTAACATTTTTCAAGTAGTTAGAGACTTATATGTCATATTTTTAAGAAGGATCTCAATTCTAATTTTTTATTGTTAGAGACCAATTTCTCCATCAACAAAATTCAACTTATTGTTCATTTTTCAATTGTAAAATCAACACTAATATTTTTCTTTTGTCCATTAATGAAATTATCAAGGACCAATTTGAGTTTATTCTTTATTTATAATTAAGATCCTATTGAAAAAAAGTATGAAAATTAAATTAATCTAAACATGTTCCAAAAGATAGAATTAAGATGTAGATGATTTATAGAAAAATTAACTCACCTCTACTGAAATTAGCAAAATTCAACATACATCTCCTCTATTTTCAAAATCTCATATCAAGTTCCGTTTTGAAAATCTAACATGACCTCTCCTAAGGTTATAATTATTAAATCATTATCCTTTTATTAAAAGACACATCATCTTCTTATTTGCACATAAAATGTTCAGGCATTCTAAAAAGGCTAGCAAAAGGGGGGTTTGCTCAAAATTTGAAACTTCTTACTATATTCACTTGATTTTATAAGGTAAGATAAAAAAATTAGAATATTTGCTACACTCTCTTCTTCCCACTCTCAAAGTGAGTCATCACTCTAGGTGCACTGTTGTTCTTATTAATCTCTGATATGGAATCATGTCCTCTTTGCTTAAACAATCTCTTCACAATACAATGATCTTGCAAATGAAACTATGATTATAAATGTGTTAGAAGAGGTCGTGTAGGATTTTCTAAAATTTAGGGATTTGAAATGCAAATTTTGAAAATATAGGGATGTTTATTTTACCAAACCTAAGGAGAAGTAAGTGTAATTTTTTAAATTATACCAGTTTTAGGGGTTATCAATGTAGGATTTTTTAAAACTTTAAAACTTGACATATAGATTTTGAAAATTTATACGACAGTTAAGCTAGTAATAACTGACTATATTAATTATATCAAATATATTTCAAATATCTCTAGTTTAACTATAATTCAAAATATTTTTAAAACATAAATCCTGAATTAAAGCTGATAATCTCATAATTAAATAAATGGCTTAAACTCTAATTAAAATAATATAAAAGCAATATAATAAAAATATAAACAATTTGATTTAATCGTCTAAACTTGGGATGATAGGAGGAAGAATGATGAGAGAAACTATGCCTTCTAACTCACAGACTAGATAAAAGGAGAAGGAATTGGCTAAATTCCATGAAGATCACTTACCTAAGAGATCAATTGAAGAAAATTGAGGGAACCCGTTTCTCTCTAGGGAAAAATCTTTGGGTGACTAGGGTTCTTAGGAAAATATTTGGGAGTGTTGTGATATGCTAAATATATACAGAGGTCAAAACAAACTCACGACAAACTCAAGTGCAGAAGCGTTCTTGCTTGGGCGTGAGATTCCATTATGTAAATATATATGTATATATATATTGGTGTTTTGCTTAAAAAAAACAAAAAAAAAACCCATAAGCCACAGGTGGCTAACGTTGATAAATAATGATAATAACAAGGTTAACTTTAATTCATATTCATACAAGTTGGCTTTTGCAAAATAATAATAAAATGTTAAAAGTAATAATAATAATATATTTATGTTATTACTTATAGTATTATTAATATTAGTAATATTAGTTCACATACCAATAAATTTTATATTTGGGTATTACATACTACCCCCCTTAATTAAGATTTGGTCCCCAAATAAACGATGTACCTTGAGGTGGAAAAAGGTAAGGGTACTTGATTTTCATGAACAGAATGATTCCTCCATAACTTTCAAGGCTACCTCCTTTGAGCGTATCCACGATGGTTCATAGGACAAACTCTTATCAACTTGGAAAGTGAGCACATGAGAAGCATATACTCCTAGCATACTACATGGAACACGGGTGTATGGTCGTGGAGGCATGCCAACCAGCCATCCAACTCTTTCTATAATCTCAAATGGCGATAAACGAGGGCTTAACTTTCCCCGCTTCCGAACCTTACTACCCCTTTCATGGATACTCTAAAACACGTGATCCCCAACCACAAATTCCAAATTATCGCATAAGAACCGCGCCTTAAAGACAATCAACTGAACCTTCTTAGGTCTCTGAACTATGGGCCTAGGGACTAACTCCCCAAGCTCAAACCACCCATGGAGATCTGAACGTCTCCCATATAAGGCTTCGAATGGTGCCATTACCGCCTGAACCGTATTATATGAGAACTGATCAAGGGTAGGTGATCACACCATCGAAATCTAGCACACAAGCTCTAAGCATATCTTCTAAGGTCTTATCGTCCTTTTGACCATTGAAAGCTGGTCAAATCCACGCGCGTTCCAAGGGCCTCCTGAATGCTCTCCAGAATCGCGAAGTGAACTGGACCCTCTGCAGATATGATGGATAAACACCGTGAAGTTTGACTATCTCATTGATGTATAAATGGGCAAAGGTAGTCTTAAAGAAGTGTGACTTGGTCATCCTCTACAATCACCCATATGGAGTCGAACCCCGTAGTTCCAGGTTACAAAGTCCATGGTTATCCTCTCCCACTTCCACTCTGATTTCTATTGCTGAATAAATAGCCTTACTGTTGGCACACCAAACACCTAGCCACGAAGTCACCGACATCTTTTCATACCATCCCACCAGAAGATCTTGATACATCTTAACTGATCCTGATGTAAGTATGCTGCACTGGGCTTCCTCCATCACTTTCCTCCTCAGCTCACCTACCTAGGCACACATAAACGTTCCCAAAGCGCAACACCCTCAACATCAATGAGAACTCCGTATTATCACCCTTACGAACATCCTCCACCAATTTAGCTAACTTTGGGTCTTCATTGTCTTGTCCACCAAGGTTGACTGAGCTCTAATGTGAGCTAAAAAACCCCTATCACTTTTTAACTTGTGAATGTCCTCCACTAAGCTATATGGGCCAAGACTTTAAAGCATCTGCCACAACATTCGCCTTCCCGGTGGTATGAAATCGTACAATCATAATCCTTTAGCAACTCAAGCCATCTCCGCGCCTTAGGTTTAGATCCTTCTAAAATGTACTTCAAGCTCTTGTGGTCTGTGAAGATTCACAAGCCTCTCCGAGGTAGTGCCTCCAAATCTTCAAGGCAAAAACCACTGCCATCTCTAAGTCATGTGCGGATAATTCCGTCATGCTTCTTTGAGGCGCAAGCTACAACCCATGCCTGCATCAGGACAGCCAAGTCCAACTCTTGAAGCATCACAGAACAAAAACCAAAGGTAATACCAAACTGGCGTTGTGGTCAAGCATGTCTTGAGCCTTTGAAAACTCTCTTCACACTCTTCTGTCCAAACCTGACATTCTTTTGTGTTAGTTTGGTCATGGGTGCTGCGATCCTGCCTAATATCCTGCTAAGCCCAAGACTACGGGTAGGTCTAGGCCATTTGCACTGCTTCCACCTTCTTCGGATCTACCAAAATACCGTCCTTAGACACTACATGTCCAAGAAACGCCACCTGACTAGCCAAAACTCACACTTGGAGAACTTAGCATATAATTGATTCTCCCTCAAAGGCCTCAGATGTTGCTCATGTTCCTCCTTGCTCTTGGAATACACTAAGATATCATCGATGAAGACAATCACGAAGTGATCCAAAAATGGCTTAAATCATCAAATCCATGAAGGCTGGGCATTGGTCAACCCAAAGGACATCACTAAGAACTCATAATGCCCATAGCGAGTCCTGAAGGCCGTCTATCTTCATCCTTGATTTTCAACTGATGGTTCGAAGGTCAATCTTGGAACATATTGCCCCTTGAAGCCAAAAAGATCATCAATGCGAGGCAAGGGATGATCGTCACCTTGAATCTACACATCTCATCGAACCATCCTTCTTCTTGACAAACAACATGGAGCACCCCATGGAGAGGTACTTGGCCGAATAAACCCCTTGTCCAACAACTCCTGGACTGCTCTTTCAATTCTCTTAACTGCTGAGCCATGCTATGGGGTATAGAGATGGGCCTAACCTGGCTCAAGCTCTATCCCAAACTCTACTTCCCTTTCCTGGCATACCTATCAGAAACACATCTGGAAACTCATTAGCTATCAGAACCATATCCAAACTTGGTGTCTCTACCTCCACATCCCTAATTGTGGCTAAAATTCCGTAACTACCTTTATCCATCAACCGTAGTGCACTCAAAGCTGATATCAAGCTTGTCATGTTAACACCTTGTACCAAGAAACACTCTTGGCTCATCACCTGGACCTCGAATCTCACCACCTTACTATAACAATCTACCATGGCATGGCATGGGGCTAACCAATCCATACCCAATAACATCAAAAGACATGTCCAACACTTTCAAATCTCTTCCATGTCACCAACTTTGACTTGACACTGTTGAATAAGGATGGATAAGGTACACTAACTAAATCAAGATCCTCAGGCGTATAGCAAAGAACGGGACACATAAGAGTAGGTGGGGGTAAACAACGTCATGGCATCGAAGGAACATACTGTTGTCATATCACTTCATTTGAAGCTTGAGCATCCTGACTCATCAAATGTGATACCACCTCACCTCTACCACCAGCTCCTCAGAGAAATGAACTTGACAGATCCTTGAAACATCGGGACGCTTGTCTGGCCACATCCATAACATACGATGAACCAAACAAACACTGACCCTTATGTTCTTCTCGAGTCGGCATCCTTCCACGAACCCTGTTGTACTTGGAGTCTGTGACGTAGATAGGCTCTGAGAAGGCGAATTTGGCCTAATGGTGACCCTTGCTCGAACTTGCTCCGCTAGAAAGAGCCATGAACCTTGGCCTTCTTGTTGGGAGCCACTCTCAAGACCAATTACCACCCGAGCATAATCCATGGTCCGATCTAAACATATCTCTGGGCAAACCCTAACAAAACGTCTCACCTAAGATCATGCTTTAAGTAAACGGTCATGCCTGAGTTAACGAGCTTCAACTCCTCAATCACTATGAATCTCCATGAAGTGTTTCCCGAGGGAGAGCTAGCTATCCCATGCCTTCAAACTCCTGTACCATAATTGGAAGCCAGAAAGAACAATGAATGACACCAACTAACTTGCCTGAGGAATTCCTGGGATCTCAAATTGAAATCCTTTTAGGGAGTCATCATCTCTGTGTAGTCGTGGTCATCACATCTGTCAAGTTTGCTTTCAAAGCTCTAGGCGAGCACCGTCACTACGTCATAGGCATGAAGGATGTACAGGTGGCATGGTTACACCTGGATATATAACAAGATCATGAGTGCCTAAATGAACCTAGACATGATAAAGGCCTCAAATAGCACTACATCAATGCAAAATTTACATAGATGCCATGTTAACACTTGCTCCAGGAATATGTAAACCTACTATACCATTTTGTCACGAGAAAAGGGTTGAAATAGTAACTGACTGCATAATTATATCAAATATATTTCAAATATCTAGTTTAACTATAATTCTATAATTGATTTTTAAAACATAAATCCTAATATAAAGCTCATAAATCCATAACAAGCCAAACATAATTAAATAAATGGCTTAAACTCTAAATAATTAAAATAATATAAATCCCCAATATAATAAAAATATAAACAATTTGATTTAATCGCCTAACTGAAAACGTGAAATACCAAAACAAACTACTGAATAGAAAAGATTCCATTATGTAAATATATATGTATATATATATTGCTTTTTTAACGTTGATAAATAATGATAATAACAAGGTTAACTTTTGAATTCATATTCAGTACAGTTGGCTTTTGCAAAATAATAATAAAATGTTAAAAGTAATAATAATAATATATTTATGTTATTACTTATAGTATTATTAATATTAGTAATATTAGCAATAAATTTTATAATTATACAAGTTGCATTCCCTCAATCCTAAACGGGGATGAGAGTTGAATGAAGAGAATGAAGTTTACTGGGAAAGGGGAGAGAAGAAACAAGGAAGAGTTGATATTGAAATTGGATTTGGAGCTCAAGAATTATAATAAAATTTCCTAATTTTAAGTTATATATTCACTATAACCACTGTGAGTAAAATTTTAGTTTGTTATAAAAAAATTCTTTTTCTAATTTTTCTTTAAATTAAAACATCATTGCAGAACCTCTGTTCCTTTTAACGTAGACTATTCAAACTCCATAAACGAAACACAAAATTAAAAAGACACCATATTGCAGACTTAAGTAGAGTGATAAATTATTTAAACTTTAGTCACGTAAATGTGATATTTTGCTTATGTCTGACTGGTGTAAATATGGAAGTTGCTTTTGCAAATTCTCATCAACGGAAGATTTGGAACACTGGCAGAATTCTTAAAAATAGTCATGACCTTAATGACAGAATGATTTAACATTCTTTTACATAAATAGTTTTGACTCAATGTACCATTCAAGTTCTTAACTGCACCTCACATCATGGGTCCATTGTGCTGAAATTCAATGGTTACTGAATTGTGCTGCTATGCCATGATATCTAAGAGTGAGGACAACAGAATTCTGAATAAGATAATCCAAGTAATGGCCAAGTACGAGGTCATACCAATTGTTCTTATGTGTTTTGATCCATTTGCAGTTTGTAATCTCTGTCTAGAAGAATTGCCTTTTACAAAATTCTCACACCCCAATAATGGAATGACAAGTTTCAGGACAATAAAGAAAAGTAAAAATGAAGCAAAAACACTCGCATGACCCAATAAAATTTGCACCTATACATTTACAAACAGCTCCGAAAACTTTGCAAGGATGCCGATAAAAGATACGCCTCCTTGATCGAAGAAAATCAATGAAGAAGAGATAAAATTCAGTGAACAGTCTGGTTGATAAATGATTCCCCTAGAAGAACAACACAACATACACAAGAATTGTTGCCAATTCATGGTCAAGAAAGCAGCTAGTGCAACTTTTTGAAGCATCCAATGTATCAACTAACATTGAGAAAGTTTTATCAAGAAGCTCAACTCTATGATGATTGCCATCATTTCTGCCATGAATCAACAACCGGCAGCTTTCAAGAAATTATCATATGGGCGCGATGCTGGCAGTTGAAAGAAGTTAGGCTGATTTTGGTATGCAGTTGCACAAAGCCTTGGACCAGTGTCAGGAAATGTGTTGAGTGAATTAGGGCCTGAGTTTGAATCCAAGAATGGATTTCCAATCTGCAATATTGGCATCGGAATAAGTTAAGTTCAGCTTTTTAAACTTGATGAAATTCCATAAATCGGTCTATATTTAATAGAAATTAATGATTAAACCCTCTCTTCAAAAAGTGCAGACTCAAGTCCCCAAAATCAACCATAGACGCAGACGTCTCGAATCAAACAAGGTTTTAACTGAATTTCAAAACTAGATTAAGTAAAGCAGTACCATAGACAAACTCTGTTGAACATTGGAATTTGAAGACATGTCCTTCTCCTGGCTGTAAATAGGAGTAGCACTAGGAATCCTAAATGATTGCATTGGATTTGTACTCATGAATGCAGACATCTTCTGCTGCTTTCCCATGAGGAGGGCCTCACAATGGAGAGCCATTTCTTTATAAGGCATGTCAGAAGGTGTTGACACAGAAATTCTTCCTACTTGATGTGTTGTCTCCAAAACCTGGAGATGAATAAACATTTTTTGAACAATAAATTCATTGATTTTGTGAAATAAAATGTAAGTAAAGCCAAAAAGTTCCATTTACATTAGGATTAACTGAGAAAAGTGAAGAAAGGAAATGGGCAAAAAAGTGTTCAAAGAGTCTTCTATTTTTCCAACTGCAGGATTTATTCCACTCCTTACACTAATGATCCAGCTGTGGACAAATCGGTCAATTAATGTGGAGAGTTAATACCCAGTTAAAGTGCCCCATGGTCAAAATCTTAACTACTTGACCATAGAAGATTCAGTGCTATGTCAAGAACAAAATCAACCCAAAAACTTAAATATGTTAGGTGTGGGTCCAACAATAATTTATCTCTAGCTAGCAAGAAGCTAAGTGCGTGCATATAGATGAACAGAAGAACTTACTGAACCCAAAATGTCATCAACACTCAGCAGGCTTGGATTTTCTGAAGGCTTTTGTGCATCAGGATTGGCTTGGCTTTCCAAACCACTAGCTGGAATGTCATCATCAACCGTAAATAATGGAATATCAACCTGCATATTTTCATTTTGATGAACTATGACGGTTAACATAAAACCAAATAATTGAAAAAAGAAACTAAGAGCAAAGCCATTCAAGTTACCATATCAGGAAGTTTATCCTCTTTTAGTCCAGACTGGTAGATATTTTCTGCTGTGGCGGCTGATAACTGGACTCCCAATGGACAACCATCATCGGGTGAAAAATCATTAAGCAGCCGTTCTTTCAAGATGGATGATTCCTGCTGCACAAAGAACTCAAAATTAGTGCTATTGCCCCCATAATTTAGAGCAACACTACATGATATCTTCTTGTTACATTTGATGATCTTCCGAGACTCTGCACTATCATAGTAGCAAATGACTCTTTAGACTGGCTATCAGTTAATTTTATGGCTGTGAGTGACTTAAAAGCATCTTCATCATCCTCTTTCGATCCATAAACTTTACTTGGCTGTCTAAATGTATCAATACCAGCTTGTAATTTGCTGTCATTAACCAGTTGCAGGAATGGATCAACCTGAAGCAAACCATAAAAAATTCTAGGAGATTCACAGGATAGTAATTTTATCACATAAAATCAAATAACAATAAAAATACCTCAAAGCATATTCAATTGAGTAAAAAATCAATCCCTTATCATGAAGGAAGAGAAGATGGGAAAGAATGAAAAATTAAAACTTAAATGCAACAAAATCCATAAAACGATATACATACTGTCCTTTCTGTCAGTGCCATTTTAGCAATAGAAATGAGGGAAACGATGTTGTAGGCTTTGGATGTGAAAATAATCATGGATGTTGCTAGTGTGAAGAGAGATCTGCGGCGTGATGGTTGCAGTTTTACTGGAAAAAATAACAAAGCTTCAAAACTAGGAACCCTGACAATGCTTTGCAACTTTAAACATTTTGTCCAAAACAATATAAGATCTAATATAAGAAATAAGGGTGCGTCATGAACAAAATATATGTTATAACCTTCATTTCTATTTAGTTGAGTATGAAAGAAGTGATCTGATTAATGTTGTACGTCATCGAAAATCCAAACTGCCACATTTTCCTACGAAGCATGTTATCTCCCTTGTCACATTATAATTTTGCCAATTAGATTTTAACTATGATCACAAAAATTAATGAGTGCTTAATTCTTAGTTCTTGCTGTTCAATTATTTTAAATCAGAGAGATGATGTTGCATATGAATCCTTATACAATTCAAAGGCACCCATCCAATAAGTTCAAAATACAAATCACCATCATGACTATTCCATCTATAAAACTAATCTAGCTATGCCGTTAAATCAATAGAAAGGTTGAAGAATAGGTAATCATCAACATAAAAATGCAGGTTCTCTTCTGATTAGAGGACAGTAAAATTGTCAACTTCCGGCACAAACTTAGTTCCCAAATTATTTAACCTTAGCTTCATATTTAATCAGAAAAGTAACTGCCGACCATCTTACCTTTAATTATCAATAGAGCCTCCTTTAACTTAAAAGAGTTAACAAATATGATAATATTTAAACATTTGTGAGAAACAAAGTAAGCATTTTCTACTTTCTACTACTGGTTCAGTTAGAAAAGGTCAAAAATGAGTTCAAGTTAAATATGCATGGAATCATAAGAGAGTTTGGTACTCTCTTAGCAAGGAAGAATGAGAAAAAAAATCATGAGATTTACACCGTGGGTTCATGTGATATCCATCCATCATGAACCATATCTCACAAAAGCTTAAACTATTGGGTAGCAGCACATAAATGATTTTATATTTAATAAGTCTTCTCATACAAAGCCTCTTTTGGACTTATACGTGAAGAATTTACAAAAATGGGGATAACAAAAATCGAACTCTAAATCACTTAGTCAAGCTTTAATACCATGTCAAAAGCCATCTCTTCTTATTGGGTAAAAACACATGGATGGTTTTATATTGCTTATATGGAGTCTTTCCTTACAAAAGACAAAAATATGCAGACATAGTAGTAACAGACAAACATATTGCAACATATGGGATTTAAGGCTCCACCTTTTTCATTGAGAGAAATGCTCCTCAAGGAAAATGCCAACTGAAAACTTTGAGTCAGAGCCTCATGAGAGGAATTCTGCAGGAGCCAAAGCTTACAATGAATGAGGATAATAAAAGACACACTTAAGTATAGAACCGGTGACTAAAGACTTGATTGTGAAGTGTGAACCATTGATGAGAACATTTAAATGTTGAGAAAGGTGTAACAGTACTTCAACGGCGAAAACCAGAACTCATGAGAAAATTAAAAGGTTGACTTCATCTTTCTCATAATAAAAAGGGTGAATTGAAATGAACAATCTGTTTTTAATATATTTACTGATAACCAAGTGACACACAAGTGTTCACATTACCTTACTCCGAGCAACTAGCAAGACAAGGCTGAAGGTATGAGCAATTGCTTCAAAATTTTCTGGCGTATTCAGAGGATAGACAGACTGGGCCCAGATTGATGATAGCAAAAGGGTAATCTGATGACTACTCAGCCTAAGGGGTAATGCCTGTGATTCATTAGTCATTAGTAAACTGGCAGTATCTGGCGGTGTTGATTGATGAGTTCTATTATTATTACAGTGAAATGTAAGTAAAAACAAAGTAGTGCAAGCATATACCTGTTGTTTATTGGAACTATCTGTAGCATTTTCTTCACCAGTTACGGTTAGTTGAGACTTCCTTACACTAGCAACTCGGCTGTAAGTTGACTTCAATCTATTCATCATAGAAGAATTATTAACCTTTGGGTTCCTGTTCTCCATATATTCATTATTGCTCTCAGAAGATCTTCTCGTACTAGTAGCCCGACTATAAGTTGACTTCAATCTGTTAAAAATGGAGTTATCACTGGTCTTTCCATCTGAATGACTATCTTCTTGCACGGTATGTTGCTTCCTCTCCAATTTTTCAAAGAGTGCAGCCGAAGAAGAAAACACAGAGACATTTCTTGAAAGCGTCCTTTGAATATCAGTTGCTTGTGAAGAAGGTTGTGGACAAACTGATGATGGCACAAGAACAACAGAAAATATGCGGTGTGCACCCACCCTGGTTTCATGGTCTGCATGGACCATTGCTAGGAGTAACTGATGAAATAATGCCTCTGGGAATGACTATATAGCAGAGTATTGAGTTTGCAGACAAACAGAAAAGATGGACAAAGAAAAGTCAGAAAGAAGCAAGGAAAAATTACATCCATAGACAATCATGCAATTTAAGAAATCTTGCCTTGTTCTGATATGACAAATTTGGTATTGAAGCAACTATTTGAGCAGTTCTATAAACTGTAGAAATCAAGGTCCTCGCCATAACTGTAATATTAGACATGTTTTCCAACAACACAGCCATGGTATCAAGAACAGGACCTGAATCTGCAATCTGCACAGCATTACAGCCAGCAACCACACAAGAGAATTAGACCATTTAAATTAAACATCCAAGTTTCACATCCAAATGTGAAGAAATCACACATTTATCTCAGTTATTACACTAATAACTAAAATCATCTTCAAAATTGTGGAATTTGTTATCACCTTAGTTGTTAACTGTACAAGGCATTCATCTACTTCCTTTCGGTATTTTTGGTTCCATTGTATTACTTCAGCCCCTAGATTTGAATCATCAAGAGAGCAGTGTATGCTTTTGCGCAGGTGTCTCATCATATCACTTAATGCACCAATAATAGCCACAGACTGCTGAGGTCTTGTTTGTTGAGCAAGACAGGTAATAACACCAACAATGTCAAGTTGCATATTAGGATTCTTTAAAACATTCTTGTGATCAAGGTGCTTGACTAAAATGGACAGTAACAAGTGTGTATTCTGTCCTGTAAATTACAGTGAACCCGATTATAAACTGTTCAGATAGGATAAGGAAACTTCTATGGAAAGTGAAACTGGTATAGAATGTACCATATCTTAAAGCACTCAAGAAGATAAATACCAGAATTTTCGATTATCGACTGCATGTCGAGCAAGACAGAAAGAGCTAGCCCATGTTCTGGAGACCACAGATTGGCATTATCAAAATAGCGGAACAAGGATTCCAAAACTCGTTGTACAGTTGTACCTTCCTTGGCTAATTTTGCCATATTATGTATGCAAACCCGTGACCAAAATCCAGGGTTCACCATATCCTCCCTGTGGGCAAGAAAGACAAAGTTAACAGCGATTTTGATAAATTAGTAACTTGCAACATAATCAACCATAATGAGAAGGACAATTACGCAGGCACGTTAACTTCTCCTTTGTCATTCACTATCATTCTCCAAGAATAAGCCCTCATTGCATTCCCATTTTGAGAATCTTGTTTGACATTTCCATAATTTTCCAAAACAACTGTAACGACCTGAGTTGACAGGAGATAAATAAAGCTGTCAAAATGCATGATGAATACAGAAGGGTAAAACAAACAGTCCGTGAACTGTTGTACACTTATCCTAAGCTCAAAAGCTCATCAACAAGAAAGCCAAAGTCCAGACGACAAATGATTATAGCCAAAGGTGGGTTTTTACTTGTACAGTCAGCATGTAATATATTGAAAACTAAATCTGTCATAATTCAGTTGACTGTGACAGAAAATAGTGTTATTAGTTACATATTTATCGAACACCTACCTTCAGGTCAAAGAAAGTGCATTGATTTGAGAATTACTAAAAAGCTACAATCAATCGCTAGGGGTATTTTTCTATATAAAAAAGGACAGATACCTTCAAAGTAAATTTAAATAGACTACTAACTTACACTGTCAAATTCAAGTGAAATATGAGAGAATTCACCCATGAACCAAACCTGTAAAACAAATAATTACTGATCAACTTAACCCTTCCAGGCATTCAGTCTGCTAAGACAATATCGCTTAAATAAACTAATATTGTTTTTTGGGTAGAGAAGCAAGTTCAAAGAATCATATCAAACAATTTTATGGTGTATAGTATGCAGAAAAATATTGAAAAGAGCACAAAACAGTAGAAGGCATATGGCTACTATGTTAGCATTCTATTACCATTGATGAGAGGACTTGAAGGCCCGCAGCACGCAAATGTTGTATTTTACATCATCTCCCATTTCTTGAGCTAGACGACAAAGTTTTGAAATGAAGCCATCTAAATTAAACATATAAGTACCATCCCTCTGCATAATAAGAGAATACCACATGCTTCAAACTCCACAAGAACAATTTGCAATGTGATACACATTTAAGTATTGGAGTGAAGAATGAAGTTGCAGAAAACTCCTAAATAGAAAACCTACCAAAGACCCCCACCTGATTGTTCACAAAGTCAAACAGCGTTTGGCAGCCTAAAATCTGCACTTCATCATGCCGTGGTTGATCAAGAAGAATTTGTATGATGCTAAGCAAGCTACTTGCAAACAATGGCCTGCCATAATAGTGTTCTCGTAAATCATACAGATGTTATTATCCAAAAGAAACGGAAAATCATTTACTGTTGTTCAGTTAGAAGGCTATTTGCTCAAATGGATGCAAATTCAAGGAGACTTGAGCCTCCAAAATGAGAGACTACTCTAATTTCTGCATACAGTCTTTTTGTTGATACATGAGATATCATATAGCTTACTACTTGGCTAAATGTGAAGGTTTCTAAACTATTTTACTCACAAAGTAATAAAACCCGGGGTAAATTAAATTAACCTCTCTTGAGATTTGATGAAATTCATCCTAACTCTCTCCCTATTTGTCTGGGTGATACTAACCTCCTATGGATGCATTGTTCATTGTGCAATAAAGGGAAGGGTGGTGTAATAATTTTAGAAATTCAAGGGAGGCCAATATAATGATTTCATAAATTTAGGGATTTCCTGAGCAAATTCTACAAATAGAGAGGAGGCGAGATGAAGTTTACCAAATTTCAGGAGAGTGTAATGTAAAACTTACAGATGCTGACTATGAGCATTCATGTAATTAGAAACTCAGGATTGTGCTTGTCTCAACTATCCTGATTGTTTCAGAAAGGAGAAGGGTAAACGAAAAAGAAAAGAAAAGGTGAATTGAGAATGAGTGGAAAAGTAAACTCACATCTGATCCTTACAAGAAACCAACAGCTTCCTGTAGATACAAATGACAACTTTAACAGATTGGTAGTTCTCATTCCTCAACTCCCGATAACACCTTTGCTCAAGATAGGTTGTAATCTGAAATCAAATAAAATATTGAAACATACAAAATATTTATCAATATTTATAAGAAAATCAATTACAGTCCGAAACGAATCAAAAACCAAAATGCAGATAGATAGATGGATACCCTGGGAACACGGAGAGGATTCTTGGAGGCATACTCACATAACTTGCTAATCTTACGGTCATTGGGTTCCTCTTCCTGCCAGCCACAACCAGAACCAGCAGCACCAATTAACATAACATAAAACATAACATCGTTGTTGTTATTGTTGTTGTCTCTTGCAATTTAATTTACTTACACATCCAAAATTTAAAAAAAAAAAAAATAGAAAGGGAACCTGTGAGCGAGGGAAGATATCGGCGAGGAGCTTCTTGTAACGCTTGATGGGATGCCTGGATCTCTCGCGGAGTGCAGGGCAGAAGCAGCACAAGCTCCCGCATACTGGCCATATGTTGCGTGATATCACGCTCATCTTTGATGATTTCTTCTTCTCTCTCTCTCTCTCTCTTTTAATTATTGATTAATAATCTAACAAGCATTCAATCAGTGTAATTTCTTTCAACAGAATTGGATTTGCATTTGCAATAAGAGAGACAGGCTAAAAAACACGATTGATCAATGGGGGAATGGATTGGTTGCCTCGGAGAGTGACACAGAGAATGGAAATTGTGTGCGCGAGAGCAGCGTATCTCGAATGAATGAATGTTTTGTGTGTTTGTGTTACCTCCGAGTCCGAGGTGATCCGATCCTCCCTCTGTCTCTCCCCTGCTTCCTCTTTGTTTCCTTGTATTTGTCAATTTGTTTGTAATTTCTAATGCAATACGTAAACGTAACGTGCTTTATTTCTTCCTCCTCTTCATTCATTCATTCGCGCCTACCATTTTCTATTATTTTCCATCTATCTTATGATTGGATTGCACTGGATTTGGACCCTATTTCTTTCTTTTTTTGTTTTTTTAATTTTCAATGATGGTATGTAACTACTATACATGTATTTATAGAGTTGCTCTCTTTCCTTGTCCTTGTCCTTGCCTCTGACAGCTCGATGTTTTTGCAAGACAGGTCAGCTCCTCTTCTCACACACGGACTCACCATCATCATCGATTCTATTCACTTTTACTCAATTCCCGCCAACCAACCATTTTTGTATATAACTTATTTCTCTTCTTTCCTTACTCACCATCCTAATATTCTATTTCCATTCCAATTTCAAATTTCAACTCTCTCTCTCTCTCCCCTCACCCCTGCACACGGGTTGGAACGTTAGGGTACACCTGCCCATGCAACGTAACTATTAATTATTACAATATTTGACTTTATAATGAATTAATTATTATTCCTGTAAACCGAAATCCCTCTTCACTGTTATAACCACTAACGGCTTGAAATGACAGTCAAGTCACATTTTTGTTTATTTTTTATATATTAATAAAAATAATTTTTTATAATAATAAATTGTTAAATTTTATTAAATATTTTTTTATTTGTAAATGATTTAAGTTGAGGGAGTTATTTTTTTTTTCAAAAGAAGAAATGAATGGAAAAGCAAAAAATATAGTGAAGGTTTGAATTCATGGACTTCAAAATAAAATTAAATAGAGTTATGAGACAATAAAAATCAGTTACAAAAATGAATTCTCTTTATTAATAAATAGTCTGAATTCTCTCAATAAAATTTAATTTTTAGTTATATGTTATTTCATATTCGAAATAAATTAAACAGCAGACCCTTAAATAGTGAATACTATGTTATTGTTTACCATCACAGCTTCTTCTTAACTCTATTTTCTTTTAGTTTCTTTTTTGTCTCGTTTTTGTTTTGAATCAGTGGAATTGTTTTTAAAATGCTAACAGTTAAAATAAATTAGACATTTGATGATTTATTGGGGGAAAAATTCACAGTCAACGCTACCAAAAAAAAAAACTAGCTAGTCAACACTACAACAATTTTATGCAATGAATTTTAGCAAATCCTAATATATATGATCCCCATTAGAATGTCGCTCTATATCTATACAGCTTTTTTTTTTGGTATAGATCTATACAGCTTGTTTGATTGACCACTAGAACAGTCATATTTTTCTAAGAGAAATCTTTTAAAAAGGCGTGGACACCCTTCTTTTATTCGATACGCATTAATGTTGATTATAATCCAAAACAAACAAACTATTACTTCCTACATTTTTAAATAATTGTCATTTTTTTATTTCTTCATATTCAGAATACTTGTCCATTTATAATATCTTGATAATATCAGTTTTTTTCTTCTATTTAAATAATCAATATATTTACCAAAATGAGTAATAATAACTATAAAAAGATAAATTTATTAATTAATATAATTTTCTACATTTATTAAGATATTTTTATGTTTTCCTTAATATGTATATTGTTTAGTTTTGGATATTATTTCTAATAGAAGAGAGTAGTTATTTAGATAGCTCTAACACCCAACCCACTTTCCTTGTCTCACCCACCACTAGTAAAGCTTAAGCTAAAAAATAAAAAATGCATTATTATATACAAGAAAAGTGACATGATTTTTTAAAATAAAAATATTATTTTAACACCAAAAAATACCAGAATAAAACTTCTCTATGTAAAATGTATGTAAAACTAATTTGTAAACAAATGTAACTGCTTGTATAAGAATTATTGGATGGAATATGAATCCATACGATATTTCACACACAATGAGTATAAATAATATACCTTATTGTAGTTTAATAAATCTAAATCCACTATAAACTTTAATCCTTCATTCAATTTTTTTTATGACAAAATATTCAAATTGGTTCTTTAGAAAAGTATTGGGAATAAATTAGTCACTCAAAATTTGAAAATTTCAAATTAGTTCTCACATTTTAAAAAATCAAAAAAATTGATCCCTCCATATATGAAGGAACCAATTATTCCTTTTTTCACTATACGAAAATATATGGAGAAATTAATTTGTCATTCTTTTTTTAAATATGAGGGATTTATATAAGATTTTCAAATTTTAAGAAACTCATTTGTACCGTAATATATTTCTAATGGACCAATTTGAGTATTTTAGTCTTTTTCTTAACACAAACGAAAGGGAAAAAAAAAACCACAAACACTGCCGACAATATTAAAGAGTAATCCTAATCCTAGAAAAAGAACATCTGGGCCAACATGTTCATACAACCTCCAAACCACCCAAACCCACAACATGACACACATTGGGAGTGGGCTAGAGTTCATACGCAATTGCAACAAATGGACAAATTTTTATTGGAAGAGTAACAATTTTTTTACAAGAAAAGAACTATTAAAATTGAAACAATTTCCTACCTAGTGTGATGCATGAGCTTTCCTAAAAGGAATAGTAAGTTAGTACAATACAATTTCCTCTTTAGAATTGAGTATTAAATTAGAGTTTGGAGATAGAATTGAATGTGTGTATTTCAATTTTCATATTTTGAGCAATGAATAGAATTCAAATTATAATCTCATAATCCAATTCCACATGGAGTTAAAAAAACAACCAAAATGTACTCTTTTAATCCTTAACTGATATCATATGAATCATCAATTTCAAAACTCAGTAAATATCATTTTCCTTATTAAGTCTATATAATTCTTTCTTTTTCATCTATTTACTAATAATTTTTTAGTAAATCTAAATATAAAATTTAAGATTCTACGTTAATTGTAATTCTTAATTCTGCATAACAATTCTAATTTCAACATCGAATCCGACTCTTATGTAATTATTTGTTGAATATTATAATACACTCTATGCACACCTAAAAATGACATCAACTTGCTTCTTGGGGATGACATACGTAAAATAAGTAATAAGACTATCATACAATAAAATGGGAGCACCTTGCGGGAATACGAATAATTAGTGATGGAGATGTAGCAGAACATTTGTGATTTATCCACACTTTCCGGTTTATTACCCTCATCCTATAGTCTCAAAAATCCTCCAATTCAGAAGCTACAGATGTCTCATTCGTACTCATCAGAGTGTTCCTTCATTGTCTCCTAAAACTAAGCTATGAATCATGACCACTCACTTTCACAAAAGCTTTTGGCCGAAACTTGGCAACAATTTGATCATTTGCAAAACAAAAATGAGAAGGAAAAATTTTGTACTTGGTGATGAGAATGTAAAGAAGATCAAAGATAGCAGGGTATGGTAACGAGAAGAAGAAGAACACAAGATATATATACTCACACTTGTAAATATATATCTAATCAAATCTCAGGTAGTTTCCAAGATGGCGTTTCCATTATTAACTCAATGTTCAGAAAAGCTAGGCTTCCTCATATTGCAGTTAGGCAAGAATTTCCTCATGTTTATGGTAATGGTGATTGTGTGCAATGGTTTACATTACCTACTAAAGCCATATTCACAACCTCGCATTACCTCTGACATATTTGTAAGTCAACCCTCTCATAAAAAAACCAATAAAGCTGAAAAAATGAAGCTTCTTATGCTAACTGCAATATTAATATACTTTGTTTATGCATGCAGGTAGGACTAGTTATGGGAAATGTAGCTTTCTTACGCCAACTATACATGGAATTCAACAGTACCTTTGTGTTTATCATTGATTTTGGAATGATGTGTTACATGTTTGCTTTGGGGATAGAAATGGATCCTTATGTACTCTTCAAAAGACCAACTAGGGATGCTCAAGTTGCATGCGCAGCGATACTATCCACATTTATCTTAGCATGCTTCACAACCCCATTTGTCACTTACTTCACAGATCAAAATAGGTTACTAGAATACACACTCCCCCTATCAACTCTTTTATCTAGCACAGCATCTCCTGTTTTGACTCGTCTATTGACTCACCTCAAAATAGGCAAGTCAGATATTGGGAAGTTTGCGATCGCGGCAGGGATGCACTCAGATTTCTTGTGCTCTTTGCTTCTTTCAGTTGGATACATTGCTTTTCCATTGGACACATTTTGCACTGGCACTGAAGATAAGAAGCGCCTTGTGAAAGCCATTATCATGGCGTGCGCAGTTGTTGCGCAGACATTGTTCACAGCAATTGTTTCACCAATATTTATGAACTGGGTTGACAATGAAAACCCTGAAGGGAGACCAATGAAAGGTTCACACCTGGTGCTGTCACTTGCCTTCATGGTCATGTCCTGTGCCTCGTCAACTCTATATGACTATAGTCCAATTCTAAGTGCTTTCATGGCAGGAATTTGTTTTCCAAGGGAGGGTAGAGTTTCCAAATGGGTTATCACCAAGATCAACTACCTGTTGACTACCATCTTCTTCCCTATCTTTTTCTTGTGGATGGGGTATGCAGCTGATTTCAGGAAGTTTGAGCCTGAACATATAGGAACATGGTTAAGATTGTTTCTGCTCATTGCAGTGGCAACAGTTGGTAAAGTTGTTGGAACAGTTGTTTACGGGGCAATGCTTGGCTTTCACTGGCCTGAATCAGTTGCAATCGGATTGCTCCTCACCACCAAGGGCCATTTTCATATCTACCTGGCTATCAAAGTGGCACGTATTTTCCTGACTTCTTTCTCTTCACCATCTCAAATAGCCGCTTGGCCCTTTCTTTATGTGTCAATTAAAATTTCTAGCATGGCAACTTTTCTTTTGTGATGTCTCCAAGTGATGTCAATTGCCAACATGCATCATGCATGTGACTGTCAAAAGTTTCTATTTTATTTGGGGAAATGTTTTTTCAAAATCATGGAGTATAGACATCATATATTAATGTGAGAGAACATATGTATGAAAAATATGCATGCATCGTGGAGGGATAGATGTATTGTATATTTATGCGAGTGATTTTATATTTGGTGTCCAATTGTGATGTCTCAAAAACACTATTCTTTACTTGCGAATTGACATAGCAGCACCGTTTTGCCAATGATGCAAAATACAGCACTTGAATCTTGTTGTACGGTTCGAAATTCAAGTAATCTGATATATCACCCCTCAAATGATATTTCTGCAGAAATATGTGATCTTGACTCAAGATTCTTGAGAATCAAGGAAGAGTTTATATAGACTCCTAATTGTTAAACTAAATGCATGCAACAGAAAGAGAGAACTCTATAATAGCTGCCCTTTTTCATAATTGTAACAATATGTCTACCATTGAATCAATCTCAAAGCTTGTCCTTGTGTTACCAGATGGGTTGCAGCGCCACTATTTCCACTGGCATTGTGATGGTAATTGCAATATTTTTCACATTGGTGCATACCCCAACAGTTGTGGCACATATCATCAAACGTGCCAGGAAAAGGGCATCTACTCGTCACATGACGCTCCAATTGCTTGACCCCTTAAGTGAGCTAAGGATACTCCTGTGTGTTCATGGACCTGAGAATGTACCTGCTTCCTTAAACTTGCTGGAGATCTCAAGAGGGACACCAAACCCTGGCATCTTGGTATATGTGGCAGACATGATTGAACTCACTGATCAAATAGCAGCAAAAGTAGAGAAGGGTGTAGATGCACATACAACAACTGTGAAAGATGAGGCAATCACAGAGATGAGAGAACAAGTAACCAGCTCCTTTCAAGCCTATGTAGATGAGGATGGTGAAGGTATTACTCTCAAAAGAACATTAGCAGTGTCAACTATCACTAGCATGGCACAAGACCTCTGTGTTTTAGCAGAAGACTTGATGATTGCCCTCATCATTCTACCATTCCACAGGAGCCAGCGTCCGGATGGAAAATTGGATATGGGCAATCAGGCATTCAGATACATCAACAGAAAGGTAATGTCTAGGGAAAAAGCCACAACTTTGAACCTATTACCTCTATCCAAAATAAAGTTTACTCAGTTATGTGCATCAATTCGCCTTTGATATTATTGACCAAAAAAAAAAAAAGAATTTTACCCCCAGCCAATTATGAGAAATATCTTACGAACTACAGGTGCTAGATACATATAGCAAACTTGCATAGACTCTAGTCACAATTATCTTGTAGTTCCATATGAAACTTGGACAGTAGTTTGAAATTTTAGCAACATATTTCTAAGTTATATAGTCTAACCTATACGTGTTTTCGATGATTATCCTATAAAAATGGATGTGCTTTGATGTCTGATCAGTGTGGAGTAAACAAAAGAAAACAACCTACTACAATGTACTTCAATATTAATTACTCAACCAGCTTGTAACTTCTGCAATAATGCAATAATAGATATTTTGTTGAACAGCTAATGAGGAGTGCCCCTTGTTCTGTGGGGATTCTAGTGAACAGAGGCCTTGGATCCATTGAAAAGATATCAAGATCACAGAAATCAGTCAATGTGGCAGCAATATTCATTGGTGGAAAGGATGATAGGGAAGCACTTGCCTATGCAGGTGTTGTGGCAAGGCATCCAGGAGTGAAACTCACAGTGATAAGGTTCCTGGTAGATACAACTGCAGAATCCACAAGGCTAGCAGCTTATAGGGTCAGCTTTCCAGAGCTGGAGGAGGAAATGGGACAGGATGATGAATGCTTTGCACAATTCTATGAAAAGCATATAAGTGGGGGTCGAATTTCATACATGGAGAAGCATCTTGCAAATGCAGCTGAGACATTCTCTACTCTAAGATCATTTGAAGGACAATACTCTTTGGTCATTGTGGGAAGAGAAGGTGGGGTGAACTCTATATTGACAAAGGGGATGAATGATTGGCAACAGTGCCCGGAACTAGGACCAATAGGGGATGTTCTTTCAGGACCAGACTTCTCAATGACAGTGTCTGTGTTGATCATTCAACAACACAGAGTCAGAGGAGAACTTGATGGACTTGATGAGGACTTCTCTATCATGAAGGTGTATTAGATGGATAGGTAGTGTAAGTGTAGAGGTAGATACTAACCTTAGGAAGAAAACAGAAAAAGTAGTAGAGAATCCTTGTGAAAATTGTAAAGATAAATGTAAAAATTATAAAGGTTTCATCAATAAAGACACTGTACTTTCAGCAATCACGTCTCCAACAGCATGCCACAGTACATTGAGCGTGCCTCATGTGCCAGCTGAAGAAAATAGCTTCTACAGATTTCAATAGAAAATTAAATTAAAATCATGAGGCAACATTCTTGTTTTTCTACTTAATTGTTCAACCCTGATGTAATCCTAAAAACAGCTAATTATGTTATGTAGACAATTTTATACTCAATTCTCATAACTATTATTCATTGCTCTCTCTCTCTCTCTCTCTCTCTCTCTCTCTCTCCCTCCCTTTTCTATCTCAATGAAAATTATCCACATGTCTGGTGTAAAATTTGTGATACCTCTTATGTGCCACAAATATTTCCCTGACCAAAAGGCTAATTTTAACCAAATACATTAGCATTTTAATAAACCAAAATAACATGATTTTTCATCATAACTATTATTGAAAAAAGAATGAAGTAATATATTCCATACGAAGGGAGAAGCTGAGGTGGAAAAAACCTCAAGAAGTACAATTAAACAAGTTAACTTCAGTATGCATATTCACCGAAGAATATACATAAATTTCGATTCACCGATCATTGCCTTGATGAATACCAGCTCGCTCTATCTATTAACTATGTTTGCTTGAGCAGTCCAAACGATATAACCTGTTACTTTGTTTAGATATAAGGTTAGAATTGCTTACATGGGTAAAACAAAAACATCTGAAAAAAAAATTGACTTCTTAAAGTAAAGAGTATATTCACAATTGGCAACAAATTCACTGGATGGCCTCAACGAATATATTTGCCACAATAAAGAAATAATTCTACACGAAATTCACAGTATATAGCATTCAGGTGACAGGAATTTACTAGTCGCAAACATAAATCAGCCAAGTACAACGCAAATCTCCCTTACTACATTTTTGTTAACATTGAAATAGTTCACGACTGTAAAAGTTCCTTAGTCCACCACAACCACCACCTTTAACAAGTCTCATATCAGCTAAGGATAACGCAGAAAAACTTCCATCTTGAATGTAAATCAATAGTCTCTTGAAAACTTCACCATCTCTGCCTGCAATTGTAATTTTGAATATGCAATTAATGGTAATCAGAAAAAGTAAATAATACTCGATAAAATCCATAAGGGATTTGCATCTTCCAAACACAAAAGTAGCATATACTACAATCATCATTTGGTCACACATAGATTCCAGATTTATATAAGTTTTTTTTTCCAATCTTCCTCACTTTCTAGAATGACATAATCATGCCCACAGCCTGCAAGTCAACACAGCTAACATTCCACCCTCAGCCCATAAAAGCTACCAAGAGACACGACTAGTATATATGTGTTTCAGCAGAACCATATTGAAGTCATAGAATCACCAGAAACTATTTCAGTATTCAAAAAGTTGTGTTTTCAGAATTAAGCAACGACTTTTAGAATGGAAAACCAATTCTCAAGCCACTGCATAAATGTTGTCCTTTACTTTAATACAATTATCTAGAGAGGAAGGCATATATCATCAAAAAACAAAGCACATCATAATATTCAAACATAGCTACAATATAGCAGGAGATGCCAAAGCTGTGATATAATGAGTTTTCTTCTTTAAAACAAAATACAGTACATGGGCTGAACATCGATCAAACTCCAATTTCCATAGTATTAGTAACTGACCAGTCACTAGAAACACTAAAGTGTCAAATGATATGATTTAATTTCAGAATCTGCAACTACTTTGCAGGTTAGGGAAGTGGAGATACTGAAATGGTACCCGTGAAACAAGCATGGCTTGATACTAATGTATAATACTCTCTATTTAATATCCACAAGATACCCAAGATTAAAAGACGTAAACAAGTATCAGTGATGTCATAGAAGTTAGATACATTGCAAAAATAAGAAGAACAAAATAAGAGCCACATCACACCTCAAATGCATTCTTCAAATGATCAAGTTCCCTGTCAAGATCATTAATAGACTGGTTATATGCCTGCATTGGCGAGGACTGACTCGCGGTGTGTATCTGCAAGAACAACAACAAAACAGGTAATAAAATACCAATAAGTTCTTGATCAACATACACCAAAGACATTATTAAAAAAAAAAAAGTAAAGAAAAGAAACAAAGGTTATGCACTTCCCAGCTCCAAATGGGCTGAAGCCAATATATATTATTTATATGACAAGATATTAAAAAGGATCCAAATGGGATGGATTAAAACCCAGCCCGATGCGTTTATTGAACAAGATAGAGTGATTAGTACCATGTAACTCTTAAACCCTAACTAACCATACAAAATAAATTGTAAATAAATTTGACATGATGAATACATTTAATTTAATCCCAAACTAATTACAAGAACAAGAAAAGATGACGACGGGGACAGTGGCAATGGAAATAGCGAGGAAAAGAAGCTAACCCTGATAATAATTTTGTACTGGAGAGGGTGAGGGAGCTTGTATCCAGCGAACAACACGTTAGGGTCTCTGTGCAGCTGCCTGAATTAAACCAACAAATACAAAAAAAAAAAAGAAAAAAAAAGTTAGCGTTTAGGGTTTATACGGCCAAAAAGAAAAAAAGAATTAAAAGAAAAAAAAAGATTGAAGAATAGAAGAGGGGAAATAGTTAACAGATACAAACATGCGAAGGATGTTGCCGATGGTGTGGTCCTCTCTCTCGATGGTGAAAGAAGCGGCATTGATGATCTTGGTATCCCTCTCATATGACACCCTTCATCAAATTCATCACCCCAATTTTATTACAAAAGAAAAGATTGAAAGAAAGGGAGAAGAGAAAAGATACTTTACTTTTTGGTGCCTTCAGGGACGACGAAACGCTCGTAACGATCAGGGGCGTTCATGGCTTCTCGCTTCACTTCACTTCCAAACTCCCTTCTCTGCTCAGTCTAACACTACTACTATCTAATACTCCCACCCTGGCAAACAACGGCGTATATATTTATTGCTATATATCAAGGGAATAATATTTTAACGTCCAAAATTTCTATTTTCTAAAACGATAAAAAATAATTATAAAGACAAATGAAATAAATTACAAAAATTAAAAATGTGAATTGATAAACATGTAAGTGGCTATCAATTGATTAGTATATAAAAAGAAGAAGAATTCATTTACTAGAAATAGCGTATTTTGATTTGAGAAAACATAATTTTAAATCAGTCTTAAAAATTACACGGAAAATCAAAGTAAGACTGTAAAAATCCTTTACACCAATTTAGCGTTTCATATTATTAAATAAATATATATATATCAATTAAAAAAAAATGTTTGTTGGATAGTACTGAATTGGTTGAACATGTAATGAAACATAAAATGCGGAATTGGTTGAACCGTTGACCAAAATAAAAAAACAAAGGGAGGAGCCTTTGAGAGAAGCCTTTGAGAGAGTACTGAAGAAAGAAACTCAGAAGTGTGACTCTGTTGTGAAGATGAAGAGCATCAACGGCGATAGTTTGAGTCAACTTCGAAAGTTTAAAATGGGATTATGATTCAGGAAGGTGAGGAGGATGGAGAAAAGATAGAATTTTTTTCAATATTTTAATTTTAAACCAACGGAGAAAAGGTCGATATTTTAATAGGATACATATTTTTAAGTGTTGAAATAACATTATTCGAACAAAAATAGGATTGAAGTTTTTATAGATAAACTTCAAGCACGTAAAATTTATCCCTAAAATTCCACCCCAATTTTTTGCCCCATAACACACCCTAATTGCCAGATCTGCCATTGCAAATTGTCAGTTTTACTAAACTAGCTGACTTGAAAAATTGTAAAAATTGATAAGTTTATGTACTTAAAAACTGCTTTTAATTCAAATACCTGCATACGAATTCCCGCAAAATTTTAGGTTTCAGTCAAACAAACATTAAGGAAACTTTGCTCCCAATGATAAATGGATCCAGGCAAATTAGATTAATGAGAACATTAGAGTTTAGGTACCAAGAATTTTTTTTGTTTTAAAAAAAAAGCGCGTTTGTTGGATACTTCAAAAGGAGAAGAGGAACTGTCACACGTTAATAACGATGCATGCTTATGCTTTGTTCAGTCATGGGGCTATGATACCACAGGCACCATGTCAAGATATAAGTGAACTAACATCTACTTTAATAAAATGACAAACAATTTCAACATTCAAGACAACAATATCTGAATTCAATTCATGAAGCCTGAAATTCACAATACTACTAGCAGCCTTAATCATACATCTACCACTTCTTGGGCCCTAACTCCCCTCCCCTATTCTACAGCAATGGTAGCCTATACATCACAGGTAGAAAAACTACTTTGTGAAATCAAATACATGTAGAAGAAAGAAGAAAAATCTAATTTGCCATCAAGAGCCTGCAGCAGCCCAGAAAAAGGACTGAGACAGGATAAGGTTAGTTCTTTCTAGGAAAAAACTGAAACAGCTCCAATCGAGAATGCTTCACCCAAAAATCAGCAGCAAATTGAGCAGCTAGGTATACAAATTCGGTAAGTAGAGGCCTCAAAGATGAAACAATCTTCATGTCAACAAATAGAAAATCTCCCCATAAAATGATCACCAACAGCGGATAAGATGAGTTCATGTCTTTGATCTTTTCTGCTTTTGTGGAACAAAACGGACCCCCTGCTTCCTGAGTTCCAAGGTCTTCACCTTCCCATCATCCAAGGTAACATGTAACTTTGAGGTCCCTTCAACTGTGTCAGTAACCACTCCCTTGTGCCTGGACAAACAAGAAAAGGTTTAAAAATAAAAAGAGTACACTCATCTGTTACAAAGTCTATAAAATGATTTTGCCACACGACAGCCTCATGAAAAAGAAACAAGTTGATCAAATCAAGTCATTATGACCAAACAGGGCATTGCATCAGTACCATTATGCACCAAGGAATACATACATATTATATTTATATACATTCATTTATTTCTTAAATTTTCAACTTTGAAAGATAAAATTGACATATGACAAAGGGGGAAAAACCCTCCATAGTCAGCATAAATACACAACAAATGCATCATTCCCTCTGGCTTGCCATTATTTAATATTAGTTTTTCCTGTTACTTTAACAAAATCAACAAAAAGCTATACAAGGCACTAACCAAGAATTGTCGGATGTCTGATGAACTTCAACTCTCTTTCCAATTGCATCATTACCCAATTTCATCAATATCCAGTTTGCATCCATGATCTCATCCATTAGACTGCCTGGATGTGATTGATTTACATCTTTAGCCTCATTAAAAGATTTTTTCTCCTTAAAAGGTGAGGGTCTCTTCCTTTTTGACCTCTGGCCCTTGATTGTAATCTTTTCCTCCTCTTGATGGGTAGAATTTTGACTTCCAACGCTAGGTTTCCTGAATTTAAGTCTCAGCAACGGTTTAGAATCTTTTGGCAAAGAATGTGAAGGTGTCTGCTTATTATTGTCATCCGTCTCATCATATGCATCAAAGCTGCCTTCCGACTGCTTCCCCAAATATGTCCTTTCACCTCTTGATGTAGCTTGCACGGTCCCAACTTGATCAATCACTGTATTACGTTTTCCCTGCAACATGCGAGTTCTCTCTAAAGGAACTTCAGATCCATCAGACATATTGCCTCTACCAGATGTCAGACTGAATTCAGAAACTTCTGGCTTAAATTTGCCTAGTTTAATCAAATTTCCTTCTCGTCCTGAAACCTTTAAAAGTTTTGATTGGCTAGAATCAACCCTGTTCCCTGTAAGTAATATGAATCCCAGTTAATTTTACCAAGGTAACTTGAATAGAAATCAGTATCTTCAAAAATGAAGACAATAGCCAAACTGTTAGAGACTTCTGGGGAAAAACTATAGGCAGGCAATATTACCTTTACCATCAATATGCCCAGCTACACCATCGTGTCTATCTAATGCAAATTTGTCTCCCTTCCTCAACTGGCTTATATCTTCATTTCCTGTGAAGAAATTTGAACTGGAAAAGTCAGAAAAGAAGGAGAGAAAGCAAAAAATAGCTTCAAACCATTCAAGATGCAATCACAGTTATTACTGTCACACATTAGTAATTATTCAAAAGGCTAATTGCATGTATTTTCCCTAATGATGTATAAAACTTGTAACTGATATTATAGGGAGAAAAGGATGCTATTAATTAAGAAATCAGTCATACCACAATCATAGTTTCTCAAGTTAATATATTGTGACAATAAAGGCTGAATAACAAATAAATAAATGAAAATTGATTCGAGATCATACCATTAACAGTAACCAGATCTTGATCTCTTTGGCAACTTGAAGTATCAGACCGGGGAGAACTAGCCACATTAATTTTCCGTGCACCCAAATTTATAACCAACTTCTTCCCTTTTACATTCTGAGTCTTATCACTACGCTTTCCACTCTCCCCTTCACTATCCAGAGTATTCGTCTTATTACTTTTAATTCGAACAACTGGGGGCTTCCTCTCTTCATCGCTGACCATCACCTCATCAACAAACTTATGTTTCAAAATCCCTGGCTGATTGACAGGGAAAGATACTTCAGTTTGACTCAGGCTTCCAGCAGCAGGGGATGAATAAACGTCAGGACCTTCATTTCTCTGGGATTGTACATCATCATTTCTATCATCATCCAAGCTATGTAAAGATTTGACATCACTATGTACTTCAAAACTATGGTGCAAGTCATGTTTCCCCGTCATAAATGACTGAGAGTCTTTTTTCTTAGAAGACTTTTTGCTTGAAGATTTCTTTCCATAATCCTTCACCTTCTTTGGTGAGTTATTGGACAAATTCTTTAGAGAGAATTTAAAGGAACGACCAGATTCACTCTTTAATTTTAAAGGCCCACTGTCCTCATCGTCTGAAAATGGTGAAATAGAAAATATTTCTTCTTGAATTGGTAAACCAGCTGCAGCCCTCAAGCTGGCGATTAAATCTCTATCAGCAATATTCCTTCTCTTCCAAAGCTCTTGAACTGCATCCTCAAGACCCTTGATCTAGAGCATACACACATACATAAGAGGTAGGAGCAACAAATAAAATCTAGATGTACTACTGTCAAAGGTTTTTACCATGAAGGACAGAAAATAGTTTGGTATTGAAGACGTACTGCATACCTGATAACATTCCCCACGACAAGTGGGACATCTATACTGCAGATTCCCATCCACTTGAAATTGGAGATATTTTTCATCGCTGCAAAAGATTTCTTAAAAATAAGCATACTTAAAAAAAGTCGACTACAAGGCCAAAAAGGCAGGATCACAATTTATAAAGAAATAAAGACAATGTCAGGATTCAACAAGCGTAATTATTCAAGCAAAACAAGCTAGAAACAGGAACTTATTCAAAGGAATTAATATGCAAACACTGAAGATCTATCTGTACCTCATAAGGACATGGCATGCTACTTAATATTCAAAGTGCTAATTTCATTACTTACATACTGTAAAAATGGTAAAATTGACAATACCTTCCAAATATATGGTTACATAACGAAAATCAAAATACTAATCCATGAGATGTTAAATAGAACCAAGAAGTCAGTACCAAAAAAAAAAAAGAACCAAGAAGTTCTAGATGGTAACAATAAAACAACAATGGAATGTTCATTCAACATCTATATATATTCTGTTGCAAATGAAAGCAGTCCATCTTCATGAATGCAAGAGGTAAACTAACCTAATATTGTCACAGTGGCAATGCACCCAGCGCTGGCAAATATCACAGCAAACCATTGGGGTTGATTCTGAATCTCTGTAAACCTTCAAAATAAGACAAACACAAGATCACCATTTACATTTCCTTCCCCACCCCACATTATTTACAAATATAACAAAGAAGGCAAAATGTAATTAAGTATATTATGCATGCCAGCAAGGTTGTCAAACATGTAGATCCTACCTTAACTCGGACAAGGTAGGAACGAAAAGCGTGAGATCATAACACGAGACGGAAGAGTCTACCCATTATATAAAATTATATTCAACAATATCTATTTACTGATAAAATGATACAAATAATGAATAATAACAACAAATCAAAATTATAAACATTTAAATATAAGCCTTATAACAAAACAAAAGACTCTTAACCATAAAAATATATGTTTTATATCAAAACAGATTACATTTTTAATCACGTAAAAAGAGAAGATTACATTTTTAATCTTACAAAATGGAAGAAGCCGCTAGAACTGCCCATGTGGCAAAGAGGATAAAAACAAATGGGCTTACAAAAAGACACAACATAATCAACAGCTGTCCAAAAGAGAGAATCTCGGAGCTTCCCTTCCCACAAACTTCCCCAACTACGCTTTCCACACAACCCAACCAGAGAACAAAAGTCAAGGGGCTATACAAATTAGAAATCACATGAAGTCAAAGCATTTGCAATCATGAACAAGGTTGAGGTCGCACCACCACAGATGAGGTTGCACCACCAGGGACAAGGTCGCACCACCATTACAAACATGTTGCAACACCACAGATGAGGTCGGACCACCAGCCCAGATGCATCGCACCACGTAGTGGCCGCTGCTGTGGTCGTATCACAGCGAATGTTAGGGTTCAAATGAAATTTGAGGGTGGGTAAATGTTTCGGGGCTGGGCTGGGTTATATTTTCCATTGCCCAACCCAGCACACACTCCTAGTGGAAGAAGTTTGGAACATAGAAGACGAACAGTTCACCGATTCTACAAGGTAGCACGATTCACCATCGATCCCACGAAAACATGTTAGGATCTAGGAACAGGATCGGAGAGATGAGGGAAACACATAAAGTTGTACGATTCTAGAACTTGAATTGCGATTTTGACAACCATGCATATCAGTACAGCACTATATTTGATAAGCAGGCTGGATGGACATGGGACCTTACACAAGCCTGTGCCACTTCCAGACAAAATTTCAGGGAAAAAAATAAAAAAACTGCTTTTCATGACCTTCAATTATGTTCATGGATCATAATTCCTAAATGAATGTTGCAGATAAGTTACTTCTAAAATTAGAGATATACAAGAGAAGCACCCTTTACGATTGTTCTGTGTGCTTGCCCCAATGATGGGTTATGTTTTGCTAATTATGCCCTAAAAGAAGATTAAGAAGAGGTCAAGAGAAAAGACTGTCACCTTCAAACAAACAGGACAGTAGTTCCCTTTTACAAACAATCTTCCACATGCATCACAGCAGGTGTATCCCAGAAACCACCTATATAATTTGTTAGAAAAAGATGTAAGACCTTCAAATTAAAATATGCTGAATCTGCAGGGGCGGAGGAGGAATTAACTGCCACATAAACTATAAACAAAAAAAATACTACTATAGGCAGCCATTTTGACATACCCGTGCCACACATTCAGCAAATAAATCCGATTACATGCTTTACAGATGAAGGAGAATAATAAGTAAAAGTTATTAACAATAAATTTCTAAATATATATATATACACACACTTGGTAGCACTTTTGATAATAAGGACCTAACAATTAAATCAACATAAAGGTGACAACTGAATAATCAGTCAACAAAAGAATCAACCAGTTTCATGGGCTATGACTATTTTAAAAAACAAAAACAAAAACTTAGCTTTCATCTTATGACATTGCTAAGGGCATCAATACAGTCACAACAGCAGGGCTATATTATAATACATCATGCTAATATATTCATCCAAGAAAATAAATCATGGAAACAATATGAAGGATACCAGCACCATACATCAAAGTAAAACTAGGTCACTCTGGATTCATACCTCACACTTAGTCCATTTCCAGGGACATTGGATCCACAACTGTGACACCTTGTGTGTTTTGGGCACAAATAGGGCCCAGTACTAACATTCTGCATTATGCATAATCATAAATGAAATGATATGTACAAAATCAATATCAAGCACCCTAGTAATTGATAGACATCCTACCTTATGAGGAGGTTGCAGACAATAACAATGGTAAGCACCATCGCACCTTTTGCAAAACATGAACTTACTTGGATCACCAGTCCTTCTGCAAGCCTGGTGAAAAAAAGAAGCATATGATTTAACAGATCTATATAACAGCCAAAGATATTCCAATTTTTCCATACAAACAACATATATACTGAAAATGTAAATTAGCGATAAAGCAGTAACTTATATCAATGTCAACTGAATTCCAAGTCAAGGATGTGAGAAGACATATAAACACTTCAGATGGAAATAAGCTGACTTTCGGGATATTAAAAGGGTGGGGTATAAAGGCAACTGAATACATGATTACACGGGCAACAGGTCATTACACATTACTAGGTTCATGGCTAAGTTATGCAAAGCCCAGCCCATTCATACTACCACATGGTATCCAAAATCAACTCAATTTCCAGATAAAAAATAAAAACAGGAAATTGAATGAAGTCATACATCCGAAAGCATGTGATATAGCTAGTACAAAATACGACTTTCCTTTAATTGTGAGTGTGTGTGTGTGAAAGAGAGAGAGAGAGAGAGAGAGAGAGAGTTTCACATTATGTACTAATAAAACAAATGTCCTAATTCCTTTAATTAAACATGCAGATCTTACCTCCCATCTGATACCATATGCATAACCAAGAAGTCAAATAACATGAGGGTACCCAAACCACACAATCAAACAAATAACATGTGAAACACTTTTCATTCTAGAGAGGGCAATATGGCAATACTTTTCCAAAATAAAAAGAGCTAGATTGAGGGTGGAATCAACTAAGGAGCCAGCAACCATCTTCATATGAGGATTCAAAAACAAGATAGCCTTCAATATACAATAGATGGGAAAGTACAATCTCATTATTATCACACATCACCGCTCACCTCACAAATTCGGCAAGCCCGACAGGTCCATGAACTCCAATGAAATAAGTCTGCAGAAAAAGACCCCACGGATGAGAACATATGGCACTTAGACATTATACGGGCAGAACAAATGTACCTTCATACCTCTATTTTGAGCCCAACTTCTCAAGCAGTTCCTATGATACTTCTTGCCACAACTTTTACACGATAGCATCTTCCTCGCTCTCTCACTCCCTTCGTTTCGACACGATTGCACATTCAACAAAAGACTTTGACATTGGATTGACCCTGTTCTTCACCATTAAGATTTCCAGATTATCCTGTTCATATAAGCACAAATCACCACAAGCCTTAACAGAGACAGTACCAGATTAAAAACGAACTTGACTTGATCATGTAAACACAGAATACAATGGGAAACAAGCACAAAAATAAAACCCAGACAATAAAAATTACTCCAGTATCCAGATTCCAATACATCACCGCATACACAAAAAATATAAATAGTTAATCTCTAGCTCATCATCATAATTACAATAATAATGATAAAATCTAGCTCATCTTTCAACCTATGGTTTCAGCAGTCAACTCAAAATTTGAAAAAACAACATCAAATTAGTCAAAGAGCGCACGCAATCCAATCAAATCAGAAACCTAATTCACCTTAATTCCATCACACAGACGCAAACGCACAAAAAAACCCACCAAATCCAAAAAGAACATCAAGGAACCAGCCTCACCGGCACATCAACGGACTCAAACCGTCGGGCGTACTCCTCGGCGGCGATCATGGCGGCGGCGCCCTTCCTCTGCAGCGCAACGCGCTTGGCCTTCATCGATGCTGACTCCTCGTCACCGGCAGCAGGGACTCCATCTGGAGCAGGAGACGGCAGCGGGGGCGGCGGCACGACCTTAGGGACCGTGACCTGGACGGTGGCGGCCGCGCCACCTCGAGCGTCGGCGAGGAATTCTCCGAGCGCCGCAACATCGTCGAGGAAGCCATCGGCAGCTTCGGAACCGTGGAGCGCTCGCGGAAACCCTAGGGCGCAGTAGCAGATTCGGCGACTGCAAAAGCAAAACCCACCAAAACGACACCGAAAAAAGAAAAACGAGAGAAAGAAGAGAAAGAAACGATGAGATATATAGTTAGAGTGGTGGTTCGTAACTTCGTAATTGTAATCGAAAGGGGAAATAAAAAAATGAGAAGAAAAGAGAGGAAGAGAGAAAGAAAGAGTGTGAGAGTAAGAGAGAGTAATGAGATGAGATGAGACGAGAAGAGAAGAGAGAGCAACATTACCATGTAATTGGGCAAGCTACGTGAAATGCCATTTTGTGGCTTGTGCTTTGTGGATTTAGATTTCAATTTCAATTTTTTCGTGTTTAGGGATCGTTCCCCCAAACCCCTAAAATTACTTCTTCTTTTATTTTTTAAAAAATAAAGAATATAAGGGGAGAAAAAGAGGGTTGGAAATTTAAAAGGGAAAATAAAAATGAAAAAAATAATAAAAGGGGGCGGGATTGAGAGGGGGAGAGTGCTGTAACAAGGCGTGTGTGCTTCTGATATGAGAGAGAGAGAGAGAGAGAGAGAGAGAAGAGGAGGAGGAAATAGGAGGGCGAGGGACAGATTTCGATTGGGTGCTACTATGCGCCGACCAGGCCTCAACTAACTTTTAAAAGTCCATTAGATTTTGGGCTCTTGCTTATGAGGTTTTGACTTTTAGCTGGGTCAGGCCCATTGCTGCTTTTCCAACCCCAAATGCAAAAATGTGGTTTTTGGTTAGGAATTTTGGGTGATGAGATTCACTTCAAGAATTGTACTTGTTCAGAGAACTTGTATGCATGACCCAAAAAAAAGAGAGAAAGAACTTCTATGCAGATCCCCTCCCCACTTGTCACCATCAACCCCCCCCCCACACACAAATCCCTTTAACCCCTTCCCTTTTCTCCTTCTGGTTTTTGATTGAAGAGGGAACTAGCCTCATGGAAGTGGCTCAACTTCTTAATGATGGTTTTCATGTTCTAGCAACCCCTTCTTTATTCTTAGTTTTTTTTTTTCCTTTTTGGTTTTCTTTGTCTTTTGTCTTTGTTTGTTTTCTAACCCTTTTCATTGCAGGAAGGTATGTTGACATAACACTCACAAGTTTTTCCTAATGGTTGTAGCATTTAGACCGTGAACGGTGATTGTTATGTTAGCTTGGATTGAGGAGTGTGATGGTGTCAGGTGATAGATATGTCTCTGATGATGGGTGTATGATTGGCTCCTGTTGTTTTTTATTATCTTTGTGGTGCTTACACAATTTCTAGGCTTTAGACCTAAGTTTTGTATCTTGTTATGTCTATGTTATGTTTCTAATTATATGTTTGTTTTGCTTGCTTGTTTGAACTAGTCATATATATAGTCAAGCTTTCTGCAACTTAGAAAGAAAGAAGTCAATTCAATCCAAGTGTATAATGGAAGATTAATTACAAGAAAGCTCAAAGAGTTTTGCAGAGTAGGTTAACCGATGTACATTTTTTCTCCTACTGATTGAAGGCTTGCAATCAAGGCAATATTGAAGTTAGTGTTTATTTATTACTTAGCTCATAAGTAAGTTAATTTGTCCATTATGCCTCAATCAATTGTGGATTGCACTTAAACGTGTAAACTTTTATCCGGGTAGTTGACCCACTAAGTTAATATATGATATCAGTTTATTTTGACAAAAAAAAAGAAGAAATTTTACTTGATTGTGCATGACTTCATATAATTATTATAGTCAAGATTTTGAATAATGTTTTGGTTCAAACCACATAATCATCTTATTAGAGACAATCGTGTTCAAGCTAAATAGAACTATTCGACAACAAAGCTCTCCCTTCTAAGTTTTAACATAGCTGCATATTCAAAACTTGAATCCCAAATCTTTAGTTAAGTTAGAACAACCTATTACCAGTTGATCTACATGTTCACTGGTGGATTTCAAATAATACAATGCTAAGGGCTTGTTTAGATATGCTTATCATAAAAGGTCTTTTTTTTAATTGATCATTTTAATTAATATCTTTTGAAAAAGTAAAAATTAATTTATATTTGGATGCAATGTCAATTTATGTTTGAAGATAATATTAAAAGATATTTTTCAGAAGACAAAAATTCTATCTTCTCAAAAAAGATTTTTTTTACCTTTTCTAGTGATTTTCCTTTTACTTTAAAAAATTATATAAATGTACCGAAAAACATAAAAAGATATTTTTAATTAAATTTTAAAAAATTAATTCAAAAATATTTTTTTATAAAAAAGAGACACATCCAAACCAGCTATAAGATTATAGATTAAAGTAAAACTTTAATTTTTGGTCATATATACAAAGAATTTGTAAATGTAAATTTTGTTTTTCGATTCATGTGAGGAGAATTTTGCTTGTAAAAGATACCCTAATATGGATCAAACCACTAAGACAACTACATCATATACCAGTGAAGTGACAAAAATGAGAAAAATTGTAAAAAAAAAAAGAACAAAACAAATCGTATAAGTATCATAGATGGTGAATATTTTTCCAAATTTTAGTATCATCAAGCCTTACAGAGGTAAATCAACATCATTGTCGGACAAAGATACAAAAATAACACAGAACTAAATATTATATCACTATCAAAATAGTCTGAATAATGTTAACATCCAACAAATAAGCATCTATTTAGACACACATTTTCTTACAATTGGATGAGAAAGATGGATGAGATGAATGAAGACTACCATTATATCCAATGATGATAAACCAATAATAGATCCTGATATTTTAAATAATGGGGACAAAAGTAATTCATAGACATAATAAGAAGTTTCATATCATTTTTATCTTCACATGGGGGCATACATAATAAAACAATGGGGACAAATTATATATCTATTTATATACCTCTAAAAAGAATTTTAAGTTTTAGTGGGGGCACCAGCCCCCAATAATTTATGAATGGATCCGCCCTATACTATAGATGTCCCATTGAACTCTCACTTTTTTGTGTTCAAATTACAATTTTCCAAAATAAATTATGTTTGCTGTCTTCCAACAATTCATTTCATTTGACAAATTCACTAAAACACTAACCAATCTTCATTTTCATGAACAGGAGTAATTTTTTCATATGTCCTTTTGAGGATAAAATAGTAATTCTAAATTAAAAGTTATTTTATCAAACAAAATGAATCTTTAAAGAGCCATAGACAAATATAGTTATTTTTTATAGCTATTTTGTTAACAATATGATATTTTCAAGGTTCAAATAGTGATTTTCCCTAGATAATATCTTCAAATTTAAAACGATGAAACCAGCACTCGCATATCAATGTTGTCCCCACCAAAAGAACAATCATACCACCTTATGATCACTTTGGAAGATGACATCGCTGAAACGGAGCTTAAATATTGTTTAAAGACTTGATTAATAACAATTTTAGATCTTTTGTTCATAACGTGACTGAGAAAATGTATTAGTTTTATATAAGAAATAACTTGAATCAAGTATATAAAAGAAAAGATTTGATTGAATAACAATATAAAACTTTTGTACTTTTAATGTATCAAAATTAAACTTTTATCTATAAATTAAAATTTTCTTTTTGAAAGATATTTTTATATGAAATATCAAAATCGTATGAAACCTCGAAACTGACCCCAAAAAATTAAAAACTCGACTCGTTATTGAAAATGCGTTATAAAATAGACGAACGACAACAATCAAGAAGAATAAGAAATACAGTCTAATAATGCTATCAATTACCATTACACTGTCCCTCGTTCAAAATAATTACAGAATTTGCAAGCCTCCACCCCGAGTGGGCAGTACCTAACCTATGGTCACGAGAACACCATGATTCGTGATCACAATGACTAAGCTAAAGATTATTATGAAAGCCAAATAAATAAAAACAAAAACCGAAGGACAAACTATAAATCACTAACACCTGGCCAAAGTTGTCGCCACAATTCAAAAAAGACATACGTTAGCACAGAATATCAAATGAAATAAACCTCATCATATGAACCTAAAGGAAAATTCTACAGCACTGCCTAAACGAAATTTCAAATTTAGATAAAAAGCTCTTAAAATGCTCAGGACTTATACAGCATTCTATACATCACTTGACTAAAACTCATTCATCATGCAATTTATACGCATTGATTAATCTACGTCATATTCACTAATTCTTTACGTTCATAAAAATTTTAAAATTATGCTTTTAATTCAAATTCAAATTTTACATTATTATGCTAAAATTCTATTATTTGAGCATACAAAATAATTATGTTGGAAAAATTTTTAAAATGTAGTGTTATAATCATGACATGCATGTCACCTTAAGACCAATTTAAGGTTTATTGGTGGGCATTTTTTTTTTCCAAATTCTAAGCATTTAAGGACTCTACACACCATGATTTGAAATTACAGACGGCGGCGACTTTTAAAATGAGGTTTAAGTTAGGAGATGTAAATATAGTTTCCCCTAAAGCTTATCTGCCCAACAAATGACTTATGTCGGCATCCTACGTCATGCAAAACAAATAAGTGACTCTCAGCATTTAATCTTTTTCTAGGCACATTAGTAGAGACAGAAGGCTGTCAGTTCCTATCTGCACCCTGGAATTTTATCACCTTTAGAAAGACATAATTCAAAATATCCACTTGGTCCTAGTTTTGGGTTTTTAACTCCTCTTTACATCTCAATTTGTGTGAAAAATTTTGTGATCACATTGAAATTATCTCTTACAATTGTTTTGCCATCTCCAACAACAATCTAATTATATATTTCTACGATAGTTAATTAGTAAGATTTAATTTTTGCAATTCGTCATCTTAATTACGAATTTTGATTCATATAGGAATAGGATGCATTATAAGGGCAAATCGTTATGTTTTGTGCCTTAATATTATCCTTGACCGTGATGCCCAAAATTGCATTTTCCATTTCAAGCAAAGCCAACTACACTGCTGAGGTTATGCAGGCCAACAAATACTAATCCTAGACCCCCCCAAAAATAAATAAATAAACTAATCCTAGCAAAAGAAACAAAAACGGATGAAAGATTCATGAAACCTTCTTCCCACCACCTCTCTCCCACCCCAATTGCTACACGTTACAGTCACATGATTTCGTTTCTAAGGCTAGTGCACCTAGTATAAACTGACATGCATATAGTACTTGATTATAACTAAATCTAACATCTTAAATCGACTAGCATTTAAAATCATATAAGTTCTCCTGACGCTCTAATCTTCCTCTGGTAATTACTTTCACTCATTTACTTCAAAACTTATTTAATCCTTGACAGAAGTTATTTATTCCCACTAGAAGCTATTTATGTATTTCTGAAGTCTCTCTCCATTTTGAGGTGGATCCTACATAGTAATAATCAATGGGAGGCACTGTCATTCTTGTAATCATCGACTTCGACCATTCACATCTCATTAGAGGCCAATTGACGAGTTCTGATATTAGAGGGGGTTGGATTGGAAGAAGGGTTGCTCCTATTTTGAGTTCGTAATAACCTCATGTCCCATGTGACCACCAGGTCATGTTGTGGCCACATAGCCATCATGTCGCAGCTCACCCTCTCAAAATCATTGCAACACAGTACAAGGTTAACTATCCTACTATATCACAAAATTTGTATCATTGTGTAAAATGTAACTAACTACGACATATTAGATTACACATGGAAAACAACCAATAAAATAAGAGAGATTACTCAATCAATAGACAACTTAAAACAGTTAGCCTAAGAAACAGGCTGTTGTCTGAGTTAAGAAGGAATCTGTTAACATAAATTATTAAGATTAAAAATCACGAACCTGATAAAAACACAATGACAATGCAGAGATTGAAGCCCAGAATTGCCAATCAACAAGTCTATCTCACCACTTCAATGACCGCTTCCAACATTGTGTGATAGAAAGACGATATAATCTTTAACTAGGAAGAAGCGATTCTAGGAAATAGTACAAAAAAAAAAAAGAAAAAAACCCAACAACCTCTAAATTAGAAGTAGTCAATTTTAAATTTTTGCCACTATTCACCACTACAAGTTATCTGAATCCAAATATAGATTACAGGTTACTTAATCAGAGCCAGTGCATCATAGTTTAATAGTTCTAGATATCAAGCAAAATGAGTTCATCCTTTCCATCTGTCAGAAAAGGGTACATCAACCTAAAGCAATCCTAGACTCCTAGACTTCTTAAGCCAAAACAAACATAAAAATGTCAGTCAAATCAGAAGCTAAGTCTTGCATCTTTTGAGGGGATCCTCTCAATACAAGTCGATCCAAGGATATTTAATGCCTTATTTTCTCATTTTACAACAATCCTCACTTTAAAAGATCCAAATTCATTGTTTTATGATTTACTCCATATCGACTGAAAACAAAGTTATGGCTTTTAAGCATTTTACACATCATCGGATGAAACTATACAGCATACTAGCATACTCAAATCTAATTTTGTCTGGATATTGATGAAATATTGGTCCTAGAATTTCTCTTAAGAATCCTACATTGGGTAGATTCAATTTCAGTGGTGGAATAGCAAGTCCAAAATTTTAGCTATTCCACAATTTTACAATTATGATGAAATGAAAGACAAATGATGAATGACGATGCACTGCAACTGTTCAATCTTCCATTATTTGGTATTCAGAACCCATCCGAGAACCCCAAGTGCCTTGAGGCAAGAAGATGCCAAAAGGGCACTGCACAACTAGGGGAAGAAAAGGGAAAATTACATAGACAGGCAATTACAATAGGTAATACAAAATTAAGATGTGAAATACTTAAAAATCAAGTTTACAAAATAGCAACTGTTTAAGATAAAATCTGACAAGGGTCATAACTAGCTAAGTTCAATAATTAGAAAAGGATGTGGCAGCCCAAAAATTAATTGCAAAGACAAGTAAAATTTTTCATTCATTTTCCAGGTTTGGTTTTCTTGATGATGTACAATCTGTTCAATGATGTAAGATCTTTATTCATTTAATTTACGGTTTATTTCTCCATTGACTTATTCAATAACAATTCATATCTTTGCTTCTCAACATTAATTTGCTGTTTGATTAACATAGTCCAATTCTTCCCTTTCTTAAACAATCCCACTTTCATTCTTGCCAAATCTAATCTCATTATGTAACCTTCACCATTTTTCTAATAAACTCATTGATGTCTTTCCCAATAAACCACTTCCTTAATTTAAGAGCTATAGCTATGGATGTTGCTATCATTCAAACTAAGTCAACTACGGACTGGTTTAGCTCATTCTAATACTTGAAAAAAATAGGAGTAATTTCAGTTCGTCTACAACATTCTCATTTTTTAAGAGAAATTGCAGAAGGGGGGAAAACTAAGCAATCTTCATTTCGTCATGCAAGAACTGACCAGGTCAGTTGCAAACCAATTTAATTTTTCTGCAATTAGAGCCATTGGAAATTTGGAATCACCAAAACAACACAGTTCCTGGCTGTTTCTAACTTAAAAAAGCAATATTCAATCACCATAAACAAAGTAGTCAAGAAGTTTGCTAGGGCACTAAAAGGGAGGCAAAATTACACTTCTGCCAGCTTGCCTTAGTACTTTATGCACCCCTTTGGCATCATCGAACCCGATATCTAATTACATTAGGCACTCATAAGTTGGACTTAGAGGAAATATAATTTTATAGATAAGGGTGGTTTGGTTGTGTATGGAGAAGGCATGGAGAAATCCTAGAAAGAAAAGTAGATAAAATGAAAGTGGGCCCATAGCTAGAGGCAGAGGGAAATCAAGAAAAGCTTCAGGTAAAATCATTAGGAAAGATTCAGCTGTGGTTTGATGTATGATTATAAACATGGCTTATGATAGGACACTTTGCCATCATATGATCTATATGATCAACCCCGCCTAATAGGATAAGATTTGGTTATTGTTGTTGTTGGAGCTTTTCTATGTTTATCAATCTAAACACCAAGTGTAGACCTCATTTTAAATTACAACATATATAAGGCATAATTTAAAAGAAAAATTCATTAAAGGAGGAGCGGGTCTAAGTTAGAGTCTTTCTATGTTTTTCAATCTAAAAACAGCATGGACCGAATTTTAAACTCCAGCATGTAAAAATTAATAATTTAAAAGTAAAATTCATTGAAGTAGGACTGGGTTTAAGCTGGGGCCTTTCCATGTTTCTCAACCAAAAAACTGAGTGTAGACTACAACAAATAAAAATATTAATTTAAAAGTAAAATTCATTAAGTAGGAGTGAGTCTAAGTGGTGTGGTTTCGAGGCTAAATTGCAATGAGAATTTTATCCTCTCTTTTTTATGCTACAGAAAAAACAAATATTGGGCTTTCGGGAAAAATAAGCAAAACACCAAAAGGGAAGATGCCCTTCCTATAATATACTAGATAAGCAATAGATAAAAACACACAATATTGGAAATTCCATAATGTTTAAGCAAGAAATATTTATCAGAAAAAACCTGGACAAAACTTATTTTTGGTTACCATAAATGCAGAGTCATCAATAGGACGCCTCTAAAAAGGGTCAAAAGATTGACATTCATATAAACTGTACTTACTAATAGCAAGTAAAAACATGTGCATAAGGAAACAACAGAAACTGATAACATAGAACCAAGTTTGAAACAACTATTCAAGCTATGAATTAAGGATTTCAAATTCAAAAGCCAACAAACTTAACTGCCACAGTACTTCAGATCCAAAAAACTCCATCAACATGATGGCGGCAACCTGGAATGACACAAGTAGCATAAATAACTTTGAAATCAGAGTAAGGGCATGAAATGGTGAGTATAGGTAATTACAATAATACCACAGTAGTATCTTTGAATGAAAACTGCACGGAAGCCATTAAGTTACAGCAAACCACAATTAATGCTTATTTCCTCGACCCTCAAAACCAGTATTCCGAGACTTGTTTCCATCTTCAACTGAGGGATGTTCACCTGGTGTTCTACAAAACAAAAGAAATTTACATTATGAAATCATGGAGGGTTCATCTTCCAAAGGAAAACTTAATTTTGTTCCTGAAAGTGTCAAAATGACAGCAACATAAACCTACAATTTTTGTTTCTTCACATTTTGTTTGATGCTTTTAACCATATCCATGGCCATTTCCTGGTGCTCCCTTGTTTGAGAATGCAAGTCCAAACCTTCAACTGTTTCACAGTCAACTCTACATATCCGGCACCAACCCATGCTCTTCCTTCTCCTCAAATTATCAAACGACCTGATATCTCCCTGAAAACACAAAGTAATATACATAAAACAAATTTAAATAGTATATATATATATATATATATATATACCTCTTAATTCACATTATTCAAAAAAAAAAACCACTAAATTCTCCCAAAAAACCACCGCGTTCCATCAACTCAACTACAACGTATTCAACTCTTACCAATATGATAATGATAACAACAACATAAAGTGAGCAATCAAAACTTAACTGGTAAAAATCCAGCATCATTAGGAAATCCTGGCAGGGAAAAGCTGCTCCTGAACCCAGGTTCACCAAGTTGCGGATGACCTGGCCTATTTCCTTTGCTGAAGGATTCAAAACTTCGAGAACCACTTAGTTCAACTGCTCGCATATGACCAGGATGGGCACCAAAGCCAATAGGCTCCCCAGGTGGCAAACGTCTTGGAAAATTATGTGGACCAAAATTTTCACCCCTTTGAAAATGACCAGAAAATTCATCTTGACCAATGAAATCACCACTTCTTGGATGTTCACCCATCCGAAAATTACCAAAACCCTCAAAGTCATCTCTATGCAAATGACCGGGCGGATGAGGAAACCGACGATCGTGAAATGCAATGCCAGCTGAATCACCAAATCGACGTGCAGCTCTGCCATCAAAATCGTCTATATCTGCGTTACTAACTAGACCACCAGAGAGGGGACCCAATCTAAGGGGAGGCATCTCAGCATATTCACTACCAGGGCTTCTGGGAGCCATACCATCCACATGATGTCTCCCATATCCAGGACCTAGTCCAAGATGATACCCAGGTGGGAGAGTAGCACTTGATTTCTTAATGGCATTGTCATGGAAACCAACCGGTCTCTTCCCTGCTTCATGTGGACCTAATGGATAATTTCCAAATTTAGAAATCGGCTCAACATCCAAAGGTGGCCTTGGGAATTTCTTGTAGTCGTCTTCCAACTCTCTTCGATCAAAATTCTGGTGACCTGGAACCTGGAAAGAATTGAATCTTTCATGCCGCAAACCAAAACCTTCAGGACCATGTGGTGGCAAATTTGTAGCCATTCCACCATGCATATCTCCAGGAGGTGGGGCACCAAATCGTGGCCCTCCAATACGAGATAAATTGGATGCACCAGCATGAAATGGGGTTCTTGGCCTTGGTTATATGGCCCAAGAGACTGGGGTGGAAAGCTTTGCCCTGGATTACCATACTGTACGTCAGAACCCTGCGGCTGCTGGAACATGGTTTGCTGAAAACTCTCTGCTGAGTTCAAGGGCTGCTCCAAATGAGGACCATGGCCAGGTCCATGATTCCTGACAAGAGTCGAAGAGTGTCCAGAAGAGAGTGGCTGAGCAAAACCACAAGGCTGCATACCTCTGTATTCATCAAGGCCAGGTCTTTGACTACCATGGGTTTGAGAGGCAGCAGCAGGTGCAGCACTGTCAGCACCAGGAGGCCTTGTAGTGTGCATATCATCATTGTGCAGTTTATCAGTTTCGGACTCAGAGACTGTTTTTGCCGGTGTCTTCAGCAGAGGACCATCTTGAATCTCATTGCCTCTAAGAGCAGAATGCTCATTACTATGATTTTGAACTCCAATTATTGTATCAACTGATCGGTTGCCAGCCTCCCTAGTGTTTTCCTCTCCCTTCCCGACACTCTTGCTCACTGAATCACCATTTTCTAATGCATTGGCATTTAGGCCTGAAGTCTTCACTGAGTTTGGATCTTCACCATTTTGCTTATTCCCAACCTCAACAGGTTTTGTATTGGTTTCAACCTTGTCAGATTTCAGCTCATTTGCTGATCCAGATACTGTTTCAAAATCTTTAAAATTTTTACCAAGTTTCCCAGAGGCAGGGTCAGTTTGTTGCTCAGCGGAATCACCTCGTCTTCCAATCTGTTCTGGCACCCTAGACTGCAAGTCAGAAGACAACTGTACTTGATTGTTAGTCCCAATCAACAAATTCTGGTTTTCAGGCAGGTGGCCAGCACCAGTTTGCCCTGGTCTAACTGGAATGTTATTGGCAGATTGTGCAAATGGCTGTATTTGTGCTGCTTGATTCGGAATGAATGGCCTTCCTCCAGCATTTTGGGATTGACTGTGCTGAGTGCTACTTAACAGCACAGGATTACCCTGTGACGGTGGAAAAGCATGCCTGGGAAATGTGTGTGCTGGACCTTGGGGTCGAAGATGAGATGGCATAGGCATCTGGTGTTGTGCAAAAGGTTGCTGAGGCAATATTTGTTGAACCGGTTGCAAATTAGGGCGATGGTTGATTTGGCCAGGTTGTTGATTAGGATTATAAACTGGCTGCTGTTGCAAAGGAGGGGTACTTTGGCCCCGAACAGGAGAAGGCAATAAAGCTGGCTGTTGCTGGTTTGGAAATGTTGCAGGAGATTGATGCGGGTGCATCATTGGAATTTGCTGAGGAAACTGATTTTGCATCGGGACTGGATGCTGGGCTTGAGGTAGAGGCCCACTCTGCGCATGCATCTGCATAGCATGTTGAGGAGCTCCCGGCTGCATACTCTGGTGGGGTTGAGGTTGAGGATAAGAGTGATAACCCGTCACTGCATGTGATGATGCATTCTGAACTTGAGGCTGGACATTAGGAGCCAAGGGCTGGTAAGGATGCAGCTGAGGCTGAGAAAGATGTTGAACTGGAGCATTGGGCTGCGGTTGTGGAATAGGATATTTCTGAACTGGCTGTTGAATTTGAGGCTGTGAATGCTGCATTTGAGGAGGAGGCTGTTGATAAGGAGGCATTTGCATATGCTGTTGGGATTGAGGCTGAACAGCATGAGGAACTTGCGGGTAAGGATATGACTGAGGCTGAGGCTGAGGCTGAGGCTGGGGAGGACTTGGGTGTGGCCTGGAGGCTGACTCGGTGGCTGAATCTGACTATGTGGTTGTACAGCAGGTTGAAGCTGCTGCTGTTGTTGGTGAGCAATCTGAGTCTGAGGTGGTGGGGCTGCGGAAGCCTGAACTTGTGGAAGTGTTTGAGACAGTCCCGGTGCTTGAGGCTGTGGTTGAAGTTGCGGCTGAGCTTGATGTTGGGCCTGTGGCTGGCCCTGAGATTGGGGTTGGGCCGGGGGCTGTGATTGAGACTGAGGTTGGGGCTGGCCATAGACCTGCTGGTACTGTGGAACTACAGACTGTTGATAGGGGTAGTAATGCTGATACTGCTGTTGGTATGGATCTTGTCCAGGGTATTGCTGGTAGTATTGTTGATATTGTTGCTGCTGATACCATTGCTCCGCGGTTGGCTGCGCAGCAGTCTGAACTGGTTGAGATTGAGAAGCTGGGTTGGGAAGCTGATTTGAAACCTGCCCATGCGTAGCAGTTGTAACAGCAGTTTGAGAATTCAGAGCTTGAGAAGCCATTGCTCCAACTGGAGTAGCAGTCTGTTTCTGATCGGTTGAGGGAATAGCACTAGTAGCTGAAGGATCCTGGGTACCGGCCACCTGCTGCACTGGACCTTGCACACCCTGCCAATCAAAAAACATAAGCAGTCTTCCAAAATAAACAGAATAAGCTAATGTATCATATAAGTGGCACATACAGGACAACTTTGTGCATGTTCTTGTACTTGTCGATGCACTATCTGGATCCCACACCTGTTGCAAACAACAGGAGAATTCCCAAAAGCACATCCAGAACAGTGAGATGTACACTCAGACAAAGTTCCTTGCCAAGTGCATCCACTCCTATGATAGAGGCAATGAACAGGTATCTTTCCAATAGTTTCAGCAAGTGTCTTATTCGACTCCATAAGAGGCTGCAATTAAGACACACATATTTGTAAATACATAGAAGAGAAACAGCATTAAACAGGATAATCTCGGAATGAGAAACAAGAAAAACAACCTTGGAATCTGCCTCGGTGACCAGGTAACCATCATATGGGCAAGCCCTCGTAGTGCTCACTACATATGTCAAACACGGCTTGCAATATAAATGAGTGCATTGGGACTGCAAAGCTTCATTTGGGTAGACAAGAAGACGACAAACAGGACAGAAGTACTCTCCAGCAAGAGATTGAATGTTCACTATGCACTCATTATCAAATCCCATCTTGAACTATAACCGTCCCTTCAGCTCCTACTACACATAAAATCTAAACACACACAGTCAATCAACAATACAACCAAAACAAGGCCCAACATGCTCCCATATCTCAAAAAAGAAAAACAGAAATGTAGGATTTTTCCATACACCAAAGACATCACAAATAAATCAGAAATACTTATTACAAAGGGTTCGTTTGGTTTCAGAAAACAGACCTGGAAACAGTAAAAACTAACACAATCTAGTTTTCAGTTTTCATTTCTGGTTTTCAGTAGTTCCTTTATAAAATCCTAAAAACAGGATAACTGAAAAATGTTTTCCGACACCAAACACACCCTAAAGGAGCTGAAAAGAGTATCACCCCCACACATTATAGCTATCATTATTAGTAAATATCTCAAAAGTAGGAAAAAGAAAAAAGCATGTTAACATTTACATGAACATGCAGAAGGAAATACAAGGGAGAATTCGGAAATGGCACAATCACATAGCATTGGCGTATAAATGAAACCACTGAAACAAGCCAAAAACAAAACGATTACGAATGCAAACGACGATTACAACAATGAAATATGGATTCAGATTGAAGCAGTAGAGTAATAAAGTAGTAATAATAAAATCTATTGAGATTTTATTTTTTTTCAAGAAATATGCACGTACCTAAGATTTTTGAACGGCGTTCGATTCGATTGTATTTCGAATCGAAAACCGAAACCCTCGACGGAGCTATAACCTGCAGCGGAAAAAAGAAAGAAGAGTGAATAACAATATCGAAGAAGAGTTGCATGAAAAAAAGAGACAAAATAGAAGGAGGAGGTTTAGGTTACCTGAACCTCGAAGATCAAATGATCGCAACACAGTGACACTGCGATTGCGTTTTGTAGGAGGAAAAGTGAAGAAAGGGTTTAGAAAGAATCGGAGAGAAAGAAGAGAGGAAACGGTGAAGAGTGTAAAATGCGGAATGGTTTTGTGTGTATTTAGGAGTGGCGGATACGAATGAGGGTAGCAGCACTGTGTGCTGTGCGTGCAGATGTAACCTCTCTCTCTCTCTCTCTCTATCTCCGTGTTCCGCCACTGGAAAAAACGACCGCGTTGCCTATTTCCACTACCGTCCTTTTTTTTTAACACTATATTTAACAAATGAAAAAAAGGGAGAAAAGAAAATAAAAAAGAAATAATTAAGTGAAATTTTATTTTTTCATAAGTATGTTTTTTGTTTCATTTTTCATAAGTATGTTTGAATTAAAAAAAAAGGCAATTAGTTTCTTTTATTTATCTATGAGAAAAAGTGAGAGAGAAAAAATATATCACAGTATCAAGTGATAATTTTATCCTTATGTTCTTTAAGAGGTTCAAACAAAATATGGATGCATATAGACAATTTTTTTTATAAAGATGCATATAAACAATTAATAGGCATACAAAATTTAATACAAAGTTTTCTTAAATTTATTTATCAATATAATAAAAATTGATCTTCTATATTTGTATAAAATCATTTGCATCTATATTTTCAATTTATATTTAATAACTATCTTAATAATTATCAAATAGAAAAGTTAATTATTTTTAATTTAAGTTTAAAATAATATCAACATATTAGATTAAACAAGGACTAATTAAAATAATATTATTATTTTTGCAATTAAGCCATTGGCCATTATCCACACTCATCACAACCAACAACTCTTATTGTTATTCAAATTTGTCATCTTTTTCTTTAATTATTTAAAAAATGAAAAAAAAAAAGATAGGGCGGGTGTTAAGACGGTAAAGTGGCTTTAGTGCTTTCAATAAGAACAAAAAAGGCAAATGTATTGTTATAATAAAAGAGCGATATGTGAGTTTTTTCTCTATTTTTTCTGAGTAGTGAGAGTGGAAAAATTATGGATCTTACAAATTTTGATTTACCGCTCCATTCCCTCCTCCAACTACCTTTTAATTAACAGAGGAAGACTGTGTCATTCCTTCGAATTTCATTCCACCCCTTTGAATTAAACAGAGGAAGATGAGGTAAGAGTTAAGACGATAAAGTGGCTTTGGTACTTTTCAACAATAACAAAAAAGGCAAAGGTATTGTTAGAATAGAAAGGCGGTATGTGAGTTTTCCCTCCATTTCTCCGGATAAGAGGAAAAATTGTGAGTCCTGCAAATTTTGATTTACCGTTTCATTCCCCTTTCCAACTACCTTTTAATTAAACAAAAAGATGATATCCTTCCTTTGAATTTCATTTCACCCGCTCTCCTTCCTTCCAAATCTCTTCCAACCAAATAAAGTTGAAACAATCTTTTTTCAACCTTCCTTAGAAATATTTGTGTTTTTCTGTTTACTCATAATGCTATAGATCAATCACTAGAGAATAAATGTATAAATTGTGATAAATTCACGTTTTATGAGAAGGAATTGAGAGAATTTATATGGTAAGTGATGATGTCACATGATTAAGGATTCATGTCCAAACAAAGGAAATCAAGGATTTTAATGTCACAAACATGGGATTTTATGTATATTGTGAACACCTGATTTTTTTCGCCCAAAAATATAAAAAATTTCTCAGTTCCATTTTATTTAAAAACAAAAAGGTCTTAGCCCATTTCTTTTTTTCAATTGTTTAATTTTTATTATACAAAAATAAACAAGCCCATTATGTTTATTGCCGTATAAAAAAAGGGGGGCTTTGGCCCATTTCATGTTTCAAAAAAAAATTTCATCCTGTTTTTGTTTTATTTTATTTTTGAGTTAATAATAAATAAAAATAAAAAATTGCTTGCTTTAGTCTTTGATTGTTTTCTACACCGTTCATTTTTTTGTCTTTTTTTGAAAAAAATGAATGATGAAAAATGAGGCACTGTGTTCGTTTTTTGGGAAAAATGAAAAAGGACAAATGAGAGTTGCATTCACCGAATTGAGAGTAGAGGAGAGTCAAATACGCTGCATGAGTCAGAATGAAAAGCTGAACTAAAAGGAAAAAGGAGAAGAAGCACGTGAGTGAGAACGGATAGTCAAGGCAAATCCCATGGAATCAGTAGTAGTTTGAAAATTTAGCTCAATCAGATCAAAAATGGTTGCTGCCATATGAAAAATGTGAACAAGTGGATTCATGACGGTGTATAAATGGGCACGCAAGGGAAATAAAAAAAAAGGATATGTTTTGGTTCTCTAAAAACTTTTGTTCTGAAAATTTTTTGAGAAAGAATTGAAAGAAGTTCACAAAAAAAAGGGGGAAGATTTTTAGATCACTATTTTTCCGTTGCTCTGAAATTTTGTTCAAGATTCTTGAGAAAATTGGAAGGTAATCACAGAAATTGAGGGAGCTGATGATCATCTGAAAATCAAATCTTCTTCAACACCAAATTATTTCTCTTCATTAAGAAAGCACCATTGCAACAAAGTCAGATAAGAAAAATTCAAGGTTCGCAGGTAAATTATTTGGTGATTTATTTTCTTTTCCAAAGTAAACTCCCCATTCCAGATTCATTTTCATTTTCCTGTAACCATAGATGTAGCACCACCTCAAAAAAAAAATCCTTCATAACCCAAAAAAAAATTCAATCATCCACAACCAAAATCAATAGAAAGAGTCCAAACGGTTCATATTCAAATTTCTAAAGACAGATAAAGTGAAAAAAATGTGAAAAATAGGAAGAATAGGTGGCGATCTTCTTCCTCGTAGCCATGAACCGTCGCGACCAGCCGCCCCTCCTCCCTTCCTGGCATATCCTTTTTCCTTCTCTCTCGAATTTTCTCTCGCTGACTCTCTCTCTTGCTTCCTTTCTCTCTTTTAGCGTTTGTATCAGTAAATGAGGGATGGGAACATGTAAAAATAGGATTTGTTTGTATCCATGGTTTAGGTGTAAGTGTGGACGTGAGAGTATTTTGTGCCAGTGTAAGCATGTGTGTTAATGGGTATGAGTGTAGAATAAAGAAAACCATCTTCAAGACCCCAATCCTTTTTATTAGAACCAAACCTTTTCAAGTCCGTGAATGTTCCTTGCTATTTTTCATTTTCATTTTATTTGTTTATTTGCCTATTAGTTAGTGGTAACAAGAGTGCGTTAACAAAAGTTTGAGTTGGTCTTGCTATAATATCTTTTTATCACATCAAAAGCCCAGCTGAATGTTTATTAAAACTTAAAAAAATTTTATAAAATCAATCCTTGGGTAATGTTCCTTAATCCATTCATTTTGTGTACATGTACATATTTTTTTTTCTATGCTTTAGCTGAATTGTATTTGGATTTGTTTAAAGATAAATAAATAATTGAAAATAAGATTTTTAAGTTAATTTAGCGCGATGGCTTGTTAATTCTATGTCTTAGAATATTTTAGCTATAAAGCTTGATATTCTAAAAATTCTTTAAAATAAAATCAATCAACCCGCAACTATTTTATAAAGAACTACGTAACTTTGAGTTCCCCATTGACCAGGGGATACGTAGGAGCGATTAAATCCCTGTCAAGTTCAAAATTAAATTTTTATAATTTATGTCTTACTTGTAAATAATTTTTTTTTTTGAAATATTTTATGTTATTTTTATATTATTTGAGAAGTATTTTTTAAATAAAATGTTAATTTAGCCGTGACGGCTTGTTAATTTAATATTTTGGACATTTTAGTGAAGCTTAATGATCCAAAAATTTCTCTGAAAATTTATTTTTCCCTTTTATAAAAAAGATATTAAAAATATTTCATTTATCTTGTTTGTGAATAATTCATAAAATTTTCTATTATATTCAATTTAAATTAGTCATTTATTTGTTAAAAAATTTTATTTCAAATAAAATGTTAATTTAGCCGTGACGGCTTGTTAACTCGTTATTTTAGACATCTGAGCTTGATGTTGATTTTCCAAATTTTCTTTTATTATTTTATGTTTTATTTTCTTTTCATAGAAAGTATCAAAATAAATTTTTATCTTATTTATAAATATTTATAATTTATAAGAGAGTTTTATTTTCATGTATTTAAATTTAAATTTCTTACTTATTTTATTTCAAATAAGGATGTTGATTTAGTGACGGCTTGTTGACTCAATATTTTGAACATTCGAATCGTGACGATTTGATGTTTCAGAATTTTTCTTAAGAATTTTTTTTTTGATATCCTTGTAAATAAATAATGACATAAATATTTTGAAAGGTTATTAATAATTTGCACAATTAATAAGTACCGTCTAAGGACGGGTGTACTAGGGTGCGTAGAATTAAATCCCTACCCTTCTCTATGCATAACCGACTCCGAACTCTAATCTGGTTGCAAAGACCTTTTCTTTAAAAATGGGGTTTTCCTGTTTTCCCAATTTAAATAAACGTGGTGGCGACCTAATTTTAAACAATTCTTTCGCCGTCCGTCAAGTTTTTCTGCGACAGATGGCGACTCCACTGGGATGTTCGAGAGTCAAGCTTAAAAATTGATTGTGCATATTATTGTAATCTCAAATTTTCCTTTTATTTTATTTTTTTTTCTATTTTTATTTGTTCTTTTTATTTTATGTTAAAATAGGTTGCCTTTTGTTTTTATTTTTCATTTTGCTCTTTCATGACAACTCTAGGATAAATGATTTCTTTTATGTTAGATACCTCTTGTACAGTTTTATGTTTTATTTATTTATTAATGGAAACCCTAGGATAGACGACTTTTATTTTCTATTATTTATTTTGCAGGTGTTGGTAATGGGTAGTGTTAGGATTCCAGGTTTGTATGCTCCCTTCACACACAACACTAACACATTAATCACACACGAGTGGGGCCCTATACCCGGGTTTGAGTGAAACTTGAGATAGGTAAGAGATTGTGTAACAGTAGCCATATTGGATGTACGTCCTATTTGGTTATTGTGAAAATCTCATCTAAGTGTGACTCTTTTGTAAATGTCCTCATCTGCGTTAACCTTGTGGATAACATTTCAAAAGAGTTGTTAGCTCTAGAGGCCATAGAATCCTGAGTTCATAGATCCACCTGATGAAAGTCTTCACAGGAGAAAGCTTATGAGACCATAGGATAGCCTTCCACAATTCAATAGGTCACAAAGGGAGCATACCTTCTTCTTTAACTTATTTTCTTTGTACATAAATTCTTTAACTTGTTTACAAGTTTTATTTGTATTTTCTTTCTCTAAAGAAAAATCACTCTTTCTTTTGTTCAACAGGTTTGTTAGAGAGCTATATCAAGTCTTGTTGTGAGTATCTTTAAAAAAATGGAAACAACCATGAGATCAAACAATTGTGAAGAATTGAAAAAGACTTTACATCTTAAAGCTAAGAAACCTTACATGAAAGCTTGAGATCTTTGAGTCAATTGTTAAAAGCTCCACAACGTCTTTCTCTCACAAGAAAATATGGAAAAGTCCTGAGCTTGTTAGAGGTGGAAGTAGGGCAGAGGCAATCACAGCCCTGGCAGGATTATGATCCTCCATTCCGATGCTTTACCTTTCAAGATTTCCAGTTGGCACCAACCCTTGAAGAATTTGAGCTGATCCTAGGGTTACCACTAGAAGGAGAAAAACCTTACAGCTACCAAGGACATTATGCTTCTTTGCATACAATAGCAAATGTCCTCAAGGTAAATGTAAGAGATTTGAGTGAAGCACAGAAATGCAGAAATGAGACCAGAGGATTCACAAGAGAGTACTTGGAAAAGCACATGCAGCGATTAGCTCAAACTGAGGATTGGGACACTTTTTCGGATGTATTGACCCTCACCATTTATGGAACCATTCTGTTTCCAAATATTGATGGTTTCGTAGATCTAGCGCAGTTGATGTATTCCTTGCCCGAAAATTTCATGCTCAGAATCCTATTCGCTCTCCTAGCAGATGTATATTGTTCCTTGAATTTTTGCTATGAGAAGAATGGCAAGAGAGTTTTGTGTTGTTTACCAATGCTATATGTGTGGATTATTGCGCATATATTCCAAAGAAGTTACAAGACACTCTGTCCTATCAATGATCTAAAAATGTATCAGGTCAAGAACAAAAGTGGGCGAGAATGGGCTGAGGAATTTGCCAAGTTAAATGAAAAAGTGATTCGATGGTACCTTTGGTGGGAAGATGGCAGACAATGATTTATCAGTGCGGAAATTTTCCAAATGTACCTCTCATGGGTACTCGAGGGTGTATAAATTATAATCCAGCATTGGTGTTGCGCCAACTTGGTTACCCCATAATGGAACCACCTTCTGAAGCTACAATAACTCCTTTCATCATGTACTACTCCATTCGGATGACATTGCTCTACTAGAAAATCCGATCTGCTTGGAATAATGTTATCCGAAAAGGAAAAGAATTGGGAGTTAGGAGCTTGCAGTGAAAGAAAGCTATCGCCAATGGGTGAAAAATAGAGCTCAAGAGGTTAAGTTGCCATTTAGAGTCTCAACTGCAATTACTCCTGGCAAGACATTGGCTTTGCATGTTGATGAAACTGAAGAAATCAAAGATATGAAAGAAAGACTGAACAAGGCTGAACAAGAAAAGATGCAAGTGGAGGCTGAACTGAAAACGCCCATCATGATTATGCAGCTTTAAACGAGAAAGCACCAAAAGAGATCAAGTTCTTGAAGGAACCAGTAAGAAGTTAAAACTAGGGCAGGAGCACATGATGAAAACCAAAGAATGTCTCATGGCTGCCAATAAAGAATTAGGACTTCGAAGGCAAGAACGTGATGAAGCATTAGCTGAAAATCAACGATTGAAAAAGCTGCTTCAAAGTGCTAAAACCTGAAAAGCTCATTAAAAAATGAAGGACAAATGAGACAACAAATTGGGGAATTGAATGATGAATACCAAGAAAGATTGAGGAACTAAATCAACACATGAAAGATGAGATCATGTATTATCAAGCTGTTCTGAAGAAGAAAAGAAAAAGATTGCAGATTTGGATCTTGAAGTGTAGCATCGAGATCACATCATTCATGAGTTGAAAGTTCGCTTTTCAAACCTGGGCTGGCCAATACAGCAATAGAAGATGTTCCAAGATATTTGGAAATGGCTGCAGGAAATTATCCCCTTTGAGACTCCAGATGAGATTCGCATCTTCGTCAACTCCTGGAGAGATTTGATTAGAAAGATGAAACAAATGATTGCAGAAAGACGTTGTTGAGCTATTGGCTTTTGAGTGACAATGTGTGGCTTTATGATGTATTTCTTTTGGAAATGGTTGTAATAAAGATAATGCTTTGAATGAATAATCATTCCTTCATATTGTTTGATCTCATGGCAATAGTCATTTAAATATAACATAGTACCTTTGAACGAGACGTTCTGGGAACAGTTATCATCAAAGACACTCACATCAAGACTAAGCACGATAGAAGACCTCTAATAAATAACAATTTTTCTTTCTTTTTAATAAATCTTATGCTCACAGGTAAAACTTAGTCACAATTGGGCGCCGAGGAAAGAAGATACCGATCTAACTCGTATTCACAATACCAGAGCGCGGACTAAGATGGCTGGTGGCAATAGTGAACAAGGAAATACTTCTGATCAAGTAAGAAATTTGAGCATGGAGGTTGATGCAGTGAGAGGGAAATTGAATGAAATGTCAACTAATCAAGCAAATATGGAAGAAATGATGAGAGCCATGAAGGAATCCCTTGATTTATTAAGAGCTAATCAAAATCGGGACATGGTAAACACGTCAGTTGAGGTACAACCAAGTGCTGCAATGATAACCATACCTGGACATTAAATGCACCTAAATGTCACTCAAGGATTGAATGAGGTGGATGAGATTCTAAATAATCCTCATGGACAGCCACCACCCACAATGCCATTGGTAATTCCGATTGGAGAAGGCTATCATTCATTAGAGAACACTCATACTGATGGGCATGAGCATGCTGCCCCTATTTGGGGGCAGCCTCGTGTTGTTATCCAGAAACAACCATTTTCCTCAGAAAATAGCCATGCAGAGGTGAATAAAGACAAGTTCAGAGAAGAATGGATGAAGAAGATTCAGGAGCAAATCAAAGCTATTCAAGGACCTAGCACTTATGGTCATATGGAGATTGAGCAGCTTTGCCCTCCTATTGACACAGTAGTTCCTAAAGACTTCAAGGTTCCTGATTTCTCGAAGTATGATGGCACTGGTAATCCTCTTTTTCATTTAAAGAGTTACTGCACAAAAATGTCAATATGGTCCAAGGACGAGAAGTTTCTTATCAGCTTTTTCCATGAAAGTTTAACTGGGCCCGCCTTAGAGTGGTATATCCAATTAGACCATTCCAAAATTTCCTGCGGAGGGAATTAGTTGACCAATTCATGAATCAATACAAGTTTAACATGGAAATAGCACCTACTCGCGAGCAATTGAGCACGATGCAAAAGAAGAAAGATGAGTCCTTTAAGCAATATGCTCAAAGATGGAGAACTTTAGCTGCTCAAGTGCAACCGCCACTTATCCCATCTGAAATGTGCTCGTACTTTTTGGGGACTTTAGGATCTCCTTACATTGGGGCAATGGCAGGAGCAGCATACAAAGACTTCTCTGAATTGATAACGGTGAGAGAATCGAGAATTTGGCTAAAGCTGGAAAACTTCCTGTGAGTAATGAGGACACAAGAAGAGGATTGCCACCAAGGAAGAAAGAGGCGGAAGTAAGTTATGTGCAAAGTCAGCAATCTTTCATTCCAAGATATGCCTCAACACACCCAAGATCCCAAATACCATCCATCCCTTATTACCCACCATACCAAACTACTCCAACCACAAATACAATACCATATACCCAACCTCAAGTCAATAACATCCACATACGACCATACCAACCAGCTCGCCCAGCCTATACATATAACTCGACCACATATCCCAGAACTACCCAAACACTACACCGCCTCGACCAAATTTCCAAAACCAGAATCGTAATCGATTTCCAAACATTCCACCTTTCCCAAAGTTATCCATTTCAAATGCTGCCGTTTCAAAAATTGTTCGATGCTCACCTGATCTCACCATGTCCTGTGCGTCCATTAGAACCACCATTTCCAGCTTGGTACAACCCCAACTTAACTTGTAAATACCACATGGAAGTTGCAGGGCATTCAATTGAAGATTGTGAAGCCTTCAAGACGGCAGTAAGAAGGCTAATTGCTTGTGGAAGATTGGACCTAAGAGGAATCAAAGCCCGATATTGTTAACAATCCGATGCCAAATCATGAAGGAGGAGCTCGAGTAAATGCTTTGACGATGGAGGAACCCTTGATCAAGAGGGTCTTGAATCTTCAAACTCCTATGGAGAAAGTTTTCATTGGCTTAAAGGAAGCTGGATACAACATCACAGGCACCTGCATCTATGATGAAGGAAAATGAGAAATGTGATATGGAATCGAGTTGTGACTACCACTCGGAGGCTTTGGTCATGACATAAAAATTGCTGGGATTTCAAGGCTCGTGTACAAGGATTACTCAACCTAGGTGTTATACAAGCAAAGAAGAAGCTGAATGTCTGAAGAGGTGAATGTGATTGAGCGTTTTGTGCTTCGAGTGCCTCCACTTAATCAAGCGCCAAAGCCAGAAAGGTAGTTATCACTGAAGAAACCAACACCCTTTGTTTATAAGGACACACATGCTGTACCTTGGAACTATGAGACTGAGGTTGAGATGAAAAGAGATATAGGAGAAACCTCAAATGCCCAAGTAGGTGGAGTAGTAACTAGTATAACGAGAAGTGGAAGGTGTTATGGTCCTAAAGAAATAGAAAAAGGAAAGTTTGTTAATGAAGGGAATGCTGGAAAAAGTTCTGACTTGGGAGGAAGTGAAATGAAAGAAGATGAGGAGGAGGAATTTCTAAAAATCATGAAACAGAGTGAGTATGATATTTGGAACAATTAAAGAAGACTCCTGCCAGAATATCCTTGTTATCACTAATCTTGTCATCCGAGCCTCATCAAAAGGCAGTGTTAAAGATCTTGAAAGAAGCTTATGTCAAGCCTGACGTTTCAACAGAGAACATGGTGAATATGGTAGATCCAGTGAAACGTGTCAGCATGATTACGTTCTAGATGAGGAAGTTGTGTCACAGGCTAACCCACGAGCACTGTACATAACTCTCAAATGCAGAGACCATATAGTGCCCAGGGTCCTCATTGATGGAGGGTCAGGATTGAATGTTCTACCTGTCGACCTTAAGTTACTTGTCAATAAGTAAGGATGATATATCACCGCAGGTGATGATTGTGAAGGCTTTTGATGGGGCAAAGAAAAGTATCCTTGGGGAAATGTTATTGCCATTGGAGATTGGCCCAAGTAGATTTGAAGTGTTATTCCAGGTAATGGAGATTGAATCAGATTACAATATGCTAGGAAGACCATGGATTAACAATGTTGGTGTTGTTCCCTCAACCTTGCATCAAAAGGTTAAATACATAGAGAATGGCTCAATCGTTACAATCCATGGAGAAAAAGATATCATAGTATCTAAACCAGTTACATTGCCGTATGTTGAGAATGTGGAATTGGTAGAGCAGTTTATGGCATAACCTGGAGGTAGTAGGCTGAAACAGGAACAGAATAAGCCCCCAATGCAAAATCAGGTGGTGGCTCATATCATGGCTAAGAGTGGATACCTACAAGGCAAAGGATTGGGACTGAGTTGCAAGGTATCACGACACCAATACCAGTCACCAAGAAGCCTAATCGATATGGTTTGGGATATAATGCACTATTGGAAGAGGAGATGAGGGGCATGACTCTTGAGCATTTTAGGAGGAGCAAATGGAGAAAATGAAGCAGATTCCTCACCTAAAGGAAACATTTCCAGGCCCAGCTGAAGTAATCCTAGCTGAGGAAGTTCAATCCCCTCTCTGTTGTATCACTATCAATATGGTGAATGTGATGAATCGAAGAAAACAACCCTCATGTTGCTAACAATAATGAGATGCTGAAAGAAGATTGAACCAGTTATTGATGTTGTTGCTTCAAAGTAATTGTTTGGGTTGTATTGATAAATATTGTTTATGCTTTTGTTTATGCTACTCAAAGACATCATCTAAATGCACTCGCATGATTATTCAATAATCTTTCTTTATCTTCCATTTTCCTTGTTTCTCTCTTTAATTTTTCTTTCTTCTTTCTTTTATTTACCATTCTCATCTCGTTAATTTATGTCTTCCATATTATTTTCATTTTTCCACCTTTCATTTTGGCATTCCAACCCATCCTAATTGCTTTCCAGGAATTTAAATACTATAGAAATTTTGTCGCATGAAAGGGACTTTGGAGACTTATCAATTGATTCTCTTGCGGCACTTGATTGTGATAGCCATGAATCTGATGAGGATGAGGAAATTGTTGGGCACTTTTCAGACCTCCTGGAGCATACAGAAAAGGAGTTTGACTTAGACAATGAGGTGATCGAGTTGGTTAACATGGGCATTGAAGAAGAGAAGAAGGAGCTAAAAATAGTGGAAAACCCAGAACGCTAGAAATGATTGCATTGTTCAAAGAATACATGGATGTTTTTGCATGGTCTTACCGTGATATGCCAGGGTTGGATCCAGAAATAGCTTCACATAAGATCCCTTTATATGCGGGAATTGAGCCGAAAAGCAAAAGTTGAGAAGGATGCGGCCTGAAATGTCATTAAAAATAAAAGAGGAGGTGTGCAAACAGCTGAAGCTGGATTTTTGGAGGTATCAAGACACACTGACTGGGTGGCTAACATTGTGCCAGTGCCTAAGAAGGATGGAAAAGTTAGAATGTGTGTGGATTATCGGGATTTAAACAAAGCTAGCCCGAAGGATGATTTTCCTCTCCCTCACATCGATGTCCTTGTTGATAATCCTGCAAAAAACCACCGATTTTCATTTATGGATGGATACTCAGGATACAATCAAATTCCCATGGATGTTAATGACAAAGGAAAAACTACTTTCATAACTCCATGGGGAACATTTTGCTATACGGTCATGCCATTCGGATTGAAAAATGCCTGGGCTACATACCAGCGTGCTATGGTTGCATTATTCCATGATTTGATGCACAAGGAGATTGAAGTGTATGTAGATGACATGGTTGCTAAGTCCAAAGAGGGAGAAAGTCATGTGGCAGTCCTACAAAAGTTGTTTGAAAGACTCAGAAAATATAAGTTGCGGTTGAATCCGAATAAATGTATCTTTGGAGCTTCTACGGGAAATTACTTGGATTCATTGTTAGGAGAAGGAATAAAAGTAGACCCAGATAAGGTGAAAGCGATACAAGATATGCCTGCTCCCGAACTAAACGGGAAATTAGAGGTTTTCTGGGAGGCTCAATTACATTGCTCGATTCATTGCCAATTTGACTAGTACTTGTGAGCCTATATTCAAGTTGCTACGAAAACATCAACCCGGAGAATGGAATGAGGAATGCCAAGAAGCCTTTGCTAAAATAAAGGCTTATTTAATGAAACCTCCAGTTTGACCCCACCTATACCGGGCCGTCCTTTAATATTGTACCTCACAGTGTTACCCACATCAATGGGGGCAATGTTAGGACAGGTGACGAGTTTGGAAAGAAAGAGCAGGCAATTTATTATCTGAGCAAGAAGTTTAATGACTGCGAATCGCTACTTGGCAATGGAAAAGACCTGTTGTGCATTGGCATGGACTTCCAAGAGGCTGAGGCAGTACATGTTATACTATACAACTTGGTTGATCTCTCGAATGGATCCGTTAAAGTACATATTTGATAGTCCTCATGTGTCGTTGAGAGTGTCAAAGTGGCAAGTGTTACTGAGAATTTGACATCAAGTATGTGACCCAAAAGTCTGTCAAGGGAGGTGCAATTGCTGATCATCTAGCTGAAAACCCGCTTGAAAGTGAGCAGCTAACCACTCCTGAATTATGTGACGATGAAGTGCTGTTAGTGGAGAAAGAAGAGATGGAAGAGGAGAATGTATGGAAGATGTACTTTGATGGAGCTGCTAACATGAATGGATGTGGAATAGGAGCTGGTGGTGTCACCTTGGTAAGCAATACCCAGTTCTGTCAAGTTGGATTTTGAATGTACCAACAACATCGCAGAGTATGAGGCGTGTGCAAATGGTTTGCAAGTTGCAATTGACTTGGGAATCAAAGAATTAAAAGTCTTTGGAGACTCTGCACTTATAATTTATCAAGTTAATGGACAATGGCAAACAAAGGATCCAAAATTGGTACCTTATCAGAAATACTTGTCTCGACTAATTGAGCGATTTAATGATGTGTCATTCTCTCATTTAACTCGAGACAAGAACCAATTTGCGGATGCTTTGGCAACTTTGGCTGTAATGACCAAATTGGAAGTCCATGCTAATGTCCAACCTATCCATGTGGAGGTGCAAAGCGAACCAGGATATTGTGGCAATGTGGAGATTGAACCAACGGTCAACCCTGGTATCAGGACATCAAGCAGGATATTCAAAAAGGAGAATACCCAGCTGGTGCAAATGAGGTGAATAAAAAGACGATTCGTCGACTAGCTATGAGTTTTTTCTTGAATGGTGAAGTCCTCTACAAAAGAAATCATGACGGCACTCTCCTAAGATGTGTAGATGCTCATGAAGCTGGCATAATCATGACCGAAATCCATGAAGGGATATGTGGAACCCATGCTAATGGGCACATGATGGCTCGCAAAATCCTAAGGAGTGGTTATTATTGGTCTACCATGGAAAGCGATTGCATCAACTATGTTTGAAGTGCCACAAATGCCAAATATATGCAGATCGAGTTAATGTTCCTCCATTTCCACTGCATAGCATGGTATCTCCCTGGCCTTTCTCGATGTGGGGCATGGATGTTATCGGCCCAATTAATCCTAAGGCATCCAATAGTCATCGTTTCATTTTGGTAGCGATAGACTATTTCACTAAATGGGTGGAAGCCACTTCATATGCCAATATCACACAAAAGGTGTTTCTCAGATTTATCAAAAGAGACATTATTTGTAGATATGGGATTCCAGAAGAATTATCACAGACAATGCTCCTAATCTCAATGGTGCCGAGGTTCAGAAGTTCTTTGAGACTTTCAAAATCAAGCATCACAACTCAGCTCCTTATAGGCCTCAAATGAATGGTGCGGTTGAAGCCAAATAAGAATATCAAGAAAATTGTTGCCAAAATGGTGGTGAATTACAAAGATTGGCATGAAATGCTGCCATATGCTTTGCATGCTTATCGTACCAACATACGATCAAGCACAGGAACAACTCCTTTCTCATTGGTATATGGAATGGAAGCTGTATCCCCTATTGAAGTTGAAATCCCATCATTAAGGGTTTTGATGGAGGCTGAGTTAGAAGAATCTGAGTGGGTGAAAGCTCGTTATGAACAGTTGAATATGATAGAAGAGAAAAGACTGGCAGCCATTTGTCATGGCCAGTTGTATCAAAGTAGAATGGCTAAGGCTTTCAACAAGAAAGTCCGCCCAGGGATTTGTATCCAGGAGATTTGGTTTTGAAGAAAATTCTCCCTAATCAAGAGGACACCCGAGGAAAATGGGCTCCAAGTTATGAAGGTCCTTACATTGTCAAACAAGCATTTTCAGGAGGGGCATTGATTTTGCAAAATATGGATGGACAAGAACTACCTAGACCCGTCAACACTAATGCAGTCAAAAAGTTTTATGCTTGAAAAGATGCTGTGAAAGCTCATTGGGTCTAAAACTTGAAGGAACGGCCTAAATGAAAGCTAGGATGAGAAATAAATAAAAATAATAAAAAGCCCGTTAGGTCGAAAACTCGAAAGAGCGGCCTAAGCAAAAGATAGGAAAAAAAAGAAGAAAAAAAGAAAAAAGAAAAAGCCCGTTAGACGAAAATCCAAAAGGCGTCCTAAGCAAAAGTTAGGGCAAAAGAACGTGCATCATCTCAAACAATTTACACTTGGGCAACTTTCGTGTTGAATGTGTCTTGTGAGCCAAGCATACCAAGATTGAAACTTGGGGCAATTTTTGGGGTTCAAGAGAAGGAAAGAGTGAAAGGCTCAGAAGAGAGACAGGAGCTATAGCATCCAATTTGCTGCAAGAAATCAATTGAATAAGCCACTAAGGACCAAACTGGGCAAATTTTTTATATTGTTTGAAATCTTATCTTTTACTTTACTTTGTTTACTTCTTCCAACAATTTGTGATATTGTTGTCTAATACATTAAGCAGTAAAAGTGCTTATTCAGTTAATCTTTCCATTTTCCCTTTTGAATGCATGTTCATTTATAATGTCTTGAGTAAGCATAAATTTAAAAAACCACGACCTAACAGTTCTTGGCAATGCATTAATGACTAACATCACACAAAGGGAATCCAGAAGCTTCAATTAAGCTTGGTAGAAAAACAATCATCATCCTAAAAGGGAAAAAGAGATAAGAGAGAATGGGAAGAAGTGAGCAAAGTTACAAAAAAAAAAAAGAGAAGTTTCATTTGCGCCAGAAGTCCAATACAGTGGCTACGAGTTTGATCGGTTGAAGTTTTCCTCAAGGGTTGCTTGACTATGGTGAGATTCCTTTCACAAGAATGTTTTTGTTGAAAAGAAAAAGAAATGCAGTGAAACCATATTGCAAGGCGTGTTAATAACAAACTTGAAAATAGACTTATGTGCTAAAATCCTCTCTAAAGAAGCTTATGGTTCAAATGTTTTTCGATGTTAAAATGATTCTTTTGTGACATATTCATCATCTCTTTCTTTTGATTTTCAAATCATTTAGGTTCTTGGCCTATTTCTCCTTTATCCATTTCATACTGTCATGATCCTGGATTCATTCCCATATTGTACATATACATCCTTGGCATTTCCACTTTAGCTTGATATTTTTTATTTACTTTTATTTTGAAAAAAAAAAAAAAAAAAGTTTGATTCTACATCTAAAAAAAATTTTGAATTTTACATTTCCATGATTGTCATTGCTTTAACATTTCTTGTCGGCCTCAGATTGCCATTTACCTTTCATTGACCTCAATTGCCAATTTTCTTTTCAAAAAAAAAAAAAACTGTACAAATTGTTGTTCTCCCTCAGTCTTTTAATTTTTTTGAGCCCTGGCTTTTAATTTCCTGTCGCTTGTTGACCGTATCCAGTTGGTCACAAGTCTTTTAATTTCCTGAGCCCCTGGCCTTTAATTTCTTGTCGCCTATGGACCCGTATCCAGTTGGTCACAAGGCTTTTCATTTCATGTTGCTTGCTACCCGTATCCAGTTGGTCGCAAAGCTTTTCATTTCCTGCACTTGCTAACCCGTATCCAGTTGGTCGCAAGGCTTTTCATTTCTTGTTGCTTGTGGACCCGTATCCAGTTGGTCGCAAGTCTTTTCATTCCTTCACTTGCTGACCCTATCCAGTTGGTCGCAAGGCTTTTCATTTCTTGTTGCTTGATGACCCGTATCCAGTTGGTCACAAGTCTTTTAATTTCCTGCCCCTGGCTTTTAATTTCCTGCCTGTGGACCGTATCCAGCTGGTCGCAAGGTTTTTCATTTCCTGTTATTTGTGGACCCGTATCCAGGTGGTCACAAGGCTTTTCATTTCATGTTGCTTGCCCATATCCAGTTGGTCGCAAAGCTTTTCATTTCCTGTCACTTGCTAACCCGTATCCAGTTGGTCGCAAGGCTTTTCATTTCTTGTTGCTTGTGGACCCGTATCCAGTTGGTCGCAAGTCTTTCATTTCCTGTCACTTGCTGACCCTATCCAGTTGGTCGCAAGGCTTTTCATTTCTTGTTGCTTGATGACCCGTATCCAGTTGGTCACAAGTCTTTTAATTTCCTGCAGCCCTTGCTTTTAATTTCCTGCGCCTGTGGACCCATATCCAGTTGGTCGCAAGGTTTTTCATTTCCTGTTATTTGTGGACCCGTATCCAGGTGGTCGCAAGTCTTTTAATTTCATGTTGCTTGACCCGTATCCAGTTGGTCATAAGATTTTTTTTATTTCCTATCACTGGTTGGCCTGTCCGGTTGGTCGCAAGATCTTTTGATTTTCAGCCCTTATCGGCTTGTAAATTCCTGTTAGCCCTCCATCAGTTTTAAATTTCTGTTGTTTTGACATTTCTTGTCATTTGTAAGTTTGTGTCAAAATTTGTTAGTTTCTCTTCTTTTCATGATTCATACATAGGTAATTTTTGAATTGTATAGTTTGCATGTGATTTTCTGATTTAGACTTTTTCAAAGTTAGAATCCAATCTTTCTTGCATTTACATTTCATGCATTGTCGAACAAAATCAATGTTCATGTCTTTACTCATTCCTTACTAAGACAATATGGAAAGCTTAGTCTTTCATATTCTCTTATAAGAAATGACTAAAGAGGGGCAACTTGAACAATTTGTTCGGCCCAAAAATATAAAAATTTTCTCAATCCATTTTATTTAAAAACAAAAAGGTCTTAGCCCATTTCTTTTTTTTCAATTGTTTAATTTTTATTATACAAAAATAAACAAGCCCATTATGTTTATTGCCGTATAAAAAAAGGGGGCTTTGGCCCATTTCATGTTTCAAAAAAAAATTTCATCCTGTTTTTGTTTTATTTTATTTTTGAGTTAATAATAAATAAAAATAAAAAATTGCTTGCTTTAGTCTTTGATTGTTTGTCTACACCGTTCATTTTTTTGTCTTTTTTTGAAAAAAATGAATGATGAAAAATGAGGCACTGTGTTCGTTCTTTGGGAAAAATGAAAAAGGACAAATGAGAGTTGCATTCACCGAATTGAGAGAGAGGAGAGTCAAATATTGCTGCATGAGTCAGAATGAAAAGCTGAACTAAAAGGAAAAAAAGAGAAGAAGCAAGCGTGAGTGAGAACAGATAGTCAAGGCAAATCCCATGGAATCAGGAGTAGTTTGAAAATTTAGCTCAATCAGATCAAAAATGGTTGCTGCCATATCTGAAAAATGTGAACAAGTGGATTCATGACGGTGTATAAATGGGCACCTGCAAGGGAAATAAAAAAAAAGGATATGTTTTGGTTCTCTAAAAACTTTTGTTCTGAAAATTTTTTGAGAAAGAATTGAAAGAAGTTCACAAAAAAAGGGGGGAAGATTTTTAGATCACTATTTTTCCGTTGCTCTAAAATTTTGTTCGAGATTCTTGAGAAAATTGGAAGGTAATCACAGAAATTGAGGGAGCTGATGATCATTGAAAATCAAATCTTCTTCAACACCAAATTATTTCTCTTCATCAGAAAGCACCATTGCAACAAAGTCAGAATAAGAAAATTCACAGTTCAGGTAAATTATTTAGTGATTTATTTTCTTTTCCAAAGTAAACTCCCCATTCAGATTCATTTTCATTTTCCCTGAACCATAGATGTAGCACCACCTCAAAAAAAAAATCCTTCATAACCCAAAAAAAAATTCAATCATCCACAACCAAAATCAATAGAAAGAGTCCAACAGTCATATTCAGAATTTCTAAGACAGATAAAAAGAAAAAATGTGAAAAATAGGAAGAATAGGTGGCGATCTTCTTCCCTCGTAGCCATGAACCGTCGCGACGCCGCCCTCCTCCCTTTCCTGCATATCCTTTTTCCTTCTCTCGAATTTTCTCTCATAGGACTCTCTCTCTTGCTTCCTTTCTCTCTTTTAGTTTGTATCAGGAATGAGGGATGGGAACATGTAAAAATAGGATTTGTTTGTATCCGTGGTTTAGGTGTAAGTGTGAGACAGAGAGTATTTTGTGCCAGTGTAAGCATGTGTGTTAATGGGTATGAGTGTTCAGATAAAGAAAACCATCTTCAAGACCCCAATCCTTTTTATTAGAACCAAACCTCTTTCAAGTCCGTGAATGTTCCTTGCTATTTTTCATTTTCATTTTATTTGTTTATTTGCCTATTAGTTAGTGGTAACAAGAGTGCGTTAACAAAAGTTTGAGTTGGTCTTGCTATAATATCTTTTTATCACATCAAAAGCCCAGCTGAATGTTTATTAAAACTTAAAAAAATTTTATAAAATCAATACTTGGGTAATGTTCCTTAATCCATTCATTTTGTATACATGTACATATTTTTTTTTTCTATGCTTTAGCTGAATTGTATTTGGATTTGTTTAAAGATAAATAAATAATTGAAAATAAGATTTTTAAGTTAATTTAGTCGCGACCTTGTTAATTCTATGTCTTAGAATATTTTAGCTTGTAGCTTGATATTCTAAAAATTCTTTAAAATAAAATCAATCAACCCGCAACTATTTTATAAAGAACTACGTAACTTTGAGTTCCCCATTGTACCAGGGGATACGTAGGAGGGCGATTTTGATCCCTGTCAAGTTCAAAATTAAATTTTTATAATTTATGTCTTACTTGTAAATAATTTTTTTTTCATCTGAAATATTTTATGTTATTTTTATATTATTTGAGAAGTATTTTTTAAATAAAATGTTAATTTAGCCGTGACGGCTTGTTAATTTAATATTTTGGACATTTTAGCCTGACAGCTTAATGATCCAAAAATTTCTCTGAAAATTTATTTTTCCCTTTTATAAAAAAGATATTAAAAATATTTCATTTATCTTGTTTGTGAATAATTCATAAAATTTTCTATTATATTCAATTTAAATTAGTCATTTATTTGTTAAAAACTTTTATTTCAAATAAAATGTTAATTTAGCCGTTACGGCTTGTTAACTCGTTATTTTAGACATCAGCCTTTATGTTTAATTTCTTTAAATTTTCTTTTATTATTTTATGTTTTATTTTCTTTTCATAGAAAGTATCAAAATAAATTTTTATCTTATTTATAAATATTTATAATTTATAAGAGAGTTTTATTTTCATGTATTTAAATTTAAATTTCGTACTTATTTTATTTCTAATAAGGATGTTGATTTAGCTTGACGGCTTGTTGACTCAATATTTTGAATATCGAAATCGTGACGATTTGATGTTTCAGAATTTTTCTTAAGAATTTTTTTTTTTGATATCCTTGTAAATAAATAATGACATAAATATTTTGAAAGGTTATTAATAATTTGCACAATTAATAAGTACCGTCTAAGGAGTGTACTGGTGCGTAGAATTAAACCCCTACCCTTCTCTATGCATAAACTCCGAACTCTAATCTGGTTGCAAAGACCTTTTCTTTAAAAATGGGGTTTTCCGTGTTTTCCCAATTTAATAAACGGTGGCGACTCCTAATTTTAAATAATTCTTTTCCGTCCGTAAGTTTTGCCGCGACATATATGTTGGGGAGATTCATGCTTATTAAAGGGAAATTGAGGAAATTAATGTGATAAGCAATAATGTTGTCACATGATTATGGATTTATGTACAGTAATTAGGGAGAATCAAGTGACAATATTTTTAATTAACATGCAATTTTATCTGTATCACATGGGGCGGTCAAGACGATTGACCTCCTAACCTTTTATCCTTATCCATACTCGAAGGGTGACCAACTTACCCCCACGCACTCTTGGCTCGCCACAAGCTAGCCAAAAGGGCGCTAGTCTTTAAGTTTATCCCTTCCCTCCTTAGACTCAGTCCTCCAGCGCCTCCGTTATCTCAAGCTTGGATTGGATGAAAATGTCCACACATTATTTATTTCTCCTCCTATCACGCCCATAACCTCCGCTTCCATCAAGCCCCCCAATCCGCACCCATCAATCCCATTATTCATGCCCTAATCGTGATTCTGCTCATTAATGACCCAGTTATATATATATCCCCATGGTAGAAGAGTAGGGTTAACTTCATTTACAAGCTATACACTAACTTACCTTCTATCTCTTACTAGACAACAACATTATCGATTCTTCATTAATCAATGTGAATTCCACATTATTTACGCTTCCATCAACTTACTTTTTGAGTAAGTGTAAGTAAAATTCCTATATTTGAAACCCTTGTCTTATCTTTTATTATTTCCTTTAACTCTTTCTAAAAGTTACAATACTATTTTTTTTTTTTTTATCAAATCAGGGTTTCACCACCAAAGCGGAACTAATCCTCTTGTCGGAGAAACTCTTCCAAAGAGGCAACAGCTAGCCACAAAATATGCTCTATTCCCATGAATGGGGATCAAACCCCTTACCACATGGTTAAGGGATAAGGTGAGCTTCACCACGCTACACCTTATGGTTAAAATTACAATACTATCATTATATAACAACTTATTGTTAATGTACAATAATATATGACAATATTATTTAAATGATGGGAAAACATATATGATGGAATTCAATTTAAGATATTATGCGAATGGTACCAATGTCAAAATAATGAGGATTTACAATTTGAGATAAATCCTATGAGATAGAAAAATATTGGTCAAGGCTTCAACTTTATTACAATCATAAATATATAAGAAGATTATTGGAGGAACCATATTTTTTTTCTTTCCTAATATTGTATCAATTTAGAGTAGAAATATTTAATAAAATAATATGAAGTTGAAAATGAAGGAAAACAAAGGTGCGTTTGGTTTCAAAAAGTAATTTTTAATTTTTATTCCTTGTTTCTTTTTTATTTTTTTTACTTTGTAAAGTAAATACTGAAAAAAATGTGAAAACTACAAAATTCATTTTTTATTTTTTATTTCCAATTTTTATTATTTCATTCACACAATCCTAAAATAAGAAAATTGAAAATGAAAAATATTTTTTAAAACCAAAAATTTAAATAGGGTGGAACATAAAAGAGGAGCACTAGAAGAAACAATACTAGGGTTTGGATTTGGATTGGTGGAATATGGTGAAGTGAGATGAAAAAAATAGAATCACAACAAGTTTAATTTTTTTTTTTAATACAACAAAGTTGGATGGAGTGGAATGAAGATAAATAAAACTCATTTCATCCGATACCATGTTTTTCTTTTTTTTTCCCTTAGGGTCTAGGAATTAGTTACTTGCCCTTTCTTTTACAAAAATTACTACTATATCCCTATTTCTAATATTACCGTATTATTATCTATCAATATATATAGTAAAATTCACTACACATGTCATTAATGCTAACTTCACTCTTCAATTATTTCACAATTCTTTCTTTTGTGATTAAAATTAAACTCAATTTATAATTATATATTATTCAAAGTATTAATATAATTATTTTGTAATTAATATTCACCTAAATTTTTAATTATGATATGATCTATTGTGTGTTGTTATAGTAATATGTATTATATCTATGTTTGTATTATACAATTTAAAACATTATCTATTATAAATGGGAACCTCAATGTCATTTACTTATAGAAATTAATCCTAAATCACTAAAAATATTATACTGAATAGTTTGCGTAATTGATATACAAATAACAATTTTTTTCTCAAATATATAGTATACAAAGGGTTAAATTTCTTCATTTTGAAATAACCATTTTCTACTTCAAAAGAGTTCATCAATTTCAAAATAATTTAAGGACCGTAATTAATTCTTTCACAAAATCAATAATATATTAATGTAACAAAAAAATATATTAAATTAGTTTATATTCTTATATGAATTATGTTATTTTATCATTTCAACGCTTCAAACTAATTCTTTAACTTAGTAATAATATATTTATTAATTTACATTCTTATAATACAATTTATGTTATTTAACTTGACATTCTTTATCTTGACTCATGAAATTTGTTGTTATCATTCAATTAAAAATATATTAAATTAATATTTAGTTCTATTTCTCTAATGTTTAAAATTAAATTTTATTTACTATATTAAGTTATACTTTATATTCATAAAATTTTTAATTTTATTAATACAGTTAGATGAGTTGTGTATTAAAAACCTTCTACTTTGCTATTTTTTAATCTGATTTAAAAATTGATTTAATTTAGAACTTTTTTTATATATATTATTTTATGTTTTTAACTTTTCATGTTATACATATTCTATTTGTTTAAGCTTTAATGCTAAACATTTAATCATGTAAAGTAGAAAAATAAAACAATGCATATTGCATTTGTTGCACATTTATTGCAATGTGTAATAAAGAAAAATATATTTGTATTTATATTACATAATTTTGAATATTCTCTATTCTATATATTAGAAAACTCAATGATCAATTATTTTATTAGATTGTGTATATATATATATATATATATGCATTATCTATCACTAAAATATCTATCGGAAAAATAAAATAAAATCTATCACCAACAGAAGATGCTTTGTTCTCTTTTCTTAATTTATTGTATGTTTAATTGCATTTGTAATTATCATTATGTGTGATTTATTGTCTATCTTATTATTGTGACTAGCATAATAATTAAAAAATAAAGCCAAAAACACTTAGCATTCACATGATAGAAATAACAAACAAAAAAAACCAAATCCTCTTCTTCATAAGGCATTATAATGAGAAAATTGAAAATTAAGATACAATTTTTAAATTTTAATTTTGAGAATAATTGTACTAAAACTTTTAAAAATTATCTTCATTTTTAAAGTTAATTAAATTAAATCTAAGAAGGAAGATATGCAATTTTATATTTAGTTATATTTTATATTCATAAGATTATGAATTTTATTAATACAAGTTTATTAGCATAGTATTAAAAAATTCAATTTTCCTATTTTAGTCTAATTTTAAAAAAGAATTTATTTTTCTATATATTGTTTTATGTTATAAAGTTTTAACACTATACATATTCTATTTGTTTTAAGTTTCGATGATAAACATTCAATTATGTAAGCTAAAAAATTACTAATATACAATTAAACATGCAAAAATAAATGTAACTAAAAAAATAAACTAAAAATGCATTTAAATAAATAAAACAAAAAATAATAATTAATATAAAAATTAAGACTTAAAAACATAACTAAAGAACAAAGCAATTTACTTATAAATCTTTAAATATATCTGAATAATAATCTAATTTATTAATGTGTTGTATAAAACTTATTAATTTAAAAAATTATTAGTCATTACAATTTTTGAATTAACCATAAATTAAAGGGCACTCACGTACACCAATATATATTTTTATATATATTTTCCTTCAAAAAATTTTGTTTATGATACTTTTTTGAGTGAACAACCAATTTGATCCTTTAAGATTTTTGTATTTGACTATTTTGTCCTTAAAAAAAGAAATTAATCATGTGATCTTTAAAGATTGAAAATGATGAACATATTAATCCCTCTATTAGTTCCTTATTAGTGGACATACATACGTGATATAGGACAATGATGACATACTATTAAAAGGTTAGAAGTAAGCTAAATAAAGTTATTTTAGAACATATTATACTTTTTTTGGTGACTAATTTTAAACTCTATTTTACTTTAAATAACATATGCATCACTTAACATCATGCTAGGTCAATGTATAATTTTATTAGTGTTTAAATAATTAAATACATACAGGGGACTAATATGTCTTATTAGTAAAATCTTGAATGATTAATAATTTAATTTCTATTTTTTGGACTAAATAATCTTAAATTTTCTTAAAAGACTACATGAGTTATATACTTTACTTTTTTTATATCACATTTAAGTGATCAGTTTTAGTCGTATATAATTAACAGTTAGCATAATTGATATCCAGATAACAATCTTTTTTGTTTCCTCAAATGTATAGTATACAAATAGTTGAATTTCTTTATTTTGAAATAAACCATATTCTTTTTCGAAAGAGTTCATCATTTTTCAAAATAATTTAAGGATTATAATTAATTCTCTCATGTAATCAATAATCTAATAATGTAACAAAAAAACTCAATAATATAAAAATAAAAAACAAGCCAAATTCTCTTCTTCATAAGGCATAATAATGAAAAATTAATAATTGAAATACAAATTTTGAATTTTAATTTTCAGAATAATTGTACTAAAACTTTTAAAAAATTTCTTTATTCTTAAAGTTAAATTAAATCTAAGAAGGAAGATACGTAACTTTATATTTAGTTATATTTTATATTCATAATATTATGAATTTTCTAATACAAGTTTATTAGCATAGTATTAAAAAAAATTAATTTCCTATTTTAGTCTAATTTAAAAAAGTAACTTAGAATTTATTTTTGTATATATTATTTTATGTTATAAAGTTTTAACACTACACATATTCTATTTATTTTTAGTTTTAACGAAAAACATTCAAGTATGTAAACTAAAAAATTACTAATATACAATCAAACATACAAAAATAAATGTAAGTAAAAAAATAAAAATGCATTTAAATAAATAAACTAAAAAATAATAATTAATATAAAAATTTAAAAATAAAAATATAAGTAAAGAATAAAGTAATTTACTCATAAACCTTAAAATATGACTGGATAATAATCTAATTTATAAATGTGTTTTATAAAATTTATTATTTTTTATTATTTTTCTTCAACCAAAAAATTATTAGTCATTACAATTTTTGAATTAACCAAAAATTAAAGGGCACTCATCACATACACCAATAATTATTTTTTAGTATCTTTTCCTTTACAATTTTTTGTTTATGATACTTTTTTATATTGCTTTTAAATGATTTTTTTAGTCGCTTTTGAAATTTAAAATTATTTACATAAAGTTAATTATTATAATGTATTTGGAGGTTTACAATTTAGGATTTAGAATAATTTATTAGTTTTAAAATTGGAATGCAATAAATTAATATGATCAAATTTAAAGTAAAGTTTTATTTATTTTAATTTCAATGATTTACTTAATGACAAAAAAGATAAATAAAAATTACTCAACTAGGCACACAAATAACGCCTTTCTTAGAACTTAGATCCTATCGATTTGTCAAGTTTTGCATTCAATATTGTTTATAGGGTGTTCTCTCTTTTCTCTTTATGAGGTTCTATATTTTAAATTGAATCTTGATTTGATTTTATGTATTGACTACACATTTTTTAGTTTTAATTAGTTTTTGATTCATAGTTGTCACCCCATGAATTCTTCTCTCTTTCCTATTCTTCAACATAAGACTTCAGCTATAACATATTGAGTAACTTTGGAATCAGGTAATGTTTTCTCCCCGTACTTTTAAGCATAAAGGGAATTTTTCAATCTATGCCTTAATAAAGGTTGACATATTAAAATATAATATATTTCATAAAACTAATATTTACAATGAAGAAAATTATATTAAACAACAATAACTCCTCCATTCAAAGAATCTTTTCAGCCTTACAATCCATTTCACTCTAAACTAATTGGGCAAAAATGTTGTCAGAATCACTTGTTAGAACTAAGGATTTTTGAGGTAACATAATCTTATATTATATTACAAGTTGCTTTGTTAGTATCATTTGAGCTTTTATATCATTTGGTTGAATCTCTAATAATGAAAAAATATGTACTAATTGATATAATCAATAGATCATTCAAATGAATTGAATTTATCTAAGATATTCTTCATCTCACATGTATTGTAAATTTAGATGCGTGCTCTCAAGAATTTGTGTAACTATATCACTATTCACTAGCTACTTAAACAAGTATTATCTTCGAATTCAAATCTAATATTGGAATATCTTCTCTTACTATGTATATTATCTCATTGTCAATATATTAGTATATGTATATTTACTTTTGTTTCATAAAATGTTTATTAATAATAAATATAAATTTACTTACTAAAAATACTTTAATTTTCTTAAAAATATGGTAGAAAGAGTACTTTTGAAAATAAAGTTGAGAATAAGTGTAGAAAGTTTTTTTTTTACACTAAAGTTTAGATTTTTTACAGTTTTCCTTTTTTAATATAGTTAGTAATGTAAAATATGTTATTTTCATTAGCCAAATACCACTAATCAATGTTACTGAAAAACTATATAAATTACTTGAATAATATTTTTGGTGTATTAATTGGCCAAAAAATATCTTAATCAAATAAAGAAAACAATTAAGATATTTTATTTAGAAAACTTAGTAATAAAAGGTAAGAAATTATATTGACTTTTTGTATAAATAAAATTATGAAACATTTAAAAAATAAATTACTTTAATATTTTATCATTTTATATTGATCATTAAATTGTGATTTCTTATGTAAATAAAATGCACAGAGTTTTATATTAACATATATTATTTAGTTATAATTATCAAAAGTTGAATGTATTAAGATGAAATGACTTATATATGAGTTATGCTTATATATAATTTTAAGAGAGTTTAATGAAAATATTAAAAGAATAATTGTCAAAATATAAATTGAGTTAAAATTATTAATCAAAAGTATAAAAAGAATACGTGTTTTTTTATGGTAATTGATTATATGTATTTAGTTGTGTTGCATAAAACTAACACAACATAATATATTGACTATTACACTTAAGAATGTCAATAATTACTATATATTAACTATTAAATGTATAACTTTTTTTAATCTATACCATTATAGTAGAAATACATAATTAAGCTAAAATTATTAATAATAAGGCTTTTCATGGACTCCATCTATGACATTACATAAAAAAATTTAAAAGACTCTATTATTATATTCTAATTATAAAATTTATAATTAAACCCGTGCATTGCACGGATATTATCTCTAGTATTAGTGTAATTGGTGCTTTGTTGAGAGGTTTATGGTTTGTTAATGGTAACAGACATGGAGGGGCTCAGGCACGGGTTGTTGGACGCATAGGGAAGATTGATAGAGCTACTGTAAAAGGTAACCACAATGGTTGACAGCGTCGACATGGTGGTCAGCAATTGAAGGCGATAGTGGTCCATGATCAATGCCAGTAATAATGGCGAGCCACCGAAAAGCAATCGTAGTTGGTGCTGCTCTTGTATTGATATGATGTGAGGTTGAAGATGAGTGAAATAGGGTTGTTTGCTGGTTACAAGAATCGAAGAGGTTTTACCATCATATTCACAAAGTTGCCATTATGTTTTCTATTTCTTGTATTTTCAATGCTCTTGTTGTTTTTCTATTTTCAAATTTAGTGTGAAGAAAACAATTAGTCAAACGAGATTTTTTTTTCAAAATGAAAACTAATTCGGAAAACAATTTTCAAACAAACCCCAGTGACACTACAAAAACTAAAATTTGAGAAATAAAAATTACCGGACCAAAACTAAAATCAGTATAAATTACAACAACCAAAATACTAATTGTTTAAATTGTTTAGATTTGATTTTTATGCATTTTTGGTATAAAAAAGTTTTTATAAATATCTAACCATGTAATGACATATCAATAAAAATATTTGACTTAATCATTTATTATTTTAAAAACATTTAAAGTAAAACACTTAATTAAATAAGAATGTGAAACTTTTTTATACTAACAGTATTTTCACCTTTCTAATAAGCCGATCAACTGAAACCTAGCCTGAACTAAATTACAAACATACCCTAATGAGCAAAAATAAATTAACTCTATAAAATAATAAAAAAATAATATAAATACATAAATAATACCATTTTTCTTACAATATAAAAGTTGATTTATCTAACCAATGCCCTGGACGCTGCTGCACTAGTTAAGGTTTCCTATAAGAAGAAACTCTCAAACATATGACGAAAACCCTATAAATAAAACGCTTCCCAACCTTAATGGGTTGTTTCCAATTAACAGCCGCGGATAAGCCACACGGACACAAGCTTCCCAACTCTTGTACTGAGGACAAGGCAGAATCTCTGTGCATGAAAATTATAACCCATCTTTTTTTTTCTATTTCCTTGTGCTTGCATCCAATGCAATACCATTTTACTCTGCACAAGTGCTAAAGTGCATATCTACTGCTCGATACAATTAATGTTCTATTTCTTTTCCCATTTTTTAAATGCATTTATTCAACGAGTTGTGTTCATCTCATGGACAGGTAGGTGCCAGAGACACCAACCATACTATGGTTTGCTGAAAGGGATGATGAAGTTTGTTGCTGGGTGCTCCTTGGTGACAGTTTCATTTGCTCCTATAAGCTCCAATGTCATTAAAAACAGTTGCAGGTTCTCGGTAGTTGGTATATCTGGTGGGAATTTCCGCAGTTCAAGGTTGTTTTCTGCTTCTTGTCGGAGACAACAATCGAATACTAAAGATGGGGTGGCTGCAAAACACTATCTTCCTCCTTGGTTTAGGTGGGGTACCCTTGTTTCTCTGCATTTTCACATGTCTTAATGATATACTATGATGCACCGATACTTCAAAATAATCGACGTGCCTCTACTGGATATGTATCATATCAGACACTTTACCAATATTTTTTGATACTCCTAGTTCTATTTTGCATGTTTTTAGTTTGATTTACCGTGCAACATAGTTGGTATATTTAGTTGTGCTATTATGAGTATGCTGATTCTTTCAACTTAGTTTTGGTGTCTTGTGTTTTTTTGTTGAATTGAATTGAACTACTTCAGTGTTGCTCCAATGATGGACTGGACAGACCATCACTATAGGACTCTAGCTCGGCTTATATCAAAACATGCTTGGCTCTATACTGAGATGCTTGCAGCTGAAACAATTGTTCATCAGAAGGACAATCTGGTAATTGTAAAGATAAGTCTGCTTGTTAACAGAAACGAGAGAATGAAAAAAAAAAAGGGACTAGGAACTATGGAGCTAAAATGGTTTTTTCTTATGTGCATAACTAAGATCATGATTGCAATTTGTGTAGTGTTTTCTGTGATATAATATATTGCATAACTAGTAATGATTAAAATTTAGTTTAGAATTCGGTTGCTTATCTCATAGTAGCAGGCATATGTGTGTGCACTAGAGCAGTTTAATGTAATGGTATTTAACACCATTACTTCTGTATGAATTGGAACTGTGAAACCATTGATTGATTCTTTTACTTTGTTTATTCTGCTCAGGACAGATTCTTGGCATTTTCTCCAGAGCAACATCCAATTGTGCTTCAAATTGGAGGGAGTAATATAGAAAATTTGGCAAAAGCAACTGAACTTGCTAATGCTTATTGCTATGATGAGATCAACTTAAAGTTCGTATATTTCCTATCACCTTAAATCTAAAAGTTTCACTGTTCTGCTATTGATCTCTGATGGATTTTTTTTCCCCCTTTAAATACCAGCTGTGGATGCCCTAGTCCAAGAGTAGCAGGACATGGGTGCTTTGGCGTGAGTCTCATGCTTGAACCAAAGGTTAGAAAATCATCCTTAATTAAATATGAGATGCAAACAAATTGAATATATAAATCTTCTCCATCAATGTGCACTGATGTGGAAATCTAATTTATACAAGGAAAGTTTGTTGCTGAAGCTATGTCAGCAATTGCTGCCAATACAGATGTACCTGTCAGTGTCAAATGTCGCATTGGTGTGGATGATCATGATTCCTATGATGAGCTCTGTAAAGTCCTTCTTGTCTATTCAAGTTGAAAGGCATTTTAGGGTTATAATTCATTTTATAAAATATTTGTGTAATGGTGTTTGGGGTTAGATATTGAACTTTCTGTTTCTTTCAGGTGATTTCATATACACAGTTTCTTCTCTCTCGCCCACTAAGCATTTCATAATTCACTCCAGGAAGGCACTGCTCAATGGCATTAGCCCAGCTGAAAATCGGAGTATCCCCGCTAAAGTTTGTTCTCCTGAAATCCGACCTGTGTAGTCATATTATATATATAGGATTGCAAATGATGTTTTGCATTTTTTAATGCAGATATGAATATTTTTATGGCCTCTTGCGTGACTTTCCTGACTTAACATTTACAATCAATGGTGGCATTACTAGTGTTGATGAGGTAAGCTGTTGTCGTGGTGATCATTCTGTGTATTAAGACTAACATTCATATGAATTTATAGGATTTTGCCAGCACTAAAACTGTTCTCTTAAAATAACTGTATATTGTTCCAGTGCTTCTGCCTTTCCCTGTTTTAATGGGGATTTTGATTGTAGGTCAATTCAGCTCGGCAAGCTGGGGCTTATGGTGTTATGGTTGGACGTGCAGCATACAACAAGTACGTATTATAAACAAAAGTTTTCCCTCGTTGCCAGTTGCCTGTTTGATATCTCAGAGAAATGATTTTGCTTTTGAAAACAAGATTCTGCTCTTCAATAAAAAGGAAAAAGAACATCATTCTAAATGCTTAGGTGTTAGGTGACAGTATAGAAATTGTTTTATATCAACTGAAATATTTTGTTGACTGAACCTTCTTGTTGTTGCTTATATAAATTGATACATGGTGGCTTGAGTAACTATTGTTCATAATCATAACAGCCCGTGGCATATTTTGGGACATGTTGATACTGCAATTTATGGCGTTCCAAGCAGTGGTCTTACACGTCGTCAGGTTCATTTACAGAATTTTCGGTTTTACACAGATGCATCTACGCCAATTTATAGAGTTATCTTTTCACAATACTCTAGAGTTTCCCATTTTTTTAATTATTCATTTCTTATTTAATTAAGGTACTCGAAAAGTATCAAGTTTATGGGGACTCAGTTTTGGGAAAATATGGACATAGGCCTACCGTGCGAGATATTGTAAAGGTGAGGATAAATATGATGCTCTGTTACTTAATCTTCCTATTTCCTAATTTCAACTGTACATTCACTGTAAATTCCTGTGCCACTGTATGCAGCACAGAATAGGTGATATGTAATAAAGCGATACTATTTTATATGAAGATATAACTTTTAAGTAGTTATACAGTACACTCTTTGAACTATTTTGTTTTAGCAGTTAAAAGATTGGAGCTTTTATTTTCTTCCTGTCCCCTTCCATTTGCATGAAGCAAGCAAGATTTGATATGCATATGTTTACCTACAATTTGCTGCTATTATATGGCTATCATCTGTGATGTTGCTGCAGCCTTTACTCAATCTTTTCCATTCAGCGCCCGGGAATGGACTTTGGAAGCGCAAAGCAGATGCTGCTTTCCGAAATTGCACGGTAAGATTGACGCCTAATGAAGTGTATCTTCTACTTATGAATTTACTTAACAAATAGTTAGTTGGGGTACTAAGGTCAAGTTTTTATGTTGAATAATTTGGTTACTGTAACTGTGCTCTTATAACTTTAGTTATTGCTTGAAATCCTTCGTATACTAATTGAATTCTTGAGTCATCCAGACAATTGAATCATTTTTTGAAGAAACCCTTGGAGCAATTCCTGACTCAGTGTTGGATTTTCCTGCTGCGGAACCACCACCTGGCCGTGGAGATCTTTTTGCTAACATAGACAGTTTACTGCCTCCTCCATATAGAACAAGAGAAGAGATTGTTATATGCGCTTAGGCTCACTTGCAGTTCACAAATCCATGTTGTAGTAACTCCCATTCTTTTGTTAAATGATAGTGATAGGTCTCATGTTACAGCACTCCTTAATACAACACAAATGCATCAGTTATCTATTGTAAGCAATGAACCTTGAAATGTAATCCATGCCAAGTAGAAAGGGAAATGTTCTTTCTTTATTTCATATTTGTTAGAAATTAATATGGGGACATCATGATTTGTTATATTGACATTTGCACTTATATGAGCCACCTTAAATTCTCCTGAGATTCTTATTATTTGAACATTAAAAGCAACATTAAAATGAAACACTTCCATAAAGAGATAAAAGCAGGAGAAAATTGGATTTTACAGTGATGTACACTTACCCATATATATGTCTCTCTCTTTCACAATGTCTTCATAGTGACCTATAATAAATAGGTACTCCTTGTATCAGATAATCCGAGCCCTATTTGTTTTTTTTTCTTTTTATTATTATTTTCTCTATTTTTAAGAAAAGGAAAATAAAAGGAGGGAAGGGAGCTAGAAATTTGAAAGCCAATACAATCCTTAATTTTCTGATCCTCGCAATCAGCGTTTCATAATCATTTGTAGCACTAAACGTCCAAGGGCCACAAATATCCAGAAGATCAATTATTCAACGTGGCAATAATTTATTGGCCATTTTGTCAAACTAGATAAGATTGTGGATGGTCCTACCCGGTTCCTCGTTTGTGATTCACATTCCCTAATATATTCTTTTATGATCTAACTTGACCACTTGCAACATTGAGGGAACTACTTTTCATATATCAAAACAAAGGGGAGCAACTAGCTCAGTGCTCAGATTAACATAACAACAATGGCATCAATCACCATGACAGCATCATTCCTTGGCACCTCAGCACCCACCACAGGAAGGTCTCCAGTGGCAACTCAGAAAAGGGTCGTGGTAGCAAGTGCTGTCAAAGCCGTTGAAGGTGAAAACAAGGCAGTGAAGGTAAGTCATGAGGACAAAGAGGGAGGCAACAATGGAAGGAGAAACATGGTGTTTGCTGCTGCTGCAGCAGCTCTTTGCTCTGCTGCTGGCATGGCTGTGGCTGGTGAGCCCAAACGTGGTTCCCCAGAAGCTAAGAAAATCTATGCACCTGTTTGTGTCACCATGCCAACAGCTAAGATTTGTCACAAGTGAGATAGGGCCTTGAAGGCTTTTCTTTAAATTACTTGTATTGCTTTGAAAAAAGAACAATGGGATTGTAATGTAATGCTTTTGGTTTTATGTGATTCTCTCAGACTCTGTATTAGTTCTTCATGAAAGCATCGCTTTGCTTTATCTCTTAGGCTTTGGTATCCTTGGTTTAATAATGCAGACTAATGGAATAGCATGTTGGTTCTCTGAGACACCAGCTAAAAAGAGGTGGTTTTGTCCAAGGAACCATAATTTTCTTTAATACAATTATTTCTTTGATTTTTACTTCTAACCAAACCCACCCTTAAAGCAAATTATAATCATATATGATGAATATTTAATTTATCTTTTTTATACTAACAAATAACTAGTTTTTTTTATTTATTTTTGATAAAACAAGTAACGAGTTTATAACACTTCAAAAAAAGAGGTTTGTAAAAGAAAAATAGATATCATAGTGTATTTACAATTTTCTTAGTATTGTTTTATCTTCATCAGGAGTTAAATCGTTTTTTAAATTGCAAGAATTTGTATTGAAAAGTTAATAAAGAAATGGAATTTTTGTTGAAAGTAAAAAAAATTATCTGCATTGGGTACATACCAATTAAATTAGAGGTTAATTTTGATGTATTCATATTGTAAAATTTTTTATATTATCATCTAATTAAATCCTTCTATTTACATAACCTTTTAAATAGTAGATATAAACTCAACAATTTTCCTAATGTGATAATATATGATTGGATGTAAATGTAAAACTTTATTATAACATTAGTGCATAGAAATTACACTAATTAAAATATAATCAATATACAAAAGTTAAATTTTAAAGTTGAAAGATATTTTTATTGTTTTGCAAACAAACTTGGATTGTTTCTATATGAGACGAAATTAAAAGGAAAATTTCTTAAATACATTTTGGTTTTTTCTTCGTACCATAGGATATCGATATCCTTCTAATTTATTTTTAAATAATTGTAATTAATTTTTGTGTTTTTATATTTTAATAAATTGAGTTAGTAGGATAAATAATACAATCTTAATCATAAATAATTACAAAATATTAACAGTACTAAACAAATGTAAAATTTTTGGTTACTCACATGTAAGGGTGAAATAGTCTAAACTTAAGGTTAAATGTGCCTAGCATGTATTGCAAAAAAAATGGTCTGAGCTTCAACCTATACTTATCGTGGACATTTTTTTTTTTCTGTTGACATGACCCTTAATCGGACTTTTTCAAAATCCTGGTCTAGTTCAAAACCTACTTAAAAATCTACATGATAATAAAACTTTCAAATAGACCAAAATCTTTATCTCAAATAAGATTAAAAAAACCTTTTAAATCTGTAAAAAAAAAATGTATTTTTAAATAAATCAAAAAAATTTTATTATTAATTTTTAAATAAAAATAATATTGAATAGATTAAAATATTTATATTATGGACAGCTACTCGTGCTAAAGCTAAACACATCACATTGGAGATGGAGGGGGAGAAGGTTTTGCAAGAAATATTAAATAAATAAACAAAGTAGAATTTATTTATTTTACAATTTTTGTTCTCCGTCGCTGAGAGTGGATTCAGTTGCCTATAAATACGAGTCCATCAAATCGCACGTCGCTAGAATCCAGAATCCCTCTTTGAGAGAGAAAACAAACAAATCTGCTTGCTTGTGAGCAGTGAGTTGTGGTTGTGAATTTGTGATGGAGAGCTCCCACACCAACTGGTCCATTGTCTCCTCCTCCGGTTCCCTCGCCAATTGCGTTACCTTCGAGTCCGCACTCTCCCTCACTGAGGAGGAGGAGGAGGAATCCACCTCCAATTCCCAATCCTCTCCTCTTGTTCTTCGCTCACCTTCTCCCGATTCCGTTCCTTGCGAGATCAAGAGTACGTTCCTTCATTTTCACTCGTATAGTACCTCGATTTCACTTCCTTAGACTAATCATCGTTCTAGTTGTAGTTTGTTCCTTCAATTTTTGGAATATGCCTTATAGCGGCTTCTTGCGCCATCGAATCTTACTTGATACATAACGCGCGCGCACACACGCGCAGGCAAAAAAATTTAAAAAAGGGAATCATTGAACAAATTGACATGAATCTGGTGTATTTGTTTCTTGAATTCAATATAACGTTTGTGTATTTGCATACATAGAGGAGTTGAGTTTAATTTTGATGCCATGCCAATGTCATCCAATCAAATCTCACCTTTTGCATGACATTTGAAGTAGTGGAGGCGGAAGTTAACTACGTTTGCTTATGTGATAGATATTACGTGATTGGATTACTGTGCGTCAAATATTTTTTACGCCGTCAGTCTATTAAAATTAAATCCTATACAGAATCAAAACTTCATAAGTGATGTTTGATACTGTGAAGAAAATAGATTATACTTTAAAGCTCATGCATAATCAATTGGATTAGCTTGTGGTTAATGCCGAATATATTACTTTAAGTTACTATATACGTCTAGTCTGGGCTTGAGTCATCGACTTCAACATAGTGTTTCATATTATTCATTCTTTTATATTTTTGAAATTACTATTGTCGAGGTTGGATAAAAGTGTATGGGTTTGTCATAAGATTTCCTAGCTTGGTTAATGATTCTTCCCATGTCAACACAGCTTGCCATTTGAGAATAGTGCAAAAGGAAAAAAAAAATGAAAAGAAAACTGAACTATATTAAGGGTGTGTTTGTTGGTATTTTGGAGGGAGGGGAAGGAAAGGAGAGGATTGTAGTATAAGATTTTACATTACAAGCCCTGACTTCTCCCTCCAAAATCCAAACTCACAAACACACCTTAAGAAAGAAGAATGATCTGATATGAAATTTCACACTTCTTGTTGTGATTGATGAGGAATTCAATGTTATGCAGTTATTTTTGCCACAAAACATGAGCTCAGACAAGTTTATGTTCGAAGTACGGCTCGAGTGTATGAGATTTACACTGCACCTGACCTGCGGAGCAGCAATGAGTATCTTTGTACAGTTCACTGTGGTGTTGCTGCCAGAGATGGAGAAATTCTTTGTGCTCCTGATAATCTCGAAATAGCTTCTTCACATGTTGAGGGTTCTAACAGAGAGTCGTGTGAGGAAAATTTGAAAAATGAAGATGACTGGGTTGAAGTAAAAGTTCCCGGTTCTCCTGTGCTTGACAGGAGGAACATCCCTTTGCAAACAAATTCCTACGCCAATTCAACTACAAGCAGTCAGGTATGCAGATTTTCTTTCCTTTCATATTCCATTTCATCCATTAGTCAAGTATGTTAACATCTTTAAAGACCAGCAAAGCAAACAAAAAGGAAAAAGAAACAGAAAGAGGAACTATGGGTGTTCTTCAGAAGAGTAGAAGATCACAGTACCATTATTTTAATAAGCGATTCATTCTTTTCTCATCTCTTGCCACAAGGTGGTGGTATCATACCGGTGTTAGATTATTTTTCAATTTCCTGATCCTCTTTTTTTGTCCACAGGATCTTTTTGAGGCTACAGCCGAGATTAATGATGTGAATCCTTGCATGTCTGTTACACTTCGTCTGCTCTCACTTCAGAGTAAAGGCTACGTTTATGTTGATGAGATTTATGTATTTGGTGATCCTGTTGATTCAGCTGATTCAGAAAGCCAAGAGAGCCATAATGAAAACTCATCCGGCAGTTCTCTCATGGCTATGTTTCTTCCGACTCTAATGCAATTATCGAAGACATCAGCTCTTGGCCATCAAAATGCTGTCAAGAAGGAAAAACAAAAACAATCTTTTTCAGCGGATGATTTAGAAGAAACCCACCCAAGTGATTCTGTAATCAAAACTCGACTGAAAGGAAAAGCTAGCATAACTGATTCTCAAGAAATGAAGTTGAAAGAGGTGAATGGAGGTTGGGTGGCTCCGTCCCAGCTAGACACATCCTCACAAGTTTGTAAAATGGATAGGGACGATACTGCTGTACCCTCACAAGCTGATGCAGTGGAGAGCAAACATAGCGTTGTACCCTCACAAGCTGCTAAAATAAATAGCAGTCATAGTGCTATCCCCTTGCAGGTCGCTCCTACTGAGAGCAATCACGGTGATTCTCTTGGTGGCAATGTTGAAAGGGTGTTGGAACAGCTTGTGTCACGAATGGACAGGATAGAGCAAATCTGTTTGGGCTTTCAAGAGAAAATGGTAATGCCCATGAGCAGCATCGAGGCAAGACTCCAGCGAGTTGAGCAGCAGCTTGATACACTGACTAAGAAACTGCAGAATTCTGGAGCATCAGACTGTGGAATGTGTGATCCTAAAGCTTCTTCCATTGAATCAGATGCCCGTGGCCATACTGTCACTATGGCAAGTGAACCAGATATGAAAGATTTATGTACAGAAGTACCATCTGTCTCTCCTGATGATATCTCTGATTCAGCAAATACTACTCAATTGCCCCCAGGTCTTGTAGTTACAGCTCCTGAGTTTCCTGATGGTGATGGAGAAGATAATGCATTAGGGCAAGAAATGAATTCTTCATCTGTTAAGCGGTCAATTGATGATGTTTTATCTTCTACATTAGCTAATCTTTTATCTACTATGTCTTTAGAGTCTCCAAAGTATACTAAGAGTTTAACATTTAAAGCCCCCGAGTATTCAAGTGAAGATGAGGATGATCATGAGGGCACTAATGACACAAAACAAAATGACTCAGTTCATCCCATGGACAGCGAGAAGATTAATCACATCCAATTGTCACCTTCATCCAATATTTCTTTGGACAGTGGAGAGAATGTAGATGGAGATTCTAAAGATAAACATAATGAAGAAGAGACTGCCCAGGAAGCTGAAGGATGTGGTGAATGTTGTAGTGTGGAAGGAAATCAAGAAGAGGTCTCTGTTACAACCAGTATTGTAGCTGAGCATAATCCACAGACAGGTTTTAGAAACAACTTTGAAGATGATCGAAACAGAAAACTCAATGTGGACAAGAGTGAAGGTTTGTCCTCCAGTGGAAGTGACGTTTCAGATGAGTTGCTCGGCGATCAGACTGCTAGTGGTTGTTCTAGTATCGCTCAGGAAGGACCATCTGCGACTGCGAGGACAGACGTTACAGTTGCAACAGAAGCCCCCAAAAAAGTCCACCATGAAGACATCATAAAGAATGTTCTTGGATTTTCACTTGCTTCCTCTGTAGTGGATTTTGAAACCCCACTACTGGACGTGGAATTTATTTCTCAGAGAATTCCTGTTACTGACCCTCTGGTTGACATGCACATGCTAGAGACCAACTCACGAGACCCTTCTTCTGTAAAGGAAAGCAGTGATGATCAAGGGGTTCTTTCCCTTGAGGAGCAGTCTGACTTGGTTTCAGTGGATCAAGGGGAGCCTGTGAATCCAGCTGGTGATAGCCATGTTGCTGTGGAAAAAGACTACTCTACTTTGATGACTGTGCCTGTGAACACAGCGAGTGATAATAGTCCGCCCGAGGATCATAAACGCAAGCGTGATCAAATATCTACCCCGAGTCTGATATGAAGTATTATTGTACTGTTTCAGTTCATGAGCGTTGGATTTGAATCTGGATCATTAATTTAGGCATTATAAATATAGGTATTAATTATGAATGTGTTTTTTTCTTTTTTTTTTTTTTTGAGATTTGAGTCATAATAGTACAGTTTTGAGTTCATGATGATTTCTGCTATTTCTGCACATATATTCATTTTAAGAAAAATATTCGTATATTACTTTTTTTTTTTTTATGTAGTCATATGTTATTCTTTGATTTGAGAATTTGACGGAACATATGTAAAAACTTCTATTTTTCCTCTCTTCATTGATTAGACTTCGGCCATGGTTTGCTACTCACCCTTTTTAGTCACTATCATTCCTTTTTTCATTTTCCTTTCAACCCCCATGTCCATAACCATAGCCGTACCCTCTCGCCCCTTCATTCTTCTCTTTCAAAGGGACAGTTTCTCATCATTCTCAACTCACCTATGATCGAATGTCATTCTCAATATTCATGCTATTATGCTACTTGCTTGTGCTTTCTGTGCCAAAGTTTACTGTGTTGTGTTACTGAAAACAAGAACCAGAGCATTGATCAAACGCAAATATGGCCAATTCTCAATTTGTAGATTAAGCCTCATTAATTAAGTTCTGCAACTACAGTTTATACCATAGGCTCAATTCAGTCAAGGTAAGCCCAATATAGTATTACCAAGTTTTCCTCCCGCGGCTTCCTCAATTCCACCAACCAAGTGCTGAAGTCTTGATCTTCTAATACCACCTTAATTAACTAATAAGATATAGGAATGATCTTTACGTACACGAGATCTAATGTAAGACAATGCTCTTATATTGAGTGTGCTACATTATCTTAATTGGAGAAATACCAGATCACACAATAGACTAAGCTTGGCCAATGTTACCGTAAGAAAAGTTAGCCGAATGTTGGGCTTAATTGGCCCTGAAGCGACAAAAGATTTTGGCCTCTAGTTCAAATGGGAACGGTGGCCAGCTGTGAGAGCGAGCCGTGCTTAAGAGATGGAATCGTGGTCCAAGCGGGGGGTGCTTCAAGTGGAACACGTGCTTTGGTTCAAACACAAGCGGGAACGGTTAAATCAGAAGGAGTCGTGGAGAGGACGGTTATTTCCCCACGACACAAGTGTAGGTGGTAACTATAACGGTTCCTTGATCATTGGTGCTAGCCATATAAAAAGGAAAAAGAAGCAAAGAGGAAAAGTGGGACACGAAGATCAATACTGACAAATTCAATACTTTGTTTTTAGCTTACATTTTTTCCTTTAGGTGTAGTTTTAGAAGTAGTTGTTCTCACTCTTGTAATTTCTGTTTCCATGTTCTTGAGTATTGTTGTTGATGTTGTCCTGTTTATCACCAATATTCAATCACATTTCCATTTTCAATCCTAAGTCCAAAGCTTATTGTCGTTATATTTGGCAACATAACCAAGCTTATTCGTTCCTTGGTATAATCGCCTCTTTCTTGGGATAACTGGGAATTTAGTTTCTTGGCTGTTGTTACTCGCTTAACTTAGCCGAACTAATTTTACCACAACAGCCAATAAGTAGCAAAATCAAACAACGTATCGCTTAATCCAATCCGTTTCCTGAAAACTCATAATGTATAAGGGATTCGTTTAGTTTGGGAGTAAGTCTTAATATACTTACTCTATTGGATAACTTTTTATAGACATTGAATTTCATCAATCCAATTGTTGAATTGTAAGTTCACACTCAAGATCAAGTGTATAAAATTTTATAAAATTTCAAAACTGTTGGTACTTTATCATCTTTTTATTTGGATATATAATGTAGTTTTAAAAATATATGTAAAATTTGAATATTAGATAATATGTCTATCAATGCTCAATTTTTTGAAATTTGATATGTTTGATCATCAAAGATAATATCGCATAATTCAATGATTAGATTGATGAAAATATATTGTTGATAAGAAGATATTCAATGGATATATGTATATATACTTGTGATATCCATTAAAAAACATTTGGAGAAATATCCATTTTTAATGCCTTACGGGTAAATATTAAATATATTAAGTAATTAAATAATTTTTAATTGAACAAATACCAATAATAAATTTAGACAAAATTATGATAACGATGAACAATTAGCATTAAATTATCATTTTGATTAAAATATAAGAAGAACGTAACGACATTCTAGAAAAAATAAATTCAAAAACCATTAAAAATGAGAGTAAAATTACAGATTTCCGCACTTTTATCTCTCGCCGCTAATCTTTGCAAGTGCGGCTCATACATGAGATATTTACACGGTGATGTGAAAATTGAAAATTCAAATCTATTCTATTCCCGACAAGTAATATGTATGCGTAGTGTGAAGTTTTGTTTAGTTTGGTTTTAGTTGGTAATAATCCAACATAAAAAAAAGGACAGAACCGCTGGTCTCATGCTACAATCGTTAGGTTGAGGCTCCAGTTGAGTTGAGTTGAGGTCTTGGAATTGAAGCGATAGTGAGCCACTGAATAATCAATAGCGGTGCTGGTTGGCTTGGCTGGCCATGGAGGCGGCGGTGGTGGACGTCGGTACTAAGCTCCTCAAAGCCGGTTTTGCAATTCCTGATCAGACTCCCGCCATGGTATCTGTCCATCTAACTATGGATTACTCCTTTCATTTTTTCTTTTTCTTTTTCTTTTCAACCCTTCATATATGATATCCATAACCAAAACCCCCTTTTTCATTTTATTATTATTATCTGACTACAACATACACCCCATAACAAAAAGGGTCAATTTTTCATCATTCTCAACTGAACTATGCTAAGTACTTTACTTGTTTGTGCTCTCTCTGCCAAAGTTTACTGTGTTGTGTTACTTTTGTTATCTCAACAGTAGGAGAGGGATGGTAATCATATCCTTTAATGCTCAATTGTGTAATACTTGTGTGCTCACTAACACTCTAACCTTTTTCCTCACTCTCCAATATGAAAAACAATTCTCTACTAGTTTTTAATCTGCTTTCACTTCTCTTGGATTGTAATTATTATTCATCCTCAGTCAGAATCCCTGATTGTGCTTCTATTCTGTGGCTTCAGATAATTCCTACTCAGATGAAACGAGTGCCTGATGATGGGTCTGTGACTGATGATAATAATAGTCCACTAGCTGATAATGTCACAGTTGATCCAGTGGTGCGAGGGTTTATCAGAGATTGGGACACCATCGAGGATTTGTTGTACCATGTTTTGTATACTGGCCTCGGGTGGGAAATCGGCAATGAAGGACAAATACTCTTTACAGATCCACTCTGCACTCCCAAGGTTTGACAAACTAACTTCCTGTAGCATTTGCTTATCTGCTATACACATACACACACACACACATTCCTGGACTAATTGTATACCGTTTTTGTGGAGATCAATTCTTAGATGTTTCTACAATAATGAAAAAGTAGTGGTATATTTCATTTACAATTTTTAACATCTCAGCTACTGGATTAAAGGTGCATTTGGATGTGATTATTTTGGGTGAAAATCACTTTTATCAACAACAACAAATCACTTTTCATATATTTGGATAATTTTAAAAAATAATTAGAATTAAAAAAAATAGTTTTCAGGTTTTTTGGTACAAGCTAAAAAGAGTACCTTTTGAAGAAAATCAGTTTTTAAGCTTTTTTCAGTTATGTATAATTTGAGTTTTGTAATCACTTTTTAGAAAATTAGAAACAAACACGCCCTAAAAATATAGTGAAGAAGAGAAACAATAGTGCCCTACAAAGCTGAAGTGTTTAACGATGAACGAAACAAAGCATTTTTTTCTTGATGTAGGAACAATACCTTTGTATTTCTCTTTTGTGTATGTCCAATTATTTGTCTTGAGCAGACATTTTCTTTTTTACCTCTTTTACCATCTGATCGATTCCTGCTGTCCTGCATGCTTTTGTTAAATGAAATGGCCAGTAATAAGTTGATGGTCTTCTTATAGTGTGTATTATACATAATTTCTTAAAATATTGTACATATTATTGTTTTCCAGGCCAACAAGGAACAGTTAGTGCAGCTGATGTTTGAAACATTCAACATATCAGGGTTTTATGCATCAGAACAAGCTGTGTTATCGCTGTATGCTGTGGGACGTATCTCAGGGTGCACAGTTGATATTGGACATGGAAAAATAGGTATGCATATATGTAGCAATCAGAACTTAATTTATGTGAAATTGTGAATATGTTTTACATTATGATAGATGGTTTTGTTAATCTTCTTGTTGTGTGGGTCAAACTGTCAGTTTTGAGGGAGTATGATATGACAATCACACAATGGTGGGGTGTTCATGCACCTAGGGGTTGTAGGTTACTAGAATCTCATGTGGCTCTGGTTCTTTGTGTTCCTTTTATCTTGACAGCCAATGTGATTGAAAACAATGACACCAAGATTTGCTGCATTTCTTGCAATTTCATATTCATTATGCCTTGCCTCTTCTGGATGCCATATTTTTTTTATATAGTTATCTGCATGACTGAGGGAAAAAATAAGATGCTTAGGCTCCTATATTAAATCTGTAATCTAGGTTCCTAGGATTGATTTAGTGGTAGTTTCACAGTTCCACCAAGCCAATGTTCTGCTTATTTATATTTTTTCTTGTGGAATCGAATTGAAAGATGATATGGAAGTTTGAGGAATAACCATAAATTTAACTTTAAATCACAGAATATGTAACTTTCAATTATAAGTGTAGTTTGTTAATGTAACAGGAAAACATTAGTCATAATTTTTTAAAACGAAAAGTAAATTCGTCGAAAGGTCAATATAATTGCATTTTTTTCCCTGATACTTTCTTTTTAAAAAAAAAAAAAACAAAAAACTAAACAATACGAATTCCAGTGAGTGTTGCTTCTGCTGTTGTAGTATATAAATAGATGTCAGAGTGTTGCTCTTCAAAATCTGAACATGTTCTTGGGCTTACTGGTTGTTATGTGCTACATGATCTTTTTGGCTTTATAACTAGATATTGCGCCAGTAATAGAGGGTGCTGTTCACCACATTGCATCAAGAAGATTTGAGTTTGGAGGTACCGATCTAACTAATTTCTTGGCCCAAGAACTTGGCAAATCCAATCCACAAGTAAACATCAGCATGTCTGATGTGGAGAAAATCAAGGAGCAATACTCATGTTGTGCTGAAGATGAACTAGCTTATCAGAAGACCAATGATTCTTGTCCTGTGGAGAGACACACCCTTCCTGATGGACAGGTCTGCTTACTGATTTCTCTATCTGATGGTTTTAACGTAAGATACTGGGTAATTCAGTTTCCTTGATTTTTATGTTAGCTTTTGATGAGTTATTTAATAAAGTTAATATAACCATAGATGAATTAATACTGGTTGCAAGAGTGGGTAGGAGCAGAGGTTTCTTTATATTATTGTGCTTGATTTAAGCAGACCTCATGAGGATTTTCAGTGGTTTGGGACTTCATCTGACTGTTGAATAATCTTATAGGTGATAACAATTGGGAGAGAGCGATATACCGTAGGCGAGGCTTTATTCCAGCCATCTCTATTAGGTCTAGAGGCTCATGGCATTGTTGAGCAGCTTGTTCGTGCTATTTCAACTGTGTCATCTGATAATCATCGGCAGCTGCTGGAAAATACTGTTGTGTGTGGTGGCACTTCTTCTATGAATGGTATTATTTTTTCCATAAGATAGTGTTTGGAATGATTAAAATTAGGAAATGAATTGATTTGATTTGAATTGGTTTGAATTTATCTGATTTTTAAGTTAAATCTTATATTTGGAATGATTAAATAAAATAGAAAATGAATTGATTTACAAATCCATTTTTATGTCTAAGATACAATAGATTGTGTTTGGAACAATTAAAATAGGAAATGAATTGATTTGATTTGTGTGTAAGTTTTAAAATCTATTCATTTCTATCCAAATCCTATGAAAAATCAAAGGATTTGAAAATTAAAAGAATGGAATTTGATGAAATTACAAACTAATTCATTTCTCAATTTTTTCAATTTCAAACAAATGATTTGATTTACAAATCAAATCATTTCCATTTTGTTTTTCTCATTTCAAAAACACTCTTAGTCCTGGACTTGTGGTGAATTGCTTGATGTGAGCTTCTAATTTGTTATACTTTCTCTTCTTTTTCCTATTTAAGAATAATGGGCAGATCTTTTGTGTGAACATTAATATATACTTGCTAAATGGAAAATTTTTCTCCTCAGGTACTTCTTATTTATGACAGCGCTATTCCTTGTGAGTTATGACAGGCTAATGCTGCTTCTCACTGCAGGTTTTGAAGAAAGATTTCAGAAGGAATCTAGCTTAAGTTCATCTGCCGTTCAACCTACCCTCGTAAAGGTAATTTTGTTATCTTCTAAATTGACCTCGATTTCTAGCAATTTATATGCTATTAGCAAATAGTTTTTAACTTTTTCTTTTGTAAACTTTAAGATCAGAACTTTTCAAGAGAAACAAAACAGTTTGTGCCTCCTGTGCAGTGATAAACACTAAAATTCACAATAACAGTATCATGTTTAAATATTGGTTCCGCTGGTGGATAATCTGTGTGTTGCTGCAGCCTCCAGAATACATGCCAGAAAACTTAACCCTCTATTCAGCATGGGTTGGAGGTGCCATTCTTGCCAAAGTAGTTTTCCCTCAGAATCAGCACATAACTAAGGGAGATTATGATGAAACTGGACCTTCCATTGTTCACCGGAAATGCTTTTGACAGTATTCATCTACTAGTTATTCTACAAACCTCTACTCCTTTGCAGTTTGCGCCTGCTTGTACTGTAACATACGATAGGCCTATATTTGCCATATATTCTGAGTGGTAAATGTCCATTTGCTTGTGCTTTTAAAAGCTGTGGCGACCTCCATCGATATCAATCATCTTGCTCTGCACCAGTTTCTTGGCCCAGGTACACAGTTTCAATAAACACACGTTCTTTGGACAAAGTCATTTGTACATGGATGTATGTTGGAGCACTTGGAGCCTGCTTATCTTTGGTTATAAGAGTAGGCCTTCTTTAAGAGATTCATTTAGGCTCTTAGTAACCTTGTAGCGACACTGCAATACCTGTATTTGCACACTCTTTCTGCACCTTTGACAGCAGTTTGTAAATTAATTTATGGGTTAGTAATTTGTTGTCTTACTAATTATGTTTTTATCGTGGTTTGAAAGGAAAATTACATGTTTTAAATTAGAAATAACAAAATTACAAGCATTCATAAAGTGGCCTAAGAGTTGATTTGGATATTGATATAGGCAAGATTCTATGGTTTCGTGCAATGAGTGCTGTGAAATTAGAGATATTTAATCCTTGACTTGGAACGTTGGACTTGCTAAACCACCTCAAGAAAACAAGAAGCCATTAGCAGTAATCCTTCTTACACTGGTGCCAAGATGGAAACTCTCTTCAGTCTTCTGTGCTGTTATCTCAAGTAGAAATGAAATTTATGTATTCCATAAGTGAAATAACAGTAAATGTTCATTTTGATTTTTAAAATTGTATAAATGTGTTAATTTAATACTTGAAATTGAAAAATTAATATCTTAGTCCCTGAAGTTGTAAAAAATTATTCAAATTAGTCTTTTTACTGATTCAAATTAGTGCTGTGAATGTTACTCCAGGGGATAACTTGAATAATTTTTTGTAACTTAAATGATTGAATTGTAATTTCTTAATTTTAGAAATTAACGTGGAACATAGATACAATTTTTAGAACTAAAATGAAGCTAAATACAAGAAATCTCCATATATTTTTAGCATATGTTTGGTTGGAGGTAAAAATAAAAATAAAATTTTCGTGATTGAGTGTCATGTGTAAATTTAATTATAGAAAATTTATTACTATTTTTACTCTCAAATCAAATATAGTCTTAGAGTAAAAACAAAATCTTGCTTTCTTTCCATTCAGACAATGACAAATCAGCATGATGAGTTTATTTCATTAACCACCCACTTTTTTTTCTTCATTCTCATCATCAACATGCTAATTTCTCATTCTCTTGATAGAATAGAGCAAGAAAAACCTTGCTTAAAAAACGAAGTTTGGGTTTCATTGGTCTGCGAGCCCCTACACCGCTGACCTTGATGGCATTGTGCATCACATTAAGGCAATAAATTCCCAAGGGCATGTAGTACCCAAAAAAAAAAAAAAAAACATAGACGTGATTTCTAATGCTAGATTGCATGATGAAGCAGCTGGTGCATGTTACTCTCGCATGACGAATTAATGTTACTCTACTAGTGGCCCTTGCTTTACTTTCTGAGTTATGAAAAAGGGGGTTTAATTTTAATATATTGATATTATAAAAAAGTTTTATACTATTATTGAATTAAATCTCTTATTTTATATGACCTTTTAAGTAGTGAAGTTTTAAGTTAATCATATTTAATGATGTAATATTATCTAATTAGATGATTAGGTAAAATTTTATTTATATTATCAGTGTATAAAAATTAAATTCTAAAGAATAAAGATGCATTATTTGAGAAATTCCCCCAATACATGAGAGTTATAAATAATTGCATATTTGCAGGATAACGCCCGGCTGTGATTGTCTCGAAATGCTCAGACACAAGGCTGACTTGTGCAATTTTATCTAGGATTCTAGCATTTTACCACCAAAAAAGATAGTATTTCTATATTGTTACAAAAGAAAGAAAAAGATACGAGCTATTTATAGTAGACGAAACATGTCATAACTGCAAAAATTTAGGACCCTACCTTAGCACATCTATTTTTGAAACGACATCATCTAAGAGCTCGTTTGATTACTATTTTTTCATTTTCAAGATTTTATAAAAAAAAAACTAAAAATAATAAAATTTTATTTACAACTTTTATTTCTTGTTTCCAATATTTCTTTCAAAAATTTCAAAGAACAAAAAATACATGAAATGAAAACAAAAAAAAAATGAAAATAGAAACAAAGCAAAACCTAATTTTTAGGTCTCTCTCTCTCACGTTATAGGAAGTATGCTGAACAGGAGATCCTAGTTATGGGTATCTGGCCTTAAACTAAGCTGCCTCGTGTTGGTGCTATCCATTATCAAATTAATTGTCAACTCCTTGTGGGTACTAGGAAGTTGAAAGATCACCAGAAGACAAATATCTTAATTGTGTAAGGGGTCCAGTCTAGAAACTGAACGAGAAAGAGCAATGGTGACAAAATCCAATTCACACATCAAAATCTCATTAACAATTCGCTCTGCACTGAAAAAAGTGGGTGGCAAGTGCCTAGTGGACTAGGACCTTGATCCTACCAACCCTCACAAGGATAAAATAATCTTGCCATCTTCTGTCCGCCTCATTATAATTGTATAATTTAACTATAGTCAATGGGTCGAGATTCAAAGTTCTTGATCTTTATTAGTATAATTGATCTTGATAATGGACCTACAGCATGCATGTTTCATGCTTAATAATGAGGGGTCTTGAGATTTCCACCCTAGAGAGAAAGAGGGTATATTTTTATGTCATTCTTTTTTCTTTTTTTCTTTTAACATGTAAATGGAACTAAACTGACTTATATGTGATTGTTTACAGAGATGGATGATGAAGATGTAAGATCAAAGGAGTTCCCCATTTTCAGTAGGCCCTAATAACAATTGGTCCACTTCCCAACTTTGCTTTGGGGCAACCTTGGATGGACAGGAACATACTCCTGCAAGGGTAAAAAAATACAACAAATGAATAATGAACAGCAAAATTGGTTCCCTATTTTTTACCAAGCCCCACCATAATGCTTATCTTGGACATGATGAGAATTACTTTCACCGTCCATAAATAACTGTTCAAAAGTCAATTGTATCAAGACGTAATTGACTTTTGACAGTGGAGGTAGTAGCATTTTGTATTAGAGAAATGTTATTTTGATTCACGTTTATAGAATATCGTCGATACATTTACATCTACTATTGAATTATGTGTGGCAACCTATCTAATGATAGATGTGAGTGTGTTGACAGTTCAGACAAAGTGTGAGTCAAAATAACATTCCTCTTTGTATTATATACCTCCATTTTCTTTATTAGTTCTGGGGCTGTGTCTGCTATGACCACAATATGCCTTGCGGAGTTGTCTATAAAGCCCTCTTCCACTCCCTTATCAAATAAGGTCAGCAAGCTGTTGAAATACCCATCTACATTCAACAACCCCACCTGCAGATTCAAAAGTTTAAAAGAAAAAAAAATTGGCAACAACTTAACAGTGGAAGAAAGAACCACATCCCACATTCAATTTGATGTGTTTCTTTTATTGAAAAATAAGCCCTTCTAAATGTTTCATGCTTTTTAAGCGTCTAGTTTTGATGATTATATTCATTCATCTGGTGCATAATTAAGGATAATCTTACTGGTTTATCATGTATTCCTAATTGGGACCAGGCTACAGCCTCCAGCAATTCTTCCATGGTTCCATAGCCTCCTGAACAGTTTTGCAACTTTGATTGAATTTCAGCATTTTTTTTAAGTATGGTAAAAGAACAGTGAAACTTGTGCCTATACTATACCTGGAAGGGCTATGAATGCATCAGCATGTTTAGCCATTTCTGACTTCCTTTCATGCATGTTTGCAACTGTTTTCACTTCTCCAAAGGTTTCCCCAGATATCTAAATGTTTGTTTTTTTTAGTGTAAGCCTTTCATGAGGAAGAATTCAGATTGAAATAGGCACATGATCATATAGTAATAAGGATGGACTGTTACCTCATGAGGCAACAGAGCTTTGGGAATCACCCTAACAAGGAAAAAGATAATTAAACAATGAAGTTCATGAAGTTATTGAGGAAACCGAATACAATCTATTAAGAAAATTAGAAATATTACCCCAGAACATGGCCGCCTCCCTTTAACACGGTTTGAGAGATCAAACCCATTAATCCTAATCTTCCTCCTCCATAAATCAAATCAATCCTCCTTTCAACCTGTCAAAACAACTAATGAACAAACACATGCAATAGTTCTGCAAAGGAAAACAGTACAAGGGGAATAACCCAATATTCATTATGAAATAATCAATTGGCAAAAACATCAGTATGATAAGAATTACCAGTAATTTTCCAAGCTCAAGAGCTGCATCACTGAATGCAGACTGTACCCTGCTCTACTACCACAGAAGACACATATTCTTCCGAACTTTCCTTTCTGCTTAGTTTCTTCTGACACCTTTCCTTCACTTTCCATCCTTAAACAACCAAGGAAAGTACTAGTGGAAAGGTGATATAGGAAGAAGAGAGGGGATAAAAAGTTGTTCAAGGAACTACTCAGCTTTATCCCCAGGACACCCTTTTGTATCCTTGAAAAGAACTTGGCTGGCCATGTCCCCATCTCCATCTTTTATTATTCATGACAACTCTTCATCTGTGTAATAATAATTGTTACTTAACGCTGACCAGTGACCACAACAATTGTACACAGGTTATTATTGTACGAGAAACTCTCATTTGAGAAGAAGCATGTAAATTAACTTTTGACTTTAATTTGAGTATATAAATTAATTTTTAATATGCGCAAAACTATACGAATGAAGAAAAATAAATTTTTAACATGACTCATTAACTGGTCACATATTAAAGATTAATTTGTATTCTTAAGGTGTGTTTTATTTTTTTTGTTAATTCTCCCTTTTGATTTTAATGCATTTATATATTCAGAGCTCAAATCTAAGACCTTTAATTAAGTAAGAACAACCCTACCTTTATTACGCACTCGTTGGTTCTTAGGGAGGGTATGTTTGATATGAGATAAAAATAAAGAAAAAAGTTTGTTCATGGGTAATTTGCATGTGTGAAAAGAACACATAGAGTGTGTTTGGGATGATTAAAAGATTAAAATGATTTAATTTGTAAATCAAATATTGTGTTTAGATCTTTAAAAAAAAAAAAAGGAATTGATTTGTAAACCCATAAGATTTACTTTCTTTGTTTTTGAAATCCTATCAAATTTTATAGGATTTATGTGAAATTGAATTGATTTTAAAACTAAAAGGCAAACCAAATCAATTCATTTATATCTTTTAACAATTATTTTAAACATAAAAATTGATTTCTAAATCAATTAAATTTCATTTTTTATTTAATTATTCTAAATATAAGATTTAATTTTATAAATCAAATTATTTCAAATCAAATCAATTCATTTTTTTTTATGATTCTAAACAGTATCTAAAGGGTAAATTATACTCATCTAATGAGGTTTGTGAAAATAACTTAACCCCTTCTATTTGTTTCCTTACTCACACTCTCTCCTTCAAATTTTAAGTATGTATATTAGGTTTCACTCTTCATTCACATAACACTGATAATAAACTTAAAAGAATGATATTTTTATAATATTAATTATTTTTAATTAATAAAATTATAAAAATATCCTTAAACTTAATAGAGTGGTATAGGTATTTTTTATAATTTTATTAATTAAAAATATTTAATATCACAAATATATTATTCTGTTAAATTTATTAATAGTATTATGTGAATGAGAGTAAAATTATAATATAAATATTTAAAATTTAACAAATAGAGGAGGTATGAGTATCAAATAGATAAATAAAAGAGATATAAGTTATATTTTCATAAATCTCAAAAGAGATTAATGTAGTTTATCCGTTTCTAAAAGATAGAAAATTCCTATTTAACAGTTTCTCGGTATTCAAGAATGATTGTGCAAGGAACATCACTTTGTGAGTACAATGAAAATTTCAAAATAGCATCATGAAAGGTCAGATATTAAGAGTTGAAGAAGAAGGACTCTACCAATGCTCTCTGTCCTGTTAAAAAGCCTTATAGAATGGGGTGCCCTTTTGCTGACTCAAAAGGTACGACCGCAGGCCTAATCACCAAAAAAAAATAATAAATAAATAAATAATTCAACCTGTCATGATATTACTTTGCCCTTTCGAAATAGTGAATTGTATTAATCGAGAATCTGGTTTACGCACACAATACTGATGCAGAGCAAAAAGGAGAGAGAGACTCATACACCTTACTAACTCCCACTAACTGTGTGTTTGGTGAATGGTTAAAAAATAAAAATAAAAATTATTTGAATAAATTTTATGTATAAAATAATATATGAAGTTTATTTATATAATTTTTATCCATATTTGGTTAAGAGGTAAAAGTAGAGGGTAAATTTTCATAGATAAATTTTATATATAAAATTACACATGAATTTCATTCATAAAAAATTTATTTTTATTTTTACTCCATAATCAAATATACCCTAAGTGTCATAACCAAAAATAACAGAATTTAACTAATCATGATCCAAGTTAACAATTTAATCACATGCTGTAATACTCCTCCTCAAGGTGAGAGATATATATCAAGAATTCCCAACTTAGGTACCGGACATTGAAACCAAACAGTACCAATTGGCTAGGTAAGTATATCAGCCACTGATGATGAAATTTAACATGAACAAGCTTGATTATCCTTTCATTAACTTTCTCTCTAATGAAGTGGACGTTTATTTCAATATATTTCAACCTTTCATGGAATATTGGATAAGGGGACAAATGTATGGCAATTTAACTATCACTAAATGGAGAGGATCCTCTCATTTGGAAATTGCAGATGACCCTTCATGTATACATCTCTACCATTGATTTAAGTTATCTTACAAAGATAAAAAATTCAAAAAAGAAAAAGATCAATTGTAGAAATGTACACTTGTCATGGTCATGTGTAATTTCCATATTAGAGGAAATAAAAAAAAAAAAAGGGTTTGCTATCCCTTTCAACAGTCCTCTAATATTTAACCATGGTGGCTAAAGGCTAACGTGAGATTTATCTGTTTTGCATCAAAATGAATGAGGCCAAAATGGCACTTTACCAAAGTAGCTCCTGAAATGCATTTCATCTTCATTGATGGATTTCAGAAGAAGCTATTTTATCTATGCAATGTTAATGCAGCGCTACCCAAAATAATACGAGGGTAAAGCGTTTAAGAATTGAAGCAAGCAATTTGCATTTATGTGAAGTGAAAACAAAGTACAATCACACATAATTATTGGTATTGACACGCAACCAATTACTGAATCATCAATTTATTGACATCACATTGGGGTATTCTTCCTCAAAGTACCAGTACATCTATGTGTTCATGGCTTAATGAGAAACGCGAGTTGTGGAATCATCAACTGGGTGCCAGTATCTGTTGAAAAACCACAGGGAGTCAGCCTCCACAGCATATCCATCTTGATTTCGGTGCCAGCTATAGTAAGCATGCGTTCGGTTCTTTATGTCGAAAATGGCGTGTCCAAAGCTGGCCTCTCGGTATGCCGAGTAATCTGGCTGTGGTTCTGTCATGCTGCAGACCAAAGGATGTTTGAATCAGACTTGGCTGCATAAAATAACTATTACTACAATAAGGCTCATTAGGCTTTTTTGAGAAAAGCTTACTTGGTCGCTAAGCCTTCAAGGTTTCCTCCATCCCCAATGGTTATATATACAGGAGCCGATTGATCTTTCACAGGAGTGCAAATACCATTTACAACATTGTAAGCAATATTGGAGACACGTTCCTGATACATACATAGCAGCTGATCAATCAGGTATGAATTCAACAATGATTACTAGTGTGCATTGGTCTGTGTGATATTTTTTGTAGTTCATTTTCCTCATAAGTTGTTTTGTGCAGCAACCAGTAACGTACATTTAATTTCATAGTTATCTTTTAAAATTTGAAGGCAAGCATAACGATAATCATAGTTCTAAAAATCGGGTCGGGCTGGGGGTTGAACCAATAAACTAGTCAACTAGCTGGTCCGAGTTGAATTAAGGATCAGTCAAGCATTTGAACCAAAGTAAATCGGTATAACCGGCCAGTTTCATAAAAAACCGGCAACCTAGCCTTGTGTAGCAGAACCGGCCGAGTCATGCTTGTTTTAGAAAATATAAATTCATAAAATTTT